>ML776853.1:217683-262540 GCA_009831015.1 Picea engelmannii | reverse complement strand
CTGTGTTGACCGCTGACTGTAACGGCTTGTGTTTCAACATCGTCGGTTTTGGCGGTTTCCTCTGTGTTTCAGCATCTGCAACTCTGGACTGTGTGACAGCTTTGTGTTTCAGCAATTGTGACCTCGGGCTATATAGCAGTTCTATGTTTCAGCAACAGCGACCTTGGACAGTTCTGTGTTTCCGCATGGGCCTCAAATGCTAATCTACAGTTTTGAAAACTTAATGCATTTCTAATCAATAGTCAAGTACGAGAGTAATGTAAAATATTATGCAAAACAGATTAAACGTATAGTAATGAGAAGGGACGTTGTATACCTTTGGGATGATCAGATAAAGTGATAGTATGAGTCTAAATATAGGTGATCAAGAGTATAATAATGGMAAAAAGTATAGGCAAAAAGGTACATAGTGTGGTCCTAACACCAACCTACCACAATCATAGGATAATAACATAAGTGACATTCCCACTATGGATACCACACCAGGGCAATAGCCTTTGACATTATGTTTGTCAAAGGACAAGGGGTCTCATCACGAGATGGCTTGTTCACTTAAGTTACAATCTAGTGAGTGGCATTATCATCATATGGCTACCAAACCAGGATAGTGGTCTTGTCGAGAAAAGACGATTTAAATATTTATTAAGGATACAGGCTCATCTATGGGTTAAAACGAAACCCTGTCAAGGCTATGGATGCTTGATGGCAAGAGTGGCTTTTCCTATGGTATGGAAGTTTATCTTAAAAACACCAAGTTTTTGTGTGTCTCTAGATTTCCTTTACTCAATAACGGGGCTATCATTTCGGTTATATTCAATAAACACGGGAAAAGTAACAACATTATGATATGTGAAATATTTTTAAATGAACAAATTTAATTCATTCGTCTTATTTATCCTTAAAACATTTTTTGAGTATAGGTATAATAAATTTGAATTTCCCACAATAAAAAGGACTATAGTTTAATGATTATTGAATTAATATGCTTTCTAAAAATTATACATGATTGACCCCCATCGACAACGACAGTGCAATTATTACCTCTCACCGGAAATACCTACACTCGTTACTTTCCCTACGCTGGCGGTCGAGGTCGACCTCTACAAAAATGAGGGGAGTGGATGTTCAACACATTTTCCGATAAGATTATAATGATTGTAATAAATGGAAAACCCACATTTTTATACACTCACCATCCTCTAATATTTTATATTTTTGGTAATATTTCCTCCAAGATGGTCTAACCAAGTTTGTAACCAGGAACGATAATCGTTCTCATTTTCTCATAGAATGATGGGTGGATGAAGTGTGCGCAGGGAACCAACATTACTACAGGTAACTGAGCAGGCCAGAGAATTTCTACACCACCTGGGGTGGATGGAGTATTTCAATTGGTTGTAGGGCTATGATACGAACATCACGCTTGAATTCTTTCATAATTTGCAGGGAGAAATCTCCATGGTTCGAGATATACGAATTTCAGTTACTCCAAAAATCATAGTAGAGGTTACAGGTCTCCCTAACTTAGGAATTCAGTGGACAGGAGGATATACAACGCTCAAAGAATCTATAGAATCCTTCATAGACCCTGGAGAGGAATTGGATAAAAAAGGAAAGGGTCTTAACCCCAACACCCTCAGTGAACCATGGAAAGAACTGGCAGGAGTAATTCAGAGGTACATCACTTGTGATGGGCAATACGATTTAATCCGACCACGCCACCACAAATTGCTAGCGACACTCAAAAAAAGGTTAGTAATCAATCTACCTTTTTTTCTAAAATGCCATGTTACATGAGGTTGTCGTCAGAACACAGAAGTCCAAGGATCATGTTACTATCATCAACCACCATGGAATAGTTAAACTGATAGTAAGTAAATCCCTGAGTCAAACATAATTAACCTGGGGTGATCTTATTGGGACCAATAGACCTATGCAACTAGAACAACCTGAATTATACCATGAAAATCCATCACAGGAAATTGAAGAGATATAGGAAGGGGAGACCACTACCCAAATAGAGGTTCCACCTCCTCAACCTGAAGTCAAGGCAGACCTTGTCCAAATTACAAAGGTTAAGACCTCAAAGATAGAGGCTCATACCTCACAAACAGAGGCTCAAACCTCACAGACAGAAGCTCAGACCTTACAAGTAGGGGCACTAACCAGAAAGAGAAAAAGATAAATGGTTGCTCCTAAATCCCCCATTGAGAGAATGAGGAGAACCATACAAAAAAGAAACCATAAAGAAATCCAGGACACAACAAAACAACCTAAAGAAATTCAGGACATAATAGAGCAGTCCTTACAGGAAAATGTCCAGGATATTGAGCACATAGAACAATATTCATAGGGAAACAGTCAAGAAGACACCCAACCATCATTAGAGCATATGATGGAATAATTTTTGAAAAGCTATGAGGTAGAAATAGCTCAGGTTTTAGGGAGATTAGGGGCCGCAATTGACAGAGATAAATCAAAAGAATACCAAGAACAAGCCTCTTCTTCAAAACTTGCTGAAAACTTCCCTGATATCGAAATGTTATTCCCAGAGGACAGAACACATTAAGAAACTCACCTTGAGGAAAGAATCCCTCTTGAAAATACAAAGCACTTGGAAGGAATAGAACAACAACTACTTGCTGATCAGAATGAAGAAGACCTTGATACCCCTCACAAACAAAAAGCAGGAAAAAGCCATAAGAGAATTAGAAATATGAAAAAGGAGAACAAGATGTTAAAGAGAAAGGCTAAACAAGTTGAAGCATTAAAATTGAAGGTTGGCAAACTCAGAGAAATTATTAAAGAATTAAGAAAGCAGCTAGAGCAAGAAGGTAAGGCCCACCAAAGAAATAAAAACAAAAGGCCTAGAGTGCAAGGAAGAAACCCTCTTCCTAAAAGAGAAGTCACTACAAAGTCAGTGGGAACACAGACCGACCCTGAAGAGATAACATTAGAGGATGAAGTAGCTCAGAATGAGGAAGTAATTCCTTTAGAAACTGTTTATGTTGAGGTACATATAGATACCCTAATCTCAGAGGAAATATCTCAATCCCTTGAGCAAGATGACACCATTAGGAAATTAGAAGAAGAATTGAAACACTCCCAACAAAGCTTGATTCAAAGTAGAAATGAATTGATGACTATGGTAGAACATCAAGCATTTCAATTTCAGGAACAGAATGTTATTGTTGATAGACTGGAAGAATAGCTTATACAATCCCAACAAGAATTAACTCAATCAAGAGATGATATGGGCACTATAGAAGAATATCAAGCCTCTTAGTCTCTGGAACATGATGCTATTATTGGTAGGCTAAAAGAAGAGTTGGTACAAGAACAACAAGCATTGACTCCATCCAAAGAAGAAATGATCACTAGGGATGAACATCAAAAGGTTGTTAAACAACTGAAGGATATGTTAGCAATAGAAAATGAAACATATGTTGTTCTCACCAGAGACCAAGAGAATATTAAGAAAATGAAAAGCCGATTTGAAAAATATTTGGAGAAAATCAAGGAGATTTGTGATGTTTACTCTGATGCAATCAACTGCAGAGCCCCCGGCACAAATTATACCATATTCTTGTTGGAACATTACCTATTGTTAAGGGTAAAATCCATCAGAGTAGGTAAGCCAATTACATTTTCCACTATCCCTGACTTCATTCAATGTTTTAGAGAGCAGGAAGAGAAGGTACAATACTTTCTATGTGAATTATACTTCCATAATTTCATTTTGGAATATGAAAAGAAAATAACCCTAGTCCCTTCATTGGAGATATTCAGTTCCAGGCATTCCTTTCCTTCACTAAGAACCAAGTCAGATGGGGCAAATCCCATAAGAATTTTATAAAGAGGGAAACGGGGTTAGATCTCTGGATCAGAGGAGAGCCCCTAAAGTCCTTTCCAACCATTATGTGACATAGAACCTTTATGAAAATGGAGGGGGTCAAATACTCTCTAGCCCCCATCCATCGACATTTTATCTATTCATGAATCATATATTTTAGAGAACTCAAAGAAGAATATCTTGTTGCTTCTAAGGTGAGATGGGATGCATCCTCCAATGAAGTCAAAAGTAGGGAACCCTTTAGGTTCAGGAATTTCTTTGCAGCTACCTACAGAGTGGAAAGGTATTCTATATTTTTCCTAGAGGAAGGACCTGCTTGGATTGGGTGCAGGTATAATCCCCCTATCCTTTGGTTTCCTCCAAAAATTTACCAGAAGGATTATCAAATTAGCAAGAAAAGGGAGGATGTTTCTTTTGAAGACCTCAAAAGAAGTAATGGGTTCAGGAGACCTGGTGAACCAACTTTCCCTCCTTACAACATCACTTCTCTACATGTAAGATCTCATCTTGCATGAGGACATGCAAGAAGGTAATATGGGGGGTATGTTGGGTTATGAAAAAGGTACAAATATCCTCCTTATTCCCACAATGCATGATACAATCTTGATTGACTTTTCTGTTAATTAGGGATAAATAGGATAGAAAATGATTAATATGTCTTCTAGTAATATCATTGAAGTTATGTTGAATAGATTCTAAAATAGGATTGAAATTGTTTGATTTTGTTACAAGATTGGATAAATATTGTCAAAACCGAAATAGAAAAGGAAATCTTGAATATGTGTGAGCTATTGGAGGTTAAGGACTTTTGGCACAAAGAGGTTTTAAATATTATTTGATTTTCTATATTGTAACGATATAATAGTAAAGCAATCCTGAGGATATTCCGATCCTCAAGATGGATTGATTTACTTAGATTATTCTATATATAGAGAATAATATATCCTGAAAGACAATCGAAGAATTGCGTTCAAGTATTCAGACTCGGAGTTACTCTGCACAAGTAGTTTTTGTGAATGATGCACCAGCTATGAAGTTAATAAAAGATTTGATCATTTTCACCATTTCTACATACTGAGTTTTTAGTAGAATTTCTTCTAAGGACCAAGGGCCCAGTCTAAAGGAGCTATTGCTTCAGCTGTAATTGTATCAGTCTGATTTATGTTTTGAGATTCAATTCTCTTTCACAGTAGTTAATATGAATGCATAATTGTGTTAATGATTTCCTGTTGTTTTTCATATAGAAGATAGACATTTCCTTGAATGTTAATGATTGTTGATTCCAATTTCCATTACTGTAGTTTGCTTCTTGACAGTTCCTCATGTTTTCATATGCGTTGTTCCTTTTACTTAGATTTGCATTCATTGTTCCTTTCAAATAGATTACATTTTCCATTCCTTTCAGTGAAAGTTACAATTGTTGTTCCTTTCAGTTCAGCTATATTTGCAATCTCTTTTTATTAGATTACAATTGTTTTTTCTTTCCATTGGAGTAAATTGTTATTTCCTTTCCAGCAATTTGATTCGTAGTTAATAGTTAATTCTACAAGTCTTTTACTTAGATTCAATCATTGCTTCTTAGTTAAATGAATTCAAAATATTATCTAGTTCATTTTCATTCACAACATGTTAGTAATCGGATTTCAATTCTGTTAAATAAGATCTTAGTCTTAGAATGTTTAAATGAACATTTGAGGAACTTGATTGTGGATAAACTTAGGTTTTCTTTAGCTACGCGATTTTAGCCTCTATAAGCTATCCGCATAGACTGTGCTAATGTTCTTGAGATAAAAGACAAATCGTCGGGTTGGTAAATTAATGTTAAACTAAGTTTGTTTTTAGGACAACTTTAGAGCCCAACACCAGTTTATTGTGCAACTGTCTTACTTAAGTAGAAGGGCGTAGATAAACAATGATGGAAATCTTTGAAGGATATACCAACGACCCCTGCTTACACACAATATGGCCTAGCAACACTCCAAAGGGTGAAAATAAGATGCATTTCTTCAGGTTTAGGGAAATATGAAATTGCCTACACTTATCCAACATTAGTCTTAAACATTCAATATGATTTTGCAATAAGCTAAAAACAGTCCAATAATAAAAATATTCTTCCAGAAATTAATGTAAAAATTCCTTGAATTCTTAGACCACCACCATAGAAAAGATGGTTGGTGCATTATTCAATAAAAAAGGCATCATTGTGTACTGGTAATATCCCCATTCTATTGCAAATGTGGTCTTATGGCGATCTTCCTCAGCAATCCTGATCTAGTGATAACCTGAAAATCCATCTGTGAAGGAGTAAACTTCTTGTCCTCCCACATTATCCAACACTTCGTTAGTAAACGGTGTAGGGAATGGATCATGTAAACATGCATCATTCAGTTTCCTCAAGTATACACAAATTCCTCTCTCTCACGTCTTCTTATATTGGACCACCATAGGGATAATCCATTCTGACTCTTCAACAGGTTCTATGATTTTTTGCTTCCAACATCCTATCTAATTCAATTTTGACTTTCTGCTTGTATTTGGGATTCAGTCTGTAATGTCTCTGCTAGACTGGCCTTGCATCTGGTTTCAAGGG
The DNA here is from genome assembly GCA_009831015.1 of Picea engelmannii. Lineage (NCBI taxonomy): Eukaryota > Viridiplantae > Streptophyta > Pinopsida > Pinales > Pinaceae > Picea > Picea engelmannii. The sequence goes on along the minus strand of ML776853.1, from coordinate 256,097 downwards.
GATATTCATCTCTCCCGTGGGCCCTTTAATTCCCTTCATGTTGGTAAACTTGGTTGGAAACAAGTCCTGATAGTCATGCAGTAGTTCTATGATCTTGTCAATAGTAGCATTATCCCAATAATCTCCAACGTTTGTGAGCTTACGCGCTTGCTCTGTTCCAATATTAACTTTATTGATTTTGATTGGCTGTCCAATAAAAGGTATTTCAAATACTGGTCCTTATACATCTCTCTGTCCTTTTGTCTCTGCAGTGTTCACATTCCTAGGATCATCGTCTTCATCAGCATTGATATTGTAACAACCTTGCAATTTCTAAAGTGGTGCAGTCCATTCATCTTCTTCTTTCTCTAAAGGGAGGTTAAGTGCCTCATCAAAGACTTCTGTCTTACAACTTGTAAAGCTTGATCTACTAAGGGGTACTAACTCTCAAATAAAAATGTAGCTACAAAGTTCTGAGTCATATCGTACCAACCTGAAGTGGTGAGGCACAATTCTTCTTGAAGATACCGATTAATAGGCATTGTGTCCAAAGTGTTGATGAATTGATGCACCCACTGCACTTGAGGGATGTTTCTCTAGGCCTCCTCACAACTTCACACATGGTCCTTCAGATAGATTTGACCTTTGTATCAAACTTCTCACCCTTCGACTTGTTCTAAAAAGCACACTGTCATCAAAGTGAGACATTGTACCCAGTACGCGATGTTATTCTTATGTGTTCCCCACCATCTTGCTAGTGTTTCTTTTAAAGCTTCATCCAGTGCCAACAATCGTTTTTGTACTGGTACAATTTATTCAAATTATGAAAAGAATGTTTCAAAATGATTTAAACCATCAAATGTGGGCAGATTTCTTCATTCTGTGCCAATCCAACGAACTTCACTGGTCAATCTAGCACACCTTCTCGTATAAAATTGATACATTTTGTTCAGCTAGTACTCTAGTTCTTCTTCTGAATTTGATGAGAATGCGTTGTCACTTCGCCAACTTAATTTCCCATATGTTGTAGGATTAATGTAATCATGCTTTCTTGCTGTCAATTTATATATGTTCTCTAGTTCATAAGAACGGTCTTCTTCTCTGATGCATTATGTGTATCTACGACCTTCATCAAGATCTAGAGGTGCAATGACCCTAATTCCATCACCTTCGAATGTCATCCTTATTTTCTTTAAGTCAACAACAGTAGAATTATTGAAAGCCCAATCAATTCCTAATAGCCCAAGATAAGAACAACTATCATCAACTATCTCAATCACCTCGAAATCTGCAAATTTCCTTACCCCGTTGATGTCCACAGGGACATGCTCCAGTATTCCAAAGGGGATTATTGCTTGCTAATTAGCCATCTTAAGCTTGATAGGGGAGTAAATTAACTTAGGTTTTCCCATTAGTTCCCAGGTCTCCTTTGTCATAATATTGACTTCTGACCCTAAGTCGAGGACCACATAATCTCCAATATGAGCATTAAGGTGTAGTTACTTATTTGTCCTTCTCTTTCTAGATACTTGATGTACTTCTTTGTTTAGTAGAGAAGTTATCCTACCTATCCCATACTATCTGATCAAATTTTGTAGTTCTTGTATATATCATTCATCCTTAATCAGATTAATGTAAGTACATAATAATTCCATAAGGTTTCTTACCTCTTTTCCTTCTCCAGGTGATGCAGACTGATCAACTTCCAAAGGCATTCCACATTCTCTCACTTCTAGTTGTGTCTTTGATGAAGAATCATGGTCTCTTCCAAATTCCTTTCTCACCTCTTCAAATGTCTATTTTTCTTCCCTCAGATCAAACACTTGTGTGTTCTCTGTATCTCTTCTGACCCTTGATTCTTTTGTAGTATTTTCCAGGGTCACTCTGTCTTCTCCTGTAACAGTGAATCCTCCAGTGATAACAATGACTCCGAGATCCTCTCCATGAGGTTATGCTGAGATTAATTGTACTATTTTGTTTCCTCCTCGTCCCTCTTGAAGCTTGGCTAACAACACAGGGAAATCTTCAATGACATGTTCAAATGAGTTGCAGTAGCTGCAAGTGGCACAAGGGTTCTAACAGTCCCTTGCCAAGTGTCCTGGTTGTGCACAGTTATAAAAAATGATCTGACCTCGACCTCAACCCATGTCTCCTCCTCATCCTCTTCCTTTGAATCCACCGTGAGGGTTGAAGTTTCCTCTTCCTGGAGAGTTAAAATGCATAGCATTTCCTTCCTATTGTACTTCACCTTGAATCCTATATGTATCTCTTGATCTTTCGTGCAATAGGTCAGTCTTTCTCATCATGCCCCACAGATTTACAGAAATTGCAGTAAAGGTTTGTAGGTGTCTGGACATATTTTTTCATGTAATATCATTCACTGGGGTGATGTTTATTTCTACATACCTCGCACCAGGGTAGAGTAACCTTATTCAAAGGGCTCAGAGCCCTAGAGGCCAAGTACTCATGAAATAGAGGAAAATGTTATTTATCATGACCCTCTGATTTACATCTAATACACTAGATCTCATCTCTGTTATCTTTTCCCTTGTCTTTCTTCATATCTTCGACCTATAGAGATAATCTAGTTAGTTGAATCAAAATTTGACTCATACCTTAGATGGATTCTCCCATAGGGGATGATTCTAGTTTCGTGGTGATCTCCAATACCTCAGCCTGCGAAGCAACCTTCTGTTGCATCAGAGGGACTCTGATGTGTGGAAAGAGGGAAGAAATAAACCATTCCTTCTTTTGATTGTCTGGGATATGAAAACCCAATCGGCCTGTCAAGGTCTTAAACCTCTGATCAAACTCCCAAACAAGTTCAACTACTTTCTGCTTAATTTATTTCAGTTCGACAATGCATTGTGACTTTGACTTGGGTTTCTTGAATTCTTCACTCAACACTGTCTTGATCTCGTTCAATGTTTTAGGTTGTGAAACTTCGTTAATAAACTTCATGTACCATCTCAGTGAGCGATCTCTCAGGGTAGTACTAAACTGAGCTCTCTTAAATTCTTCGTCATTGACTTTCTTAATACTCCATACAGCCTCACATAAAAACCAATGCTAATCAGGATATTCAAATCTGTCTCCCCTAAATATAGGTAGCCTCATTTCATCTTCCATAGATCTTTCTAGGTTTCTTGACTGAGTATGTGTTGAACTGTTGGTAATAGTGCTCTAAGTGCTCTGGTAACTCTAACTACTCTGGTTACTTAACGCTGCTAAAACAATAGGAGGAGTAATAGTACTTACTTCGATAGTCAATGTAGTTCCTGAAGTATTTGACTCTTCTCGGTGAGGTTCTTCAGTCTTCTCTTCCTCTGCTCCAATGGATCCTTGTTGTTCGCGTATGTCCTACCTTTGTTTCATTGTCACTGTCTAAGTTTTTGAACATTAGCTCTTCAATCCAACCAATTACTATATCTTCAAGATTTTCTTCTCATGCAATAACATCTTGATCATCAACTTCAAAAAGTGTAAAACTTTTCCTTTAGGTCCTTTAAAGAAATACATCTCTTCTTGGCTATATGACTCTACTATGTCAATAGAAAACTTGGTAATGTATCCTTCAATAGTGTTATCAAACCAGTGGTCTACTGCTCTTGACATGATGTTATCAACTCTCTTGACCTTTGTGATCAACGTCGACATCCAAACTACAGGTGGTCTAAATCTGATCTCAAACTGGGTATCTGCTAGTCTGACTAACCACCCGTATAGCTCTTTATGAATTCCTCCAAATAAAATATTGTGTATATCAGTAAATATATGACTTCCCAACCAATCCTCTTTACTCAAGCTAGGGTTCTTGTTATAATATTTGGTGAAGTCTCTCTCTTGTTCTTCTATCCACTTCTGAATATTTGTCTTTGATCGAAACCACCTTGACATTCCCTCAAGAATATCACAGTCTCGGAAATAGAACCATTTGTTAGCGCAGGGTCATACCCAAAGTTCAACACTTCAACAATGCACCAAAAAACCTTAACTACTGGCCCTTTCGACAATACCTACGGAGCAGTTGAAGTCTCACCCGAAGTAGCGATATGGGGTTGAAGGACACAGGTGTCTACAACTAGAGGAAATGCAAGTGAACTCAAAGGAACAACACACAAAGATCTAGTTATTATTTATCTCCCTTATGCCTACTTCACGAGCTATGTCTCAAATATAACACAATGATGCATTAACAGGATAACAGAAATCAAAAGAACACAACATCAATCACACAGAACAACAAGATATACGTGGTTCACCTTCTCCCTAGGTCTACATCCACAGAACTGCATTCCTTGATATATTATGTGAAAACATACAGTTCTATCTGTGCATTTAGCTTGCAGATCTCTCTCTCTTCTCTATCTCCCCTCCTTGCGCACCCAGTTGTAGGGTTGATCTTCGCACCCAACTGAAGATCTTACAATACAGACTCAATAAAGTTCTGTCTCTATATTTCTCTCCTTGAAAACACTAGCAATAATACCACAAGACAAATGCCTCTCACTCTTATCGACATTTATTTTTACATTAGATGACAAAGTCTAGGTGTCAAAACCCTAGATCCAAAACCCTAGGTCTAAAACACTAGGTCAACTTGACCCGCATTTTCAGGGATTTTCCAGCCTATACTTCCTTCTTTCCCACGAGGTGATCCAAAGTACTCATTGATTTTTTCTTTCACTTTCTGATTTGTCCATGATCCATCTTCCTTGATGATCTGTCATCCTCGATCTCATCATCCAACGACTCATTTTCCCTTACCTTGCTCCTTATTTTCTTCTTCTTTGACCACTTCGACCCAATATCAGTCAATGTGCCTTTGATGCAGTTCTTGCTACACTTTCTTTCCTTAATATTCCATTTCTTCCTTAACCAAGGGCCAACATCGCTGCATTCTTTTATTATGACAGTTGAATCAATAACTCATCATTGTTTTAATGGTTTTATTGGGAGTAGTTGGATATGTACAGTCACTTAGATGCCTCTTTGCATTATGCGTTGGTCTGTGTGTTCCTACAATGTGTTAAAGATTGAAGTGGTGGTTGTTGTTGTTGTGTTTAATTTTCCCGATTGGGAGTATTGCAACTTGAAAAGTTGATAATTGTGTCTTGGTTGTCTACTGTGTATGATTTATATACATCGTGCATCATTTGGTTTTATTGCACCATCATAGATGAGAATAGGGTTTTGAAAGTATGGTTTTATTGCAATTTTAATTTTTAAATTTATCAAAGGAATGGGATCGGACATGTTTTAAAAGAGTTTGTCCAACTCTAGAAGGACCCATGTCTATGTTTGACTTGAGAAGTTAAATTATGGGTAGTGGTTGATGTTTTTATGCTGAAGAGAGTTGAAGCAGTATGACTGCATGTTCATTGGATTTTGTTTTAAATACAAAAGGGAAGGAATTGAAAAGAAACATAATTCTTTTAAAAAATATGGGTGAAGTCATAACAATTCTGAGTATAATTATATTATGTGTTAATTGAAAGTTTTGAGGAAATAGAATGTGGGACAATGAACAAGTTTTTAAAACACAATATTGTTTAAATTGGCCATAGTAATTGTTTAAATTAGTGTTGGATCTTTTTCATTAAATACAAAACTGTTTTATGGATTACTTAATTTATTTTTCGAACAATATCTTCTTTTTTCCCTACCATTATTTCACTTTTATCTCATCACAATCCCCCTAGCCTTCCCATATTCACTATTCACTCCATGTTCCTAAAATTTAATTATAGTAAAGATAAGTCATGTATTATGACAGTTAAGGGAATGCAGTGATGAATTACAGTGATATATTCTTTTGATTTATAATATAGTTGATTGTTTGATGTATGTGAGAAGTAATCGTGATATTTCCCCCCTCATTTTAATAGGTTTATCTCAATACAACCCCTCGCATATCGCAGAACCCTTGCTCACCCCCTGCTCATGGACAACTACTAAACAATTTGCATGGATTGGATTGCATGAGTCTGATATGTTGCTGAGCCAAATTGTATTTCATATTTTAAAAGAGTTGTCATGTATGGTTGTTAAAGAAATTATTTTCTAATCAATTATGCATACATGGATGAACCTTTTCAGCAGAGGTAGCCATGGCATGGGTAACCGAGGAAGAAGTAATTGGAATAGGGGCCCTAGAAGGCCAAGATTCTCTATACACTTTTACGCAGATTCACAAGAGTTAGGCCAACTTTTTCAAGCTGGGTTTTTTTAACTGGATTAGGAAAGGAGTGGTCCAAACTATGCCTTAAAGGCATCCCTTCCAAGCCCTACAGGTTCTCGGTATCCCCATGCCTCCTCATGTCTCATTGCAACATGAAATTCCTGAAAATGACAAATGGCAAGAGATTGTCTACCCAACAAGCTCCCAACATCGTGGTTGGCCTAATCTGTCTCTACCTGCTCCCCCAGCTATCAATCAAATTTTCCAATCTGCCCCTATACACTCATGAGTTCAGTCTTCCCATGCAAGCAAAAGGTTGAAAAACGAGGCCCACCATGCTCTTGACAAAGGAAAAGCCATTGTTGCCCCTTCCTCACACTCAAATGACTTGGATAAATCTGTGTCCCACCGCATAAATTTGAGAGATGATTTCTCTCATATGATTAGTGAGATTAGGACAAAAGGCTCCACACAGCCTAAGGAAAATTTAGAGAGATCAAAAGGTAATAACAACAACAAGGGAAAGATTGCCTCCCAGAGTGGGAAATATGGATTTTAAGTTTTATTTATTTATTGTTGAGAACAATTGACTTCTGAAATTTTGGACAACACATTATTTTTTGGATACATGGGTAATATATTTTTGGAAATAATTTCTATTATCTTTGATATAAATTGTCAAAATATGAAAATGATGATGGGAGTCATAAGGAGGGATGTGTTTTTTGCTTAACTAGTTGTGTTATAATTTTTATAGAACTAAAGAGAGTCACAAGGGGTCCCACCTACTAGTTATTATTTATTTAAAACCCTTCTTATGATTTCATTACTTTTCTCCCTTAACTAAAGAGTTGGTTGAGTTTTAGTTAACTTAACTAAGGAAGTAGTTCAACTACTTCAACCAATTCTAGTTTTCTTAAAGGAAAAATGAAAGGGAGGAACAAGAGGAGAATAGAAGGAGAAGCATACTAAGGTTTGTTCTTCGATTTTTTGTTGAGATAATTCAGTTTTCATTCATTCCTTAATTCATTAGAAGCCTAATTATTTTTTATGATAGCAGGGTCTTATTGTAGACAACAAGATTCAGGGCTAAATTACATCATTGAGACACTTGTTTTTCAGAGGTGTTGATCTATCTTTGATAGTATGTGTAGACTTGTATGTTTGTGAATTAGATTTCGTGACTGACAAAGGCTATTATGCAGAGTTGAGTGGGCAACAATCTGTGGGCTATTGAGTTTTTTACTTTCTATCAGAGGTCCTTTTTTATTTTTCATTGGGGACATCTAAGTTTGAATTTGGTCCAAAAATTCCTCAGTAAATTTTGTAAAGAGAACGATTATTTGATGAATTGGAATGAAATAAAGGATTTCTTGATGTCTCATATGTTTTGATTATTGACTTGGTATATTTACTTATGTCTCTATATTTATTTCAGCATCTGTTATGTTTAGAAAATTACATAAATAATGAATTTTTCAGCAAGCTTTTATTTATTAAAAAAAAACCTAAGCACTTGTAAACAATACTTTTGAATTAGGATACAAATTTTGATGGCTATAAACATAGGGTGATATTCCCGTATATCTTTCTTTAGCTAATCGAGATATGAAAATGATTTATTAAGATCATTTCATATCTTCTCCTCAACATTTATTTGGTTATCATACTGGGTAAATCTTCAATATCTCTCTGGTTAATGTTTATGCTTGATTATCATCGAATACATCTATTTTTCTGATATTGATTCTTTGACAGTTTTATTTTCTTAATGACTATACTTGTTGCAAGGCAGCCCAATATTCAACCCGGTCTCCAAGATTAAACCAACATTGTTTTGAATTTGTTTAACACCATTTTAGACATTGTTAATGCTCGAGCTAAGCTTATTCATTCATGGGCAACAATTGAATGAGATATTAGTTCCCAAGAACGTTGGGAAGCTAGACATACACAACCTAGAAATCAACAGTAACCTTCTTCTTCCTTCAGCCTTGGCCTTCTTTCATGTCCATAGACCCTCATGTTTCTAGGAGAAGAAGGGAATTATCGCCTGAAATTAATCCTACTGCTAAAATAGGAAGAAGGAACATTGTGTTATCAACCCACAAAGTTCTCTAAGGAGAACCTTGTCTAATTCATCCAGTTCATCTTTCTCTCCCTCACCTATCATCCACAAGATGGCATCTAGTGGTGGCTTTGGTGGCACTAGAAGTTCTTCCTACTCTCAGTCTTCAACTTTGTCAGTGATTGGTAGCTTATATAGCTACCATATCCCTGTCCATTATAACACAAATCCCACCAAATTCATTAAAAAGTATGGGATTTTTTAGTTTGAATAAGATGCCACAACCACACCATGGCATGTTTTCTCTCCTCTTAACCTAGCACCTACTGCTCATCCACTTCCTAAATTCAAGGATCATCTTCCTAGATTTTCAGGGAATAACACTGTCACTACAAATTAACACATGGTGGCATTTTCTAATGCTTGTCATGACATAGGAGCCAATGACAACGATACTTGCATGCACTTATTCGTCAATTCCTTGGAAGGAAAGGCTGTGACTGATTTATTTGACCTTCCTCATAAGATTATGTCTACTTGGGAAGAGCTAGTCTATTGGTTCAAGTACACCTATGGGAAATCCAAAATCCCAGCTAAGAAGTTACGAGAGTACAATAACATGGCTTATAAAAATTGTGAGACCATCAAGTCATTCAAATTTTGTTTCACTAAGTTATACAATCAAATACCAGAACTCATTCGACCTCATAACCAAGTCAATTTCATGAATTAATACAATCCATTACCTTCCCCATATCATCATAGGCTTGAGGAAAAATCCATTGAGAACCTCGGTTCCACTCTGCATACTTGTTTACTGTATGAAGAACATCTTGAAATAACAGGTCTTCCTCAGGGAGAATCGGTTACACAAAAAGACATGTCCACCCTCTTACAACTAGTACAAGATATGAATAATCGTATGATAGCGTATGAGCGAAAGGGAAATATCTCCCCTCTCAACCCTGGAGCTTAATCCTCTTCTGCAACCCCCTTTATAAATCCAATTGAAAATAATTTCCAGCCTAAAGCTATCATGCCTCAAATTTGGTGTAAATTTTGTGAGGAACACCATGAGGAAGCCACATGTGAGGTAAGGAAGAGCGTCAGAGATAAGATCTTTGTTAAAAGACCAAAAACTACCATCGTTGTCCTAGATTTTGTAGAGCCATAAGATGTCATGATCAACAATACTAGGAACAAATCCTATTCTCCCAAAGGAAAATATGATCCTCCCCACAATTCTTCTACCCTGAGTTCATCCTCACCAGTTGCTATTGTTCAGGTTCTTGATAGTCAAGGAAATACTTCCCCTCTCCCCTCTTCAAAATACAATATTTTAATTCAGTTGACCAACATCAAAGAAGATGCCACCCTTCTGCACATGGTTTTCATCCCTTAACAACAGAGACATCTAAAACAGTTCATGGAAGGAAAAGCTTCTGTTGTAGCCAACCTCTGTGAAGAGGTAAATGAAGAGGATTTTTCTATAAATAAAGTATGTGTACATAACTTTAGATACCCTATAAAAAATCCCCATTTTTATATTTCTGTAAATATTATGGATAACATCACCCATTGTTGCCTCATTGATGGCATTTCGGGCCCAAGTGTGATGTTGAAAGTTATTATGGAAGAGTTAGACTTGTCTTTTACAAATGAAAATTCCAAGAGCATGCTCTCTTATAATAGTCTACAACAAATGACCATAGGTGAGATTAAAGATGTGATCCAGATTTATGCAGGAACACAATGAAATATAGAAATACACATAAACACAGAGATGCAATGGAAGTAAAACTTCATTTCATTAACAACAAATGATTGAAATATGCTTACAGACAGAATGGAAATAAAATAGCTCGGGCACTGGTAGCTTATCTCTGAGAAGAGATGTGGTGGCTACTGGCCTCTGAACTCTATGTTACAATGAGGCTTAAAGGCCTATATATTATTGAGAAACAATGGAAAACCTTAAATATCCAAAAACCTAACCCTAGGAGATGAAATGCCAGAATATGGGCCCCGTTGGGGTAAATTGGTACATCAATTTCCCGGGGTCGTAACTTTGGCATACTATCTCTGTTTGACGCACATGATACATCGTTAGAAAGATCTATCTGAGGAATACACTGTTAACAATTAATATCGATTCTGGAACAAACTCATATTCATTAGAGCATTAATGCCCAAAAAACATCATTTAGGGCCTCAAAATGGCTCCAGAAGATTAGGACCCAAAAAACTGCTAAAAATAGTAAATTGTGCTACAATTAAGGAAACTGAAAAATTGAAAGAAATAATGGTGTGGGTCCATGTGGAATAGGAAGGTGGCCACCAATATCCACCTGGATCATTCCTCCCCCTGTAGGAAGCAATGGTCCCCATTGCGTTGAGTTCCTCCATGAGATGAGGAAACTTTTGTTGAACTTGGTCCCTGGTGAGCCACTTGCCCTCGTGAAGGAGTTGGACTGCTTTGACAACTCGATATATATGGATCCTCTGTTGGCAGGTGTTCTTGATCCATGTGTCCATAATCTGATCATTTGTGGCTTGTTCCATGCAATCTGGGTTTAACTCTGTTGGTGTGAGTTTTTCTGCCATGTCGGATGTGTCCAGTAGAGGTGGAAAGTAGGGCCGAAGGTGGTCCACATTGAACACTAGGTGAAAACCAAGGAATGGTGGAATACCAATATCAAAGGCATTATCCTATACATCCTTGGTGATGGTGTATGGCCCATATCAGACCGGGCGAATCTTGCAGTAGGGTCCAGCGAGGTGCTCCTTTTGCAAATGTAGCCACACTTGGTTGCCCACCTAGAAGTTGTGTGGCACCCGATGTTGATCATGCCATCGCTTGTACTTAGCATTGGCTCTGTCCAAGATGTCATGAACCTATTGCCGGATGTGCTGAGTGCACTCAATGAAGCTATTTTCCTTATCAGCCTCAGACTGGACATGGGATGAATCTTCCTGAGTAGCCGCAAATGGCATGGCTACATGAATGGAACATAGTGGCTGGAATCCCAAGCCCACCTGAAAGAGGTTGTGGTTAGTTGAGATATGGAGAGCCCAGTTGTAGTTGTGTTGTACATAGGGGAGGATATCATCCCATGTACATGGATGTTTTGAGTTGTACATGCACATAATGTGTACGATCATCCGGTTGACAACCTCTGTCTGGCCATCAGTTTGCGGATGTAAAGTTGTGGAATTGGTGAGCTTGGTGTCCAACATCAACCAGAGGCTAGACAAAAATGTACCGAGGAACCTATTTTTGTGGTTTGAGATGATAGACTGTGGGATCCCAAAGTGTACCCACACTCATTCAAAGAATATTTTTGCAGTGTATTCTATTGTGATATTCTTCTTGCAGGACATCATAATGGACATCCTTGAGAATCTGTCAACGACCACAAAAACACAGTCATTTCCATGCTTAGTAGAAGAAAGGCCCGACATGTAATCCATGGAGATGGATTCCCAAGTTCAACTAGGGGTAGGTAGCGGAGTATAGAGGCCTTGCTTCTTGATGGTTGATTTGGAAATGGTGCAAGCAATGTAGGACTTGATGTACTTCCCAACATCATGTTGAAGGTTTAGCCAATAGAAATACTTTTGCAGAATTGCCACGGTTTTCTCGAACCTGAAGTGCCCAGCGACCCGACTGTAGTGTGCCTCCCAAATCATCTTGGCACGCTCACTTGAAGGAACACAAAGATGTCCTAGGTGACATAGCAGGGCATCCTAGAGGTGAAAATTAGGAACTTGCTTACCCTCTAAGAGCATATTGTATGTGTGGCCAAATTCTGGATCACTTTTGTAGAGAAGCGGTGAATCATAAGTTTCGTGCCCACAGGAGTTTAGGATCATGGTTAGCGCCATGATAGGGGGTTGTTGGCTGAGGCAGTCTACAACATTATTGGTGCTTCCTTTCTTGTACTTAATGTTCAAATGAAACTGTTGTGGGTATGTGGACCACTTCTGATGGCGATCGTTATGCAACTTCCCTTGTGATTGTATGAACTGCAAGGGTCGGTGGTCTGTGTGGATGACCATTTCCTTTCCCAAAATGTAATTCTTCCATTGTCGGCAAGCCTGCACAATGGAATACATCTCTTTTTCATAAGTGGATACTTATAGACTCTGTCGGGAAGTGTCTCACTGTGATATGCCACTGGATGCCCTTGTTGAGTAAGGACTGCCCCAATAGCATAGTCGAAGGCATTTGTCTTGATCTCAAATGGTTGTTGCAAGTCTAGTAATGTGAGCACTGGTGTAGAGAAGAGGTGATGCTTCAAATCATCGAATGCCTTCTTTTGAGATTCAGACCAAAATAATTTTTCTTTCACTCCTCCCTTAGTGACTTGACTCAAGGTCGAAGTGATATGAGAGAATCCTAACACAAACCTACAATAGAAATTGGCAAGACCCAAAAAGATGCGGAGCTTTGTTAGGGTGGTTGGGGCTGGCCAATCCCAAATGACTTGGATCTTGGTTGGATCCACATGCACCCCCCGCTCATCAATAATGCATCCCAGATACTGAACCTGGGTCATGCCAAAAGTTCACTTCTCCAAATTGGCACACAACTTGTGTTGCCACAGTGTTTGAAGGACTTGTCGAATGTGGTGGAGGTGCTCTTCCCAAGTCTGGCTGAATATCAGAATGTCATCCAAGTACACCACTACAAATGAGTTGGTGAATGGCTACAAGACGTCATCCATTAGTCTCATGAAGGTTGTAGGGGCATTCTTCAACCCGAAAGGCATGACCAACCATTTGAAAAGGCCCTCCTTGGATTTGAAGGAAGTCTTCCATACATTAGAGGGTTCGATTGGTACCTAGTGATACCCAAAATTCAAGCCGATCTTGTTGAAGTATTTTTCCCCCTTGAGTTGGTCCAGAAGGTCATCAATCTGTGGGATCGGGTACCTATTTTAGACAGTGATCTTGTTCAATGCCTGATAGTCAATGCAGAGTCTCCAAGTCCCATCCTTCTTCTACACCAGCATGATCGGGCTCCCACAGGGTGATGAGCTAGGCTGGATGTGACCTTTCTGTAACAACTCCTAAATCATCCTCTTGATTTCACCATTCTCCAGAAAAGAGCATCGATAGATTGGTCCATTGGGCAGTGGTGCACCTGGGGTCAGATTGATGGGGTGCTTCACCTAATAGTGTAGAGGCACCCCTGTGGGGGAGGTGAAGATGTCCTCGTACTCCTCCATGACCTTATCCATCTGTTGTTTCCATGTAGAGGGGCCCTGTCTGGAGGTTGTGGCCACAATCTTCTTCTTTCCCTGAGGGTGGATCATCAGGAAAACAAATTTCCTAGTTTTGGCAGTGATCTTACTGCATTTTTTTGCAGTAACCAAAGAGATGGTTGTGGGCGGTGCTATTTCTAGTATCCTGTACAACTTATTTCCCAAAGTAATAATAACAACATGGGGCCTGGACTCATACACAACATGTTTCTTCCACAAGTATGGTTGGCCTAATAATACATCAGGAACATCAATAGAAGAAATGTCACATAATACCTCATCCGTGAAGGGCTTGATGTTCTAGGGAAGGCGACATTGCTGGCTTACGCAGAGGTCCCATCCTTGGTGAATCCACCCGATGGTGTAAGGTTGTGGGTGTGTTGTGGTCGACAAGCCCAACCATTGCACGACCTCTACTGAGATGAGGTTCTTCTGGCTCCTACTGTCGATAATGAACTACAACGGGGAACCCTTTACCCACATCTAGGAATGGAAGAGGTGCTCTACCTCCTCTGGATCTTCTGGTTCCTTCTTTTGGATCTTCATGGTTACAATGATGGCATTGGGCTCTGCATCGATAATATTCTTCCCCCTGTCATTTCTCTTGTCAAGTTTTGATTCAGAATCGAAGCCTGCATCTGATTCAGAGGCCTTCAACTTGGCTACCAGTGACTACTTGGCATGACACTCACTTGTGTTGTGAGTGGAGCTCTTATGGAACTCACACCACTTCCTCGTGTCCTTTTTTGGCTTCGTGATGTTGTTCTTTGCTTGCGGATTTGGCGGATTGTCCTGGGTCGCCCCGCCTTGGCTTGGTCCTTTGTTTGGTAGTTTCGGGGTACCTTTCCCTTGCTTCTGATTCGCAGACCCAAAGTCTTTCTTCTTTTGTTTGAACTTCTATTCAATCTTGGCAGCATACCAGTATGTCGCAACAAGAGAGGAGACGTCAAGGAACTCCATTTCCTCCTGAATGTTTCTATGAAAACAATTGTGGTACTTTAGCACCAAATGTTTCTCTGAATCTTTGATACCCAACTTTGTGCGTAGGGTATGGAACAGATTTGTCAGCTCATGCACATCTTGGTCCCTTTGCTGCCGCATCATAGTCCATTGTATGTCTTTGTCCTCATAGCTCCCCATAGGATAATATTTTTCCTTGATGGCATCTTGTAAATAATTCCAATTGGGTGCGAATGAGAATAGAGAGGGTTCCCCCTCACTCTGTTGCTCCCAGTAGGTTTCCCACTAGTCCTTGACATGGGGGGCATCTTTAAGGAGTGAAAAAATAATCCTTTCTCGGTTGGAAAAGTCATGAACCGAGAAATATCCTTCTAATAGATTCAACCATTATCAACGACATCTTCATCTATTTGGCCCTCAAATATGGGAATGTCAAAGTTTACTTGTACCTTAAAAGGAGTGGTGCCTCCAGAGTGGTTGTTGGATGTAGATGCGCTACCAATGGGTAGTCATTGAAGGATCTGGGAAAAGTTGTCCATCATCGCATTCCTTTGTTTCTTGAGGGCCTCCTCGAGCAATAATTTGATAGGATCTCCTTCTCCCTCATATTTATTTTCTTCCCCCATGGGTGGCCGTCAAGGTTTGCGAGGCTGATCTTGCAATGGCTCAACCAAATCGAGCCCTAACTCCTTATACCTCGACCTTGTTGGGGACATGCAAAGAAGGATCAAGAAAGAGCAAACTGATGTGATACCACTGATCTGGATTTATGCAAGAACACAATGAAATAAATAAATACACATAAACATAGAGATGCAGTGGAAGTAAAACTTCATTTCATTAACAACAAATGACTGAAATATGCTTACAGACAGAATGGAAATAAAATATCTTGGGCGTTGGTAGCTTATCTCTGAGAAAGATGTGGCAGCTACTGGCCTCTGAACTCTATTTTACAATGAGGCTAGAAGGCCTATATATTATTGAGAAACAATGGAAAACCCTAAACATCCAAAAACCTAACCCTAGGAGATGAAACACCAGAATATGGGCCCCATTGGGGTAAATTGGTACATCAATTTCCCGGGGTTGTAACTTTGGCATACTATCTCTGTTTGATGCACATGATACATCATTAGAAAGATCTATCTGAGGAATACACTGTTGATAATGAATATCGAGTTTAGAATGGAATCATATTCATCGAAGCATTCATGCCCAAAAACCATTGTTTAGGGCCTCAAAATGGCTCTGGAAGTTCACGACCTGAAAAACTGCTAAAAATAGTAACTTGTGCTACAATTAAGGAAACTAAAAAACTTAAAGAAACAATGGTGTGGGTCCAAGTGGAATAGGTGGGTGGCCACCAATATCCACCTGGATCAAGATGTGACCTTAGTTTTGTGCGCACACCCTGAAATAAAGACAACCCTTAGAATTTAGGTAATCGATATGCCAGTAAGAAATTACTCAATCGTCTTGGGAAGATGTTGGAAATATTTGATGGGTGGATACCTCTCACTCGACAGGACACACTTTTCCATTCCTCAGAAAGGAAAAAACATTATAGTCCTTACAGAGGGAAGGATTTCACCTTACATAGAAGGTGTCCCACAACCAAATGTGAATTATATCGAAGAGGACCTAGGGGTTTGTTGCGCCTCTTTCGTCACCTTACTGAGCAAAACATAGGTGCTTACAAGCTTAGTTGGGTTTGCTAAGCAAGACAAATATAAGGAAAAGGGTTAGAGAAAGAAATATAAAAGAACAACTAATAATTAAACTAAGAAATAAAATAACAACTAAACTAATGAGCATAGGGACATAAGGACAAAAGAAACAATAAGACCCATGTCACCAATGGTAAGGTTTATATCAGTGAAATAAAACACCAAGAAGAAAGAGGAATATGAGTCCCTTCTTCCTCTAAGGGAGGGCTCTTAGACCCCCACAAATAAGCTCTTCTTACAACTTTGAATGAAAATGGTGAAAGAATTCTTTGCTAATCCACTCAAGGGGTGAGATGGATTGCCCAATGTATTGGTGTTAGTATACTGTTGGTGAGAATAGAGGATTCCTCAAGAGAATAGTAGTAGCATAAATTTGCTATTGAATTCCTTAAAAAATGAAATGCACCCATGGCCTTTTTATAGCATCTCTTTGAGGTATTGTGTAACCATCTTTTAGTGTGTAAAGAGGCTAATTAGGGCATTTTTAGGCCTTTGACCAACCACCCAGTCAGATCCAGTCCATATTTGAGTGTCAAGTCAACTTGGAAGCTGAACCAAAAGTGCGTAGGAGGCTGACCACTCTCATAAATGCGTCTTTCTCATATGTGTGTGGCTTTTAGCGACCATAGTTGTGCATCGGTTGCATGTGCGCTTTTCCTGCGTTTCTATTTTGCGCATGTGCACACGCACCCTGTGTAGTCATAGCGCACTTTAATTATGTCACTGGTTGTATATTTTTTGACCATTTGGAAATGATTTTGAGGTAATTTTGGTCCATGGGTGACCTCATAACTGTTTGGCGATGTTGAATTCTTATAACCATTTGTGGAAGAAATTTTAGTGATAACAGATGCCCCCTGATGGATGAGGTTAGGAGCATACGTATAGCCGATATCCATCAATATTTCTTCTACTGAGAGTGTCATTTGTAAGAGAGAGTGATAGTGGGATTGTCAAGAGTTACCCGTTGGAGGGAGAAGGGAACCTGTAGAACCCAACCTTCCATAAGGTGTGTAAAAATAAATTGTGTGCAAACCGAGGCAGACATGCCCCATGCTCATGTTCATGTAACTCAAAAAGGAATGGTGTGTTGATGTAGACAACTGTAGCACCCTCGGGGGTGGTCATGATAAAGGCAGAAGAAAATTATGTGGAGGAACATACTTTGACCAGTAGGTAGTGACATCTGTAAGAAATATCATGGATTCTGTAGGCATTGATAGCCCAACCAAGTTCAGAGTTCTTCGGAAAATATAAGAAATAACTGCAATAGTCACAAAGTAAGACCCACCGTAACATGAGAAAGTGTTGAAGTCGAATGTTACGGGGGTCAACGAAAACAGGGAGCAATTTTTGTGCTCCCTGTGCCATTTGAGATCTCTCATTAGAGAGGTAATGAGAGTCAAGATATTGTCTCCCTTCTGGAAAACTGCACTGATGTCGACAAAAAGGGGGACGCGAATCCCAGAAGCAAAGGGCTTCGTGAAATCTACTAGGTGAGGTTAGGAACTGGAGGAGGTACATGGTCGAAGTCAATATGTATGAAGACTCAAGAATTCCCTTGGTTGGGGGTATATGAGAATTATAAGTGGCCGCAACCGTTCAACTAAATCGAGTGTCAAGGCGACAACAAGACGTGGGATAAGTTGTGCTAGAGGCGAGACAAAGTGAACAAAATCAGAGGGAAGAGGTAAGTGGACTGTGGGATACTCAGAGTATATGGACAATGTCAACAAGGGTAGATGATAAGGAGTTCCCCAACCAAGGGCGACAGGGGTTGCGTTTGCCAAAAAGGGAAGAAGGTTGCCAAAGGTGACGACAAAAAGGTATGGAAATGTTGGAAATAAAGGTTTTTTTACAATAAATAAAGAATAATTTTGGATGAGTGTACAAATATAGAAATGGGTGCCCCAATGTAATATGGTTGGGACAGTGAGGGTGGCATTAGTTTAGAGAATTGGTGGAAGGTGGGGGCCCCATGTGTGATTTTCTGTATGAGGTAGATGAAATGGAGGGAAATTTGCAGAGGGGCAAACTGATTGTGGATGAAATGGAGGGCTCATGACATTGTGGAGGTGCAGTCAAAATAGAACTTGGGAGTCCATTAGGAAAGATAGAAAAATGAGGAGAAGGAGTATGTGGCTGATTCTTGACATGATGTAAGACTATCGGGATTCCCATCCCTAAAGGGTTGAAAAACAGCATGAGTGTCAAAGTCCAAAAGGGTGCTATGAATGGGACAAATCATGCGGGTAAGAGTTCTATTGGGTGACAGTACTTAAGATGCAATGGAGGTGTCGGTACTACAGAACTAGAGATGGGGATCCGAGAGGCAAATGTCAGAGGGTCTGACTGGAGATGCAATTGATATTTAGAGGGAATGATTACATGCCACTACTGATGATATACCTGAAGGGGTTGCGTTGATGTATGATGACCAAGTACCTACACACATGAAAACCAAATACCTGACGTGAACCATATCTGAAGAGAATCGAACATATGAGCATTTATTTGATAATTTTGAACATGAGCATGCGTACCTGGACAGGGTATGAAAAAATGGTGCCCCGGGGGCTAAGGATAAAAAGTGGCCTAGGGACTGTCTTAATGTAGATGATAGGATGTTGATCCCGTGGCTGAAGAAGGATAAAAGAACGGACACCCGGAGCTCCCGGAATGGTGATTGAAAATTTGGCGGAAAGGCCTATATATAGTTGTAGGGCCCACATTGCCACATCATTTGTACTTGTGGCCAGAGTGACTGGACGAGAGGTATTCAAAGGAGATTTGGATATTCTGCGAGAATGAGGTAGTCGATCCAGGACCAACGAGCTTCAGGTTGGTAGTCTTATCATCCTACATAGAAGTAGGTTTTCCATTTCTGGGTAGGGTCTGTACGGAGGGCTGTACAGGGGGTTTTGTGGGTGTGGGCCCCCTAGTGCGCGGGTGATCTGGAAATATGTGCACACAAGTGCGTTCCTATTATCTAGATAGTCGCGCATGGGGGCACCCATAGGGGGAACAAAGGCGTGCATGATATGCATGACTGTTTGCTACACAGTCGCGCATGAGTGTGCGGATGTGTAGTGGACAGGTGTTGTTTGATGCGTGCCTGTGTTTGTGACAGGGGTACATGGAGGCTCCCCTGTAGGGTGAGAAAGCGTGCACACATGCACACCTATGGGATGGACAAGCGTGCCTGAGTGCGCACCTGTGGGGTGAACAGGCACGCATATGTGCGTGCCTGTGGGCTAAACAGTCGCGCCTTGGAGGCAAAGCTTACGGGTGAAAAACTCATCTTTTTTAATGTTTTTTATGGTCAATATGGCTAACCTAGGACTGTTTTATGTGGCTGTAGGTGATCATTTGGCACGATGCCAGTCAGCTGGCGAGAGCGGGATTGGTCCTAGTTGAGGGATGCTGTGGCTATTGAGGAGACGGGGGTATGTGCCACTTTGGCAGCCTATGGGCTACTGAAGTTCTTCGAGTGCCCGTTGATAAGGACGCAAGAGTATCTCCTGCAGTTTCTGATCTAGATGTGGAGTCTGGACCTGTATTTTTTTATGGTGCAGGGAGAGCAGATCGCCTTCACTGCGATAGAGGATATATACTTTTTGACTATGCTTCCTTTTTGGGGAACGCCCCTACCAACGGAGCCGGTATTACCTTCGAATGTGGCTTTAGCGACCATGGGCTCGAGGCATTGCTCGAGGGAGAACTATATGTTGGGCGCTATCGTGAGAATCAGGGCGATGGATGCTTCAGCGCATCGTTGTGTAGTAGCGATGATTGTGAGGGTGTATGGGTCCTTTGTGACTCAACGGATCAGTGGTGGTCAGCTAAGGGTTATGGGGAGGGCACTGTCCAAAGAGCACTTTGCCTAGAGGTTGACGTTATATGCCAAGATGGTAGGGAAGCTGGATAGATGTCGGTCTACCGACACAGGGGACTTTTCTTTTGGGTCTATATTGGTGGCCTCGTTTTTTGGAGAGGGTGTCGATGTTGCACCCTAGGATTTTATTGGGTGCTCCTGGGGTGCGAGAGCCATGATTGAGGTGGTGGTCGACTATTTTGGTTCGCCACGGTGGGGGCGAGGGCGATCATTTTTTCACAACTGAGGCGGCACAGGTGTGGCGACAGATGCCAGAGGTTATATTGTAGTATCCATATGTTGGTGTTGACTTTCGAGGTGATACGGACATGGTGTTACCTCCAGGGGAGGTGTTTGATCACTGAGGTATGTTTATGATTTTGATATGTTGAGTTTTGAGATAGCATGACATGTATATTTTATATAGATGATGATACTATTGTTTGGTTGTTTGTATGTGTAGATGTGGGACCTCGTGGGAACGAGGTTGAGCTGTTGAGAGCATCGGCTCGCCAAGAGCCGGGGAGACCACCATGGGGAGGGTCGCGGGCAGGAGAGAGACGTCGGCATGAGGATGCTGAGGCGAGACTAGCTGATGATGAGAGAGCAACAAGGAGACGTCGTTTTGATGACCTAGGTGGCGGGCCATCGCATGCTCCTCTGGCAGATGCTGGAGTATATTTTGAGGATATTCATCGCTGCCTCAAGGTGGTGCTACAGGGCGTGCCTAAGGGCATGTGGTCACGCATCCAGGACGAGGGAATTCTGGAGTAGTGTGTGGGAGTTCTGTCGACGTGGAGGACCTTGGTGCGATGAGCAGCAATAGGAGGTGCTTCTATGACCTAACGGTTACCTCTTGGTCTAGAGGGACCAGTAGTGGGTGGGTGGCCACCGCTTGAGGGAGGGGCAGGAGGTGGTGCTCTAGAGGCACCTTGAGTGGTGCTCTATATATTTTTGTATTTTGGTATATAGGTTGGTGAGCCCATTTTGGTGTAGTGGCACTAGTTTTGTACCGAGGTGCTTCACTGGCCTGCGGACATTTGTATTTTTGTATGTAAACATTTTGATGGCACTGTGAACTGGTTTATATATATACGAGTATACATTTTGGGATCTATGTGATGTTTACATGTGTTTTTTTAATGTGTTGATGATGTCTAATTTATATATGCTGTGACAGGTGTTTGATATTTTTATGTATGTGTAGAGGTAGCTTGATGTGATCTATGCCAATCTAACACATTGTTAGCTAAGTTATCTGTAATTTGATTCAATTTTCTTGGAATATGTGTAAATGTAATGAAATCAAAATGTCGAGATAAAAGTCTAACTTGTAGGTATTTGTGAAAGAGGCAAGGATCGTGGATGCGGTACACATTGTTGAGCTAGAGGACAACTAGTTGAGAATCGAGAAAGACGTTAAGGTAATGAATACGATGATGTTGAGCATAGACAAGGAGGCCAATAACGACAGTGTATTCGTCTTGGTTGTTGGTTGTTGAACCCAAACATATGCCACTAGAGTGGATCATTTCATGTGAGGAGGTATAGAGGGCCCAAGCTGCCGAAGCGAGATTTTGTGTCCAACGGCTAGCGCCGTCGGCGTAACCAATGTGGTAGGCTAGTGGAGGAAGCATCTGTCAATAGCACAAATGATAGTTTAGACGTGAGGGATGGAAAAAAGATTAAAAACACTATAAAAGAAATAACCTAAAGTAGAATGGCTACGCTTAGGCGTAAAATTTCTTTAAGTATAACCCGTTGACGGGTTCTTTGAGGGAGAGGCCTTCGGGAGAGGCCAATATATATGCACCTTTGGTGAAGCAATGTTGGATAATGTAGGAGCCATGCCATAGTGACTCAAACTTGCCATGACCAAGGGTATTGTGAGTGATATCGTAAGTGAGGATGAGGTCACCTTCATGAAATGAGCGAAGGTTCACATGGCGATCAAAGGTGGCCTTTGACCGTTTTTTGGCTACCTCATTGTTCTGTAATGAAAATTGATGATCTTCATCCATGGACTCTAAGTTCAGCAAGCACTGCTCCATTGGAGAAGTGTCGGGTAATATCTCAATTGCAGTGTGTAAGGTGGGAATTTTTCACTCGATGGGAAGAGTGGCCTCAACCCCATGGACTAGATGAAATGGTGTGAAACTAGTGGTCGCTTTCACGACTGTATAGTAAGTCTATAGAACGAAAAATAATATATGATGCCAATTGGTCTTATGTTTATTAACCGTGCGTTGTAACATGGTCTTGAGGACATTGTTAACTGCTTCGACCTTTCCATTATACTGAGGGTAATATGGTGAGGCAAACTCATGGGAGAATCCTAACCAAGATGATATTTCAACGAAAATCTCATTCTCGAAGTGTTTCCCGTGATCAAAAACTAGTTGGAGTGGTACGCCAAAGCGGGATATGACGTGGTTAAAGAAAAAACGCGCTACAGTGTCAGCGGTGTTGTTGAAGGTGGGCATAGCTTCAACCCATTTTGTGAAGTAATCGACTATGACAACAATGTATTTGTGTCCACTGCTGGATGGGGGATTACAAGTCATGAAGTCTATGCCCCATTTACAAAAGGGGTCAGCCGTAATGACTGGGTGAAGAAGAGCAGGTGGTGCTCATGCTTTGTTGGCGTAAAGCTGGCATTTCTTGCATCGCTTCACGACATGAATGCAATTTTGAAACAATGTAGGCAAAAAATAACCTGCTCGGATAATTTTCTAAGTAGTGGGCATTCCTGAAAGATGGCCCCCACATGCATCGCTATGGAAGTCATTTAAGACTCTATTGGCCTCGTCAATAGTCAAGCATCGATGAAGTATGGTGTCGACCCTTTTCCTATATAAGATATCTCTGATGAGGAGATAGCGGGGGGCCTGGTGGTGAATATGCCGACAATCATCTCGTGAGAGGTGATTACCAAATTTTTGGGTTCAGAGGTAGACGAGGAGGTCTCTGTACCACTGATCATCTAAAGTAATTTAAAAGAGGTGTTCATCGGGGAAGTTGGTATTGATGGGGACACTAGTAGTATCGGAGGGGAAGGCCGTGACAAGGTCGGTGAGGATGAGAGATTTCTTTCTCTTGGGTGTTGAAAATTCAAGATCATGCTCCTGAAGGATAATGATCCATCGGGCAAATTTTCCATTAATTTGCCGATGGTTGAGAAAGTATTGCATAGGGTTGGAATCTGCTACAACCTTAGTTGTGTGAAGCAGAATGTAATGACGCAGTTTCTGGACTGCGAGGATGGCTGCAATGGCTAGTTTCTCTTCATGTTTATACTTCAAGGATGGCCTTGAGAGGTTTTTACTAACGTAGTAAATGACATGCTCATGATCTTCATCACTGATTTGAACGAGAACTCTTGCTACTGAGACAGCTGATGATGCTATGTAGAGGATATAGTCACGATTATAGTCGAGTGAAATAATTAAAGGGGCGTTAGACAACGCCATTTTAAGATCATCAAATTCTTTTTGGGCATGTTCATCCCAGTGAAATGGGATGTTGTGGCATAGTAAGTGAAGGAAACCATGTGCTCGAGTAGCGTAGTTTGGGACAAATCACCATAGAAAGTTATTTTTTCCTTGTAGGCTTTGGAGTTGACATAAATTCCGGGGAGGTGGAATTTTTGTGATGGCTTGGACTTTGAGGGGGTCCACGGTAATACCACTTTGGGAAACAATGAATCTGAGGAGGCGCCCTGCAGTGACGTAGAACACACACTTGAGCGGTTTCAAGTGGATGTTGTATGAACGACACCGTTAGAAGATGATCCGTAAATCATCAATATGTTGAGTGCACTTCTTGGATCGAGTTGTGAGGTCATCCAAGTATGCAAGGATGATATGAGCCAGATCGTGAAAAAGGTATGTCATAGCCTGTTGGAAAGTTTCTCCAGCATTCTTTAAGACAAAAGGCATGACTTGATATGCAAAAGTACCCCACGGGGTAGTGAATGCGGTTTTATATTGATCAGCTGGGTGGATTTGGATTTGATTATAACCAGAGAAACCATCCATGAAGGATATAGCCTCATGGCCTGCACAGTTGTCGATAATTTGATCGATTAAAGGCGTTGGAAATTTGTTTTTGGGACATGCATGATTGAGATCGTGAAAGTCCATGTAGACGTGGATAATGCCCTATTTTTTGTTAATGGGTACAGGGTTGGAAACCCATGATGTATAGGTGATGGGGTAGATGAACCCAGCCACACGTAATTTGTCAATCTCGACTTTGTTGGACACTGCTTTGGATGGGTGTAGCGGTCGTTGTTTTTGACGAACTGGTGTAATGTCAGGCCAGGTGTCGATGTGATGTTTGACGATAGAGGGATCAAGGCCAGGAATTTATGTGTATGACTAAGAAAAAATATCTTGATATTTGTGGAAGAGGGCTTTATAGGTGGTGATTTATTGAGGAATGCAAGCAACGCCAATGGTGATTTATGGAAATGTCGATTTTGATGGTTAGGGAAATGTTGTCCATGTTGCCTTCTTCAAAAGCATCAGGGGCAAGAATAGGGTTGTTGAACCAATCGATGTTCCCTGATGGGATAAAATCCTTGGTTTCGACCGTGTATATGGGGTGTTAGTTAGGAGGCGTGGGGGATTCTTGTGGAAAGAAGATAGCTCGGTGGTGTAGCGCATCCCATGGGTAGTCGAGGGTGTTTAACTCTTCGAGTATGTCCTCATCACAGTGGAATTGGAGGGAATACAAAGGATCTAAAAGAGTGATATCGGTGACTGTTTCCATGTGGTTGTCCCCTGGTGATGAAGAAGCAGGGGGAACGACGTCATGAGATGGTGATGGTTCGCTCGACATAAACCAAATATCGAAGTACTGGGGAATACCAGTGGTAGTTGGGTGTAAAATTTTCGTCGGGAAATTAATGGGAGAATTGAAGGGATTTGGGGGTGAATCCTCGGATAAGTCATCCGAGAACCATGGAGGCATCGGGAGTGCCTCGGGTTTAGGAGAAATGATATGAAGAATTTCTACTGGTGAGGTAAGGTCAACCATCGATTCTGGAGGGGTTTGAATCAGGGTCAATTGATGTTGCCTATATTCAATGATCATAGGACATTGGTATGTAAAATGATCTAAGGATTCACATAGAGAGCAAGGGAATCTCATACGTTCATTGACTGAATTCGTGACATAATGGATGTCAGTGATTTTTGGTAGGGGTGATGTAGCTAGATTGGGTTCATTATGGAATCTTTGGTGTACTGCGGCTAATGTTTGCCGGAAGCGCGACAGTGCTGGGCAATGGTGTGGATAATGGTCATATTTTGAACATATAGCGCAAGCAAATTTGGTTCGCATCCTTTTACTACTTGAGTGAGAGGCGGTGGCGGCAGTACTTGCTACAGTGGTGAGCGTTGATGGTGTTTGATTGAGTGGAATCAGGTTTCGTAACTCGGGTAGAGATGGATAGTTATTGGTTTGGTGTCCATCTCTCTCACATAGTGTGCAAGGAGGTTGGATGCACAGGGGAAGTGGAGTTACAGGCTCCTTCTTCTTTTGCCTGCCCCCAACTGTGGTAGGGAGGTTAGTGAGGGGGGGTGTAGAGGGTATGGTGGGAGTGAGTATGGGAATTGTCATTGGGATTCCTTCCGTTTAAATACCAAACTGAAATTGCTAACACCATATTAGGGAGGGTAAGCGTTGTGGCTACTTGGAAAGCTTGTACGCTTAGTGGGGGGTAAAAAAAATGGATTTGAGTAATGACTTGGGGAACTGTCTCCCAAACTGGGATATGGCCTTGGGGAGGGGTGAAATCATGGATTGGTGGAGTTGACGAGTTCATGGGAGGCTCATGAGGGGGGAGCTCTGTGACTAGTGGGACATCAGATATGATAGAAGCTTCCTTAGGAGGAAGGGTACCCTCTATGTCAGTTTCCTTGGATGATACGACACATACTTGATTGGAAGTATGAAGGAGTGGTGGTGCACCATGGTAAGTTCCTAACAATGATGGGTCTTTGAAAATTCTGGGACCCATTTCGATGAGTGGGTATGCATCATGACTTGTGTGGATGAGAGGGAGAGTGTTATCGATGTTGGCAGAAGGGTTAGGCTCGTAATGTCAGGCTTGGTCAATGGTAATGATCTTCTCGTTATGGGGGAACATCATTGTTCGAAATATGGAAGAGGCAACTGCCTTCATAGTGTACATGTAGCTACAACCGAATAGGATATTATAATCGAGTGGGGTGTCGATAACTTCAATGTCGATGAGAATGGTCTTGCCCCCGAGTTCTACAGGGACATTTTGGAAGAGCCCTTTAGGAGACGATGGTCATCCATCATAAGCTCTTAAGGTAATGGAAGATGGGATGAGTTTGGGGGAACCAAGTTTCTTCCATATAGATTTGGACATAATGCATGTGGATGCACCTTCATCGATGAACTATAATGTTTCAAATTTTTACTAGGATTTGAAAAGCGATCAAAGCGGGAAGGCGAGGTTCTCCACTGTCGAGATCAAATGTAATGAGTTGGATATCCACAAGGTCAACTACCCCCAAGGAAAAAAGTAATGATTTCTGCTGAGTGGGACAAGTTTGAAGGACCTCTAAGACTGACATGGTAGTCGGGGATTGTGCTATGTGATCGACCAAACTGTAATTATGAGCTTCCCTAGCCTGGGGGTTGTGGAAATTCTTATGCAATGGGATGCAAGGGATGCGAAGAGGTGTACGGGTGTTAGGGCGAGGAATTACCAATGAGGGTCCCATCGGTGTTGGGGTTGTTTATGGGGGAATGGAAGTAGACTCAGTGGGTGCACGATATTGACGACTATGTGTTTGCAGAAGGATTTCTTCCTCACTGGTGAGGAGGATGGTGCGATCTGCGAGATTGTTTGGATTGAGATAGTGTCCCAACTGAGGTGGGGTAGGTTGTGTGTCTTGTTGGGTGTTCATCACACCTTGGTGTGGAATGGGATTCTGCAACACGGCTAGGGGGGGTTGCTGCACATATTGTTGTGGGGCTTGATGAGGGGTAGGCGGTGATGGAGAATGTGGTAGACCACCTGAGTCTTTCAGCCATTTAAAATCAGTGATTTGGGGGCAATGATGAGTATAATGACCGAACTCACTGCAAAGGGCATAAGAGAAAGTGGTTTTGATAGTATTGTTATTTCTCCCTTGATGCCTATTGTTATTGCCCCCCTGGGGGTTCTGATTCCCTTAGTTCTGGTTGCCCCCAGTAGGTTGGTTTTGTTGGGGTTGATTCCCACCTTGACCTGGGTTGTTATTGTTCCTGTTTCGTCCTTTATTTTTGGCATTATTCGACGGATGGGTTGGATTTTCCGTATTCAGTTGTTTGAAATTTTGATATTGCTGAACAGGAGAGGGTTGAACAAAATTCACCCCAGCGTGAGGGTGTGGGGGTGCCATGGGCTGTGGAGGACCAGGGAATGGAAAGTATGGATTCTATGGGAGTTGTGACCCATAAGGTACATAGGAAGGCATGGCACTTTCTCTAGTACTAAGAGTATAAGCTGAGGTAGAGGGGGTACCAGAACTTGTTTGGATAGGTGTATGTATTGGGGGCGTTGGTGGTTTCCCACTGATGGGTGGAGGAATAACAACAGGGTATGGTTGTTGATAAGGGGGTGGGGGGTAATAAGAGGTTCCCCCATATGCCGGTGGATATTGAGGTGTGCCATACATTGGTGGTGGTTGGGGTTGAATACTATGGTGTGTAGTATTACCAATCAATATGTCTACTGAGTGAGACATCCCAGGTTTGTCTTGACCGAATGGCACGGGTTTTGGGAGATCGAGAAGTACTTTGTATAAGTACCCTGAATGTGAATAGATGAGGTCGTATTGTTGAGCCTTATTGATGGCTTCCTCTTCTGATTGAGGGAAGGTGGAAGCTACATCTTTACCGAGGAGAGAGACAAGTGATCTGAGAAACCAATTAAGACACTGTTGTTTGGTGGTTTCATCTTTGCACAAACTACGTCGTCTACGCCACTTGTGAATGTGATCAGCGATATGTGTGGCTAAGGTTTGTTTGAAATTAGAGAGTAGTTCAAGACCATTGTAATGGTGGATTGGTAATTGGAAGAAGGTAAAAAATGCTTTGGCCAAGGACTCGAAAGTTGCATGGGACCTTGATTTTTTGTCTACACACCATTTGGTTGATGGGCCAGTGAGTGTGCACTGAAATAATTGTAGTCTGATGGAATCATCCATAATGTTGTTGGAAGAGAACCATAGGTGGAAAGTCGTGACATGGTTGGCAGGGTCATCCCCTACCTTTCCTTCAAACTTGGGGATGTCTGAAGGTATTTTGGTGGGCATTGCAAGCCATGTGGGGTCATGCAATATAGGATCATTGGTGAGTTTGCTTAGATATGGTATGTTAAGAGAGGCCAAATATGGCATCAAGAGTGTTGGTGGAGGATTAGTTCTAGCCATGGTGTGAGTGTGTTGTGAACCTGACCCTTGAGGGGGGCTAGGTGGGTTGGTACTTCCCCCTTGAGAGGAAGTTTCCCCCCTGCTTCTGTGTAAAGGAGAGTGAGTGGACGAAGGACCTTGGGGAGTGGACCCAAGTAATGTGGAACCAAGCAAAGATGATCTTAAGATAGTGGCACTCACTGGAGTGTGAGAAGGTGGTGTCGATGAGTTGGCAAGACCAGGCACTCCTCCTAAGATAGGAGGGAGATTTAGCAAGCATCTGGAACAACGGGGATTCTGTGGATCCCCTATGATGTCCGACTAGCTGAGTGAATGTGTGCGAATGGTGGTGAGATTAATAAATAAGCAAAATCCTTTGTTGTAATTTTTTGAACTTTACACAATATATATATCTAAATAAAAAATGTAATCAAAAGTGCATCATACATAAAGTGTTTTGAAAAAGAAGCATATATGTGGATAAGTGGGTTTTTTCCGTGTGGGGAATCAAAGAAAACAAATGCTCATTTCCTAAAAGATGTAGCTTCCTTCCTCTCAAATAGCACTAGACCTTCCAATAGTACTCAACAGTGGGGTCTGAAGTCATCGGAAGAGAAACTAGTGAAGGATGAAATAATCAGTTATAATGAGGGGTAAAGGGGGCATATCCCGAAAGAGCTGGCGATATTTCCCAATAGCCACACAAAATATGATCAAAGTGAAATTGCAGCCCACAATTTCCACCTGGGTAGATGTCCTAAAATTTGGTCACTAGGTACCTCGGTCAAAGTGCGACATTTAGAGTTTCGGCCTAATAAATGGGTCACGGGCTGGATTCCGTCCAAGAGGTGGGTTCCTTAAGGGGGGACGCACAGAACAACTGGACCTCGGCCTTCAAGTGAAGGGTATCTCCCTGCCTTATGGTGTTAGGAACACTTGACTTGGAGGATTTTCAGTTCCCTATTTGACAACTTCTATTATTTTGACAATGTGAGAACCAGATAACGGGGAGTTATTTGGATGCCTATCCCCGAAATCCTACCTAGACTAAAAAATAAATTTTGGCACCTCCTGTGGAGGAAAACTTAGTGAGTTTTTTAGAAATTTTTTAGATGTGGTTGTTTGAGATATTGGGGGTGTGAACCAACCTCGTTGAAATTAAATGGGAGTAGATAGTTTCCTCAAGAAAAGGGTGGGGTGTTTCGGAATCCCTTTGGAGGAAACTTACTTTGAACTCCACGTTTCGAGGAGAAACTATGTGAGTGATAAGTGACTTTTGTGTGTGACTGAGTGAAAGTGTGCCAATGTTTTAATGAATTAGGTGTCACCTTGTTGCATGTGGACTTTGCTTGGTCCTTACAAGTGTTGATTACCTAATTAACTAAATGCCTTTGGTGCAACCTTGCATAATTCAAAAGTCCCTAGGAAACTATCATGTGGACATGTGGGTCCTTTACTATTCCTTTAACTACCTATTGTGATTTAATCTAAGAAAATATTTGAAACTATCCTATATTTTGATCATGTGGGCATGTATGGGTCCGTTACAAAACCTTTAAACTTCCCTAGTGATTTAATCTAAGAAAGTAAATCTCAACACTATCCTATCTTTGTAGCATGTGGGCATGTATGGGCCCGTTACAATCTTAAGATGTGTTTGAAAAATAAACTAAGAGGAGTCCCAAGAGGGGCTGTTGTCCTCTCCTAAAGGTTTTGGTCTTTTTAAGGGAGATGAAATTGTCCTACAACCTCTTTCTGATTCTCAAAGTCACTTTGAAGTGCGAGAGAAGAGCATAATAAACGATTGTTATCCAACCTCTAGCCCCAATGCAAGTTTTATGTGTTTACAAATGATTCCAACTTATACTTTTAGTCAAAGAAAGCCATCCATGTGGCAAAAATGAAAGCAAAAGAGGAAATAATGATTTTTAAACCCCCTAAGTGCCCATGTGTTTTGACTAATCCCTTTATACAAAGAGGGAACTAAGTGTGGTGCAGCTCAAAACATGCATGAAATCACTTTTAAGAAGGCTAGGGGCCTTTCCCAAATCACAAAAAACCTTACAATGTGTAGTTTTATGCACAAGTGTGTGGGTCTCAGTGTAGACAAAGGCGCACTGAGCGCCTGTGTGCAGACCAAAAAGAGCTTTTGGGCACAGGTGCGCAGAACAATTCTGTGACTTAGGTGCATGTGTGCATGATGCGCGTCTGTGGGCCAAAAAGCCCATGCACAATAGACACATGGCCATGAAAGAAAATTATGGATGGAATTCTCTCAATTCAGCTTGGAATTGGATGTTTTGCGGGTCGGTTTGGGCCGGTTAATGCACCTGTAGGTTAAATAAATCAAAATAAGAGCTATTAAAACTGAAATGGGGTAGGAAATTGATACCTTTCCCTAGTGGAGTTGCCAATCTGTTGCACCTCTTTCGTCACCTTAGTGAGAAAAACAGAGGTGCTTACAAGCTTAGTTGGGTTTTCTAAGTAGGACAATTGTAAGGAAAAGGGTTAGAGAAAGAAATATAAAAGAACAACTAAGAATTAAACTAAGAAATAAAATAACAACTAAACTAATGAGCATAGGGACATAAGGACAAAAGAAACAATAAGACCCATATCACCAATGGTAAGGTCTATATCAGTGAAAGAAAACACCAGGAAGAAAGAGGACTATGAGTCCCTTCTTCCTCCAAGGGAGGGCTCTTGGACCCCCACAAATAAGCTCTTCTTACAACTTTGAATGAAAATGGTGAAAGAATTCTTTGCTAATCCACTCAAGGGGTGAGATGGATTGCCCAATGTAATGGTGCTAGTATACTCTTGGTGAGAATAGAGGATTCCTCAAGAGAATAGTAGTAGCATAACTTTTCTATTGAATTCCTTAAAAAATGAAGTGCACCCATGGCCTTTTTATAGCATCTCTTTGAGGTATTGTGCAACCAGCTTGTAATGTGTAAAGAGGCTAATTAGGGCATTTTTAGGTCTTTGACCAGGCACCTAGTTGGATCCAGTCCATATTTAAGTGTCAAATCAACTTGGAAGATGAACCAGAAGTGGGTGGGAGGCTGACCACTCTCATAAATGCGTCGTTCTCAGATGTGTGCAGCTTTTAGTGACCACAGTCGTGCATAGGGCACATGTGTGCTTTTCCTGCGTTTTTGTTTTGTGCATGTGCACGCGCACCATGTGTAGTCATAGCGCACTTTAATTTTGTCACTATTTGTATAGTTTTTGACCATTTGGAAATGCTTTTGTGGTAATTTTGGTCCATGGGTGACCTCATAACTGTTTGGCGATGATGAATTCTTGTAACCATCTGCAGACGAAATTTCAGTGATAACACGGTGTATTCCATATTTGCTGAGGAGGATAACATCCCCTTGGTAAAAATTGATTTAGATGATGGTATGTGGCACATGCACTTTGATGGTTCATGATCTAGTGAAGGTAACAAAGCCGAGATAATCATATACTCTCTTGTGTGGAAAATTCATAACTTTTCTTACATGTTGGAGTTTGCTTGCACAAATAATGTCACTGAATTCGAAGCTTTATTATTAGGCATTGAAAATGCCTATAATCTTGGTTGTGGTCACCTTTTATTTTTTGGATATTTTGAGCTTGTTGTGAACCTTGTGAGTAAGATATACTCTCCTAGAAACAAGTTGATGAAATGATACACCCAAACTATGTGGGAACTTATCTCAAACCTATTATATTTCAACATCACTCATGTTAAGAGGGAATTGAACTCAATGGTTGATCGGTTAGTTGTTTTTGCAGCCTCTCCTAATCGAAAAATTCTACCACACAGACTTGATTGTACTTTTCAATATCTATATCGTCCACATATCCCTGACAATATAGAATCTTGGTAGGTATTTCCTAGCAATGAGAGAATCTGTGCTTTCATTAAAAATGAACCTTATAAGCCCAAACAAATTATATCCATAGAAGATAACAAGATTCATAAGGGCTTGAATCCCCTAGAGATTTGATTTTCATCGAGTGATGTAGGCAATAAAGAGAAACATAAATAAGAGGAGTTGAAAGGGAAGGTGGGTGAAACCGTCTCCTTGAACATTGGGACACCCGAGTCTCCAAAGAATGTTAAAATAGGTGCCTAATGTTCTGATGAAGAGAAAATGAAGTTTTCCAAGCTACTTGGCGAATTTCAAGATGTTTTTTCTTGGTATTATGAGGATATTCATGGTTTTGATCCTGGTATTATACATCATTCCATTACCATCAAGGAAGGCCTAAAACCAGTTACAAAAAAACAAAGACCTATCAACCCCACACTGGAAGTAACTATTCAAAGGGATTTGGAAAAAATGTTGAAGGATGGAATCATCTTTTTGGTCAAGTACCCTTAATGGGTTTCCAAATTGGTTCATGTTTGGAAGGTCCTTCATCGTGTTATATTTTGTGTTGATTTTCGCACATTCAATCAGGCTATTATAAAAGATCAGGGTACTAATTCCTACATTAAAAAGACTTACATGAGTGATTGTTCTCCTATAGCACTAACGATTCTCAATTAAAACATTACGTGGAACCAACTTAAAAAGTTTTAACGCCATTTGGATTTTTTGTATATTAGTAGTCTAGTTCTGCTTTCACTTTTCCACTGTTTTTTTTCATTTCTTCTTTTACAATAGTTTAATTCTTGCTTTCCTTTTAATAGCTTCCTACTGCTTTTACATTCTGTCATTTTATTTTCTGTTGTTTTAAATTTTGTAATCTCATTTCTATCATGGTTTTTATTGTTTTTCATCTTTTAGTTGATTTTGATCAAGGATAAGATGTTGGATAAGTTCTTCCATAGTGACACTCCTGCAAGATATTGTTAGTCAATAACAATCAAGCTTACACAGTTGTTACAATGTTCCCCCTGAAAGAAAAATGAATTTGTTATCTACTTTAACTGTTGTCTTATAAAAGAATTGGTTATATCCCACTTCTGCTTTCCATTTCTTCATCCATTTGAGAGTTAAAAGAGAAAGTCCATAAAATTGTCTCCTTTAAGTAAGAGCATATTCTGGTTGAATGATTATGAATATAGTGATAAACCCCCTCATACTTAACATTGTTCATGAGTTATTCCCAAATTCCTGGTCATTTTTCCATTAAATCTACTCACTTCCCCTTGTTGCATAATCATTCTAGTTATATCTTCTTGACCTGTTGTTCTTGGTTTGCGAAAGCATCTATTATGAGTTCTTAATCTGTTGGAAATAGATTTCCCTGTGGAGTCACCAGTTTGTTGATGATAAAAATTGCAATGAGGTTTTTACCTGCAAAGTATTGCTAAAGCCTATTATTTTAACTATGCTAATGATATATAATACTAGTAGGTGGAACCCCCTTGTAGATTGGAGGATAAGATAAGATTCTTGTTTGATATTTATGCTTATGTTCGACACTTCTTACAGGGTTCCACATGATTGATGATGAAATATTGGTTCTGTTTACAACATAATGGAAGATGGATAATAGTTTTATGTGTTGGTTTTGTTGCTCTAAACTCTAAATTCCATGTATGAATGGATTATATTCACTGTTATTACATTGCTATTGGCGCCATGATTTATTTCCTATCACACCTGCACAAGACATATGTTAGTTATAACAAGAGACAAGAGAAATATGGAAAAAAATCCAAGAAGAAGGAACTAAACTATGCTATGCTATGCTCTACTATATGCATTTGAAATTAAAGAAATTGTTGTTAGTCCTAACTAGCAATGTTAGTGGCTATGTGATTTTATTGAGTTATATGGGGCGCATGTGATATATGTTATAGTATGGTTTTGGGAAATGGTTAGTATGGATCAGGTGGCGCAATTGACAAGCAATGTATGCAAGTTTCGATGCATGGATTAAGAGCATGGATTAAGGGTTGGTTGGATGTCGTGTACTACGTAATTGAATGAGAGGGAGGATGGAAGCAACATGCTGTAAATGCACGTCACTCCATAATTCTCCCACTGGCCATCACCC
Source organism: Picea engelmannii (assembly GCA_009831015.1). Lineage (NCBI taxonomy): Eukaryota > Viridiplantae > Streptophyta > Pinopsida > Pinales > Pinaceae > Picea > Picea engelmannii. The sequence continues at coordinate 221,600 of ML776853.1, read as the reverse complement.
TAGAATGTTATTATTCTTTTTTTTGTTGTTGTGGTTAAGCTTCGAGATTCGTGCGTGGAAGGAACTGGTCGACCAAGTTCACATTTTTAAGGCCATTTGGTTACATGTATGTTTTTTTCTTCTATCCATGAATTTTCTATGCATATGAAATGAACGTTGGCTCAGTGATGTATTAGTATGTGTTTTCCTTGAGGCTGGAAATTGTGTAAACGAATGGTGTTTTCTTTGGAATGGTTGTGTTATTCATTACAAATGAAGAAATTGATGGTTGAAGTCGCGATTTCATTGGTTGTTTTGTGTGGTGGAAGCCATGATGGCTCTATGTTGTCTTTATGGGATTTTGTTGGAGGGTTTCATTCTATTTGGCCTTGTTGGCCATCTCCTCATAGTTTTGGTAACCACACCCGGTTGTGTTTGGTGCTATGGGGTTGTTGTGTATGTTTTTGAACCACCTATTGGTCATTTCATATCTTTTCACCTGGTTGTGGGCTCATTTTACATTATTGGTATTTGCACAGTTGGTTATGAAGTGGATATTATGCCAAGAAACATGATTTAGGGTTGATTGATAGTACCCAAACTCTACATTTCTATCAACATTATTCATATTTTTGGGAAAACCATGAGGGTTATGCCCCTGCATGTTCTCAGTGTTGGTTACTGGCTAATAAGAAACCTTTGCTCCTCTGCTTCATAGTCTCTCCTACCTGGGGTCGAAATGTCCCCCTATCATACAAGATAAGGGTTATAATGCATGTGGTTCCACTGTGCTTGTCTCAAGGGTTTCTCACCTACTTTCGATAAGGTCAATCTCTAGTCTCCTTATGTTTGGTTCCACTGAGCGAGCCCTTGGTTACTTTTTCATTAGTTACAAAGCCTGATTTTGATAAACTGAACCGGTTACACCCTGTCAGGTATCTTTTTGGATGTCATGAGTTGGTTGAGTAGCGATGACAGTGGCTTTGATTATTGGAACATCTATGTTTGATCGGGTTGATGACCCAGTTGTAATCGGAAATGATAATTGGTATATAGTTGCTGCATTCTTTTATTATAACAATTGAATCGATAAAGAAACATTGTTTTAATGGTTTCATTGGGAGTAACTGGATATCTACAGTCACATAGATGCCTCTTTGCATTATGCATTGGTCTGTGTGTTCCTACAACATGGTAAAGATTGAAATGGTGGTTGTTGTTGCTATGTGTTTAATTTTTCTGATCTGGATTATTTCAACTTGAAAAGTTGATACTTGTGTCTTGGTTGTCTATTGTGTATGATTTATAGACATCGTGCATCGTTTTGTTTTAATTCACTATCAGAGATGAGCACAGGGTTTTGGTAGTATGGTTTTATTGCAAATTTAATTGTTAAATTTGTCAAAGGAATGGGATCGGGCATGTTTTAAAAGAGTCTATCCAACTTTGGAAAGACCTGTGTCTATGTTTGATTTGAGAAGTTAAATTATGGGCAATGGTTGATGTTTTTATGTTGAACAGAGTTGAAGCAGTATGACTGTGTGTTCATTGGATTTTTTTTTTAAATATAAAAAGGAAGAATTGAAAAGAAACATAATTCTTTTAAACAATATGGGTGAACGATTATGAGTATAATTATATTATGTGTTAATTGAAATTTTTTGAGGAAATAGAATGTGGGACAGTGAACACGTTTTTAAAACAAAGTATTGTTTAAATTGGCCACAGTAATTGTTTAAATTGGAGTTGGATCATTTGTATTAAATACGTAACTGTTTTATGGATTACTTAATTTTTTTTCGAACAGTATCCACTTTTTTCCCTACCATTATTTCACTTTTATCTCATTATAATCCCCCTTGCCTTCCCATATTTACTATCCACTCCTTGTTCCTAAAATTTAATTATAGTAAAGATAAGTCTTGTATTATGACCATTAAGGGACTACAGTGATGAATTACAGTGACATATTATTTTGATTTATAATACAATTGATTGTTTGATGTCTATGAGCAATAATAGTGATATTTTCCCCCTCATTTTAATTTTTTTCTCTCAATACAACCCCTTGCATATCCCAAAACCCTTGTCCACACCTTGCTCATGGAAAACTACTAAACAATTTGCATGGATTGGACTGCATGAGTCTGATATGTTGTTGAGCCAAATTGTATTTCATATTTTAAAAGAGTTGTCATGTATGGTTGTTAAAGAAACTATTTTCTAATCAATTATGCATACATGGATGGGATATATTGGCATAGGTATCCATGGAAGGGGTAACCACTAAAGAGGTAATTGTAACAGGGTCCCTAGAAGGCCAATATTCTCTATACACTTTGATGCAGGTTCACAAGAGTTAGGACAACTTTTTCAAGCTAGGTTTTTTTAACTGGATTAGGAAAGGAGTGGTCCAACCTAGGCCTAAAAGGCCTCCCTTCCAAGCCCCATAGGTCCTTGGTATCCCCATTCGTCCGCATGTCTCATTGCAACCTAAAATTCTCGAAAATGATGGATGGCAAGAGATTGTCCACATGACATTCTCCCAACATTGTGGTTGGCCTAACCTATCTCTACATGCTCCCCCACCTATCAATCAAATTTTTCAATATTCCCCTGTCCACTCACTAGTTCAGTCTTCCCATTCAAGAAAATTTTTGAAAACCGAGGCCCACCATGCTCTTGACAAAGGAAAATCCATTGCTGCCCCTTCCTCACCCTCAAATGACTCTGATAAATCTGTGTCCTCCCGAATACATTTGAGAGATGATTGTTCTCATGTGATCAATGATATTAGGCCTAAAGGATCCACACAGCCTAAGGAAAATTTAGAGAGATGAAAAGGTGAGAGAAACAACAAGGGAAAGATTGCCTCCCAGAGTGGGAAATATGGATTTTAAGTTTTATTTATTTATTTTTGAGAATAGTTGACTTCTGAAAATTTGGACAACACACTATTTTTTGGATATATGGGTAATATATTTTTGGAAATTATTTCAATTATCATTGATATAAATTGTCAAAATATGAAAATGACGATGAGATTCATAAGGAGGGATGTTTTGTTTTCTTAACTAGTTGTGTTATCATTGTTATAGAACTAAAGGGAGTCACAAGGGGTCCCACCTACTAGTTATTATTTATTTAAAACCCTTATTATGATTTCATTACTTTTTCCCCTTAACTAAAGAGTTGGTTGAGGTGTGTTTAACTTAACTAAGGAACTAGTTCAACTACTTTAACCAATTCTAATTTGCTTAAAGGAAAAAGGAAAGGGAGGAACAAGAGGAGAATACAAGGAGAAGCATACTAAGGTTTGATCTTTGAGTTGTTGTTGAGATAATTCAGTTTTCATTCATTCCTTAATTCATTAGAAGCCTAATTCTTTTTTATGATATCAGGGTCTTGTAAATGTGTTGAACCTGCACATAATAGATCTAGCTAAAAAATGATACACACATTTGCAGAGAGAATTGAAAAAGAAGAAGAAGGAGAGAAAAAATGGAAAGAATTCTCATTAACCATTTTCCACACTCAAAAGAGTGAATAATTTACAATAGATATAGGATACATGAGTAAATAATGAGCCATAGTGGTGATCTAGAGTGATCTGGACACACACCAATAGTTACAGGAGTAAACTGCCACCTATTCTAGTCTCTTAGAAAGTTACGGGAATGAACTGCCACCTAGTTGAGTTAACTATTCAACTAGTCTTTAGTTATCTGACTGAACAAAGAGTAGTGAGTTGGTGATGATCCCAATGTTGCGTGGTGACAAAACCAATGCAACATGTAAACTCAACTCAACTAGTCAAACTGAAGTGTCAACTGAAAGAGAATATTCTCCAGGTGGAATATTCTCTCCTAAAATATAGGAGACTGGATAATGACTAATTATGACTAATAAACAAGGAATAACCTTAGGAAAAATAAATC
>ML776853.1:189238-212690 GCA_009831015.1 Picea engelmannii | reverse complement strand
CCCATGATGTTTTCCCTCTTTCCTCACTTTATTTCAGTGTATATTTTGTATTTGGGTACCTAACATGTCCTTGTTGTGGGGACCCATTCTTTATTTTCACCATAGTGATGTTCAGTGGTGGTGTTGGAGTTACTTCACACACACCTAGGATTTCTTTTCCTTAAGGTTTTTCCTTCTTTATTATTCATAATTAGTCATCATCTAGTCTCCTTTATTTTATGAGAGAATATTCCACCTGGAGAATATTCTCTTTTAGTTGACACTTCAGTTTGACTAGTTGATTTGAGTTTAGATGTTTCATTGGTTTTGTCACCATCCAACATTGGTGTCATCACTAGATAATGCACACTTGCCTTGCGATCATCAAAATACCAACGCATTACCCTTGATTTATTGATTTAACTCCTCACTACTCTCTGTTCAGTCACTTAATTGAAGACTAGTTGACTATTTAACTCAACTAGGTGGTAGTTCACTCCTGTAACTGCCTGAGAGACTAGACTAGGTGGAATTTCACTCCCGTAACTGTTGGTGTGTGTCCAAATCACTTTATACCACCACTATGGCACATTGGTTCTCCTCCAATGCACATTAATTGAGTTATACGGAGTATATCATGTGTAAATTATTCATTATTCAGAACGGTTAATGAGAATTCTTTCATTCTTTCTCTCCTTCTTCTTCTTTCTCAAATTCTCTCTGCAAATGTGTGTAGCATTGTTTATCTAGATCAATTATGTGTAGGTTCAACACATTTACAATTGTCCACCACTAACATGGTTGTGTCATGTTGTTTCATTTTTTTGGCAGTACTGTAATGAAGTCCATGGAAATAATCCCCCATTTCCATTATGGAATTTTCATTGGTTGTAGTTATTATGCTAGGTCTTTGTGCTCAACCTTGACTTGTTATCACTCCAAACACTTAGCAATATACTCTGAAATATTATTTTTCATTATTATCCTGAAATACAATTTTATTGTTAATTTTATCATATTTTGATAACTAGGATGACCCACATAAGGTCTCTTATGAAACTCATCCATTATCAACTTCATTAGTTTTTTTGAATTGGGTATGTACAATATCTTATTGTACATCAACAACCCATCTTTTGTGAGTTGATATCCTTTGCATCTTGGATCTCTTGGCTCCTGGCTTAGTTTTTATTTATTATCTTAAAATTATCATCATGCTACAGAGAAAATATAATCCTCTGTTTTATATCATATTCACACACACTTCCAATTGCCAAGTGTATCATTTGAAAACTCATGTTGAGTGCATATAGAACTCGATTTAATTTTCCCTTAATGTGTCTAATTTCAAAATCAAAGTCAGTGATCAGTTCCATCCACCTAGCATGTATAGAATTTAAACATAGTTGTTTGAATAAATATTTCATCCCACAATTATTTGTCATCAAGAAAAACCTTCTCCAAAGAAGTTAATGTCTCCACATATTTAAAGCATATACTATATATGCAAGTTCCAAGTCATGAGTAACATATCACTTCTCATGATAGTTTATATTTCTTGATACATAATAGACCACATGTACTTCTCACATGAGGGCTCCATCAAGTCCTTCCTTGCAAGCATCTATAAAAACTAGGAAATCCTTATTTGGGTCCACAATTTACATGATAGGGGCATTGGTCAAAAGATGTTTAAGATGAAGGCTAGTCTTGCATTCTTCTAACCATAAAAATTTCACTACTTTTCTTTGCAGTGAAGTGATAGGGTGACCAATATTGGAGAATCCCTTAATAAACCTCATGTAATATCTAGCTAACCCCATAAATAACCTTACTTTAGATACACTTCTAGTGGTTTTCCAATCCATGATTTCCTTGATCTTTTCTGGTTCTACTACGACTCCATCTCCTGAGATTGCGTGACCCAAATACTATATCTTCCTCTAGAACAAATAACACTTGTTTTATTTAGCATAAAATTGGTGTTCCCTTAATTGATGTAGTACTAATCCAAGGTGGTTATGGAATAGATCAAAATATCATCAATGAACAAGAGGAAAAACTTGTCCAAATACTTGTTGAGAACATTATTCATCAAACACATGAACGTGGTTGGTGCACTGGTAATCCTTAATTTCACCACCAAAAACTTGTAGTGTCCATACCTTGTTCTAAAGGTAGTATTATGGATTTTCATCCTTAATTCTGAATTGATGAAATCTAGACCTCGAGTCTATTTTAGAAAACATTGTAGCTCCTCTAAGATCATCGATTCTAGGAAGTGGGTAATTATTCTTGATGGTCGTCTTATTTAACTGCTTGTAGTTAATACATAGCTGCAGAGTATCATCTTTATTCTTTAAAAACAATGCTATCTCTCCCCATAGAGACATGCTCGGTTAAATATATCCTTTATCTATCATCTCTTTTAATTGTATTTTTAATTCCACCAAATCTGGTGTACTCATCCTATAAGGAACCTTATATTTTGGCACTACTCTTGGTATTATCTCTATGGAAAAGTCAATGTCCCTCTTAGGAGAAAATCCAGGTACCTCCTCTAGGAACACATATATGAATCCATACAACAGAGGGTGGTATTCAATTTTAAGCTTGTTTCTTTCTGTTGAATTGAACACCTATATTACATACAAGGGGCACCCTTTTCGACTATACTTCCTGAGTTGTAGTGATGATATTTTCCTCACTGAAATAGGCTTTTGGATGCTCTATTGAATCCTCTTGTTTCCCTAATCATCCGTATAGTACAAAGTTTTGTTAAAACAATCAAGTTTTACCTTATGGGAAGTCAACCAATCCATTCCTATCAACATGTCATATGACCCCAAAGGAAGAAGGTTTAGGGATGAATGTGTATTAATTAAATTCATTTGAAATGGGAAGGATTCAATCATCTCCATCATATTTGACTTGGTTCATGTGACTAGCTTAATTAACCAAGACTTTTCAAGATTCCTTCTTTATAGAGAACAAGCTTCAATAACTTGGATAAAAACACATCTAAGGTTAGAACCAAGGTAAATTAAAATTGAAATGGGTCGGTTGGAAATTATACCTTCCATCTCCACCATTGAAGCTTGGTGGTATTCCTGTCGAATCTCGATAGTTGCATGAATTTGTGGCACATTTCTAGCTACACCATTGGTAGTGGTAGCATGTTCAGCATTGTATATTCTCTTCTCTTATTTTCATGCTACCTATTAGGGTATTCTATCAACAGGTGTGCCTCTCCACAACCCCAACATTGTATAGGTCCTTTATTTTTTCTTTATCTTTCTCCTTTGTGGGTTCTATCGGCTTATTCCCACTTTGAGACAGATAATTCTACTAGTGCACACTTCTAGTGGGATACTAGGCCTAGCACTTCTTTTTGGATTCTTATATTGGGATGGTTTAAATCCCTTATTATTAAATCCAAATTCATCCTTCTTTTTCCATTCCTTAAGAGGCTCTTTCCTATGCTTAGAGTGGTCATAGCAGTATTTGGCCTTCCATATGGTGTCCTATAGTGTCTTAGGCTCATCAAACTCAATTATGTCCTGATAGGACTGTGGTAATCCACTAAGGAAACATTGTATTCTTACTTTCCCATATTTAAGATAAGGGACATGTCTTAAGAGTTCTAAAAATGTTTTCCATAAACTTCCATGGTAATTTTTCCTAGCTTCTATTCATGGAACTCCTTAATATTACCATCATAGTACTTCTCTTATAGGTAAGCCTTCCTAAAATACATTTCAAACTACTTTCATGTTAGCTTAGTCTCCTTTAGTCCCTTGATACTCATGAGGCATTCCCAATGAATGGAATCTCCTCCATTTAAATTAAATATGGCTATTGTTATCTTCGTATTTTCTAAGTAGTTATGCACTTGGAAATACTTCTTTAATACTAGTAGCCATGCTTTTGCATCTTCTCCCTTATTGATTTCCCCATCAAAGGTAGGTTTTTTTTCTTTATTGAATTATTTTGTTAGGGAACTATGGGACTTCCTCTTTTTATTCTTATTAGGCACGCACTTGATCCAGTATCACTGTTATACAACTCTTCTATGATGGTACTCTCGTTAGATGATTCTACTAAAGAATTTGCTTTTATTTTGTTCCTCTTGACTTCTCATGCCTTTTCCTTGAGGAGATATTTATTTTGTTACTATGCGTTGGCCCATGATTTTGAATCTCAGATAGGATCTACTACTTCTCCAACTATTTTCTTCTTGCATTGCTAGCATGTAGTCTATGTTGCAAGTGCCATTGAATTTTAGACAAACTTTGCAATAATATTATATTTAACCTTGTCATCTTCTCTTATGCTCTAATGAGTTTTCCATTGTCATCCTTATAAATTATGAATTCAACCTTCATGCTTCTCACTTTTCCTACAAGATTTGGAGGATTCTCTCTATCCCTCCAATTATTATATTCTTCATCTCTAAAATGTGAGGTCTCTTCCATTGTCTAGCTATTCCAGACTCTTACTATTTTTCTTCTATTATCAATATATTTTATATGTTGAAACAACAAGCCACTATAAGTCAAATTGTATTTCAAAATTATATACATTCTTATTGGCCCCATCAAGGCTTCATTTATCCTCAACAATTCCAAAAACAAGAATAATTTCTTGCTACCAATTATACTCAGAAATTGGCATTAGCATATTTTAACATAAATAAATTTTCAACAAGGAAGAGACATAAATTTTGTGTTATGTATTATATTATGTAGTTATGTAGGAGATAAAATTAATACATGAATTTCTAATTACATTAGATTTAAACATACTCATCCTAGCTTATACAATTTTAATATTCATGGTAAATTTACATCCTAATCAAGCCTAGAGTTTGAACTCTTCTTTGATACCACTCTATAGCACAACTGACCCCCTAAACCATACTTAGGATAGTGTGATTTCGAAATTCCCTTTTTCACTCCCAAATTATTTCTCAAGTCTAATCCCTTAGATGGAATGTGCTCCTTAGGAGTGTCCCAACGAATGTAACCATACTAAAAATTGAGCTCTATTAACAAGTTATGGCTTCCCAAAGAATCAGGAAATTCATCCCTAATGACGTCACCTCAACCACATGTCCTAAAGTGATTCCCATGGAATCAAATCTTTAGGATACATAGCCTAAAATACTATCAGAGCACTCCCATCAAGCTAGCCTTTCCACACAAAATCCTTTCATGAAATTTCGATCCCACAAGCCTATTCGGATCATTCCATCTCACAAAACTATGGTCGAACCATATGTCGTCGAATGCTCTATGTGTCACTTGTCTCCAAGACCTTTCCAATGACCACAATTCAATATGAATAACTCGCTTGATGGATCAAATGGTTAGGATCTATCGATATCAATGGTCTGGACTTACATAAACTAGGAAATATGCTCCACACTTAACCATCCCTAATCATCCCAACTTGCTACATGAGTACATATTTCCACTCCCACATGCTTCCTTCCATACGGAAATCCCCAACATGTCTATGCTTGTTGATGTAACCCATGACAAGGCATGCCAACAAGACACGATGACTCTACAATCTAGTGTAGCATCCAAATCACTCCTAACCCTTATGAGGGAACATGCCAACCTGGTAGATCAGATGGTTGGAAACTGGCGTAACAACAATATTGATTAACATAGGTCCCTCATCAGTAAAGTCCTTACTGACCATCATGACCAGTAGATTCGATGGGTTGGGTTCCACTTGTGTTGATCTAATGGTTATCATTCATTCAAGATCGCATTCATGGACCAATAAACTTTGGGGCACAAGCCAACATTCTTCAAGATGAAACTCATAGTAATGTACTCCTTTCATGATCGGAAATATCAAACTTGACCAATATTAATGGTCCATGTATTATCAAGTTAAAAAAGGTGTGTGATATTTAGTTAGTTGGGATAACTCACTTGGAAACACACCACATCCCCCAAATGGATACATTCTATGAGAATTTCTCTATAGACTATATGGTGGATGATTCCTCGATCCAAGGATCCATATCTTAGCGGATATTTCAAACCATGCTATAGTTAATGGAAACAACAAAAATATGACTAGATTTGAATGGAACAGAACCATGGAAAATCTATGGAGTAGATATTTTTGGTTTGGTTCTTTGAGAGATCAATGATTCTAGGTTTCTTCAGGTTGACACACAGGGTTATAAACCCAGTGCAACCTCTACCATGACTCAAGAAATGAGAAAATTAGGGGAACCAAGTCGCCCCCAAGTGAATAAACTATTCACCTCCCCTCATTTGATAGTAGGGGTAATAGTAAGGGGTTATAGGTCATCTTCTCGCACTCTAAACATAAAAATGGAATTACCCATGCTAGAAACCCCAAAACAAGATTTTATGTATTGAAAAATTTCCATTCCAAGGCACAAGTGTTAATAGGGTCACATGCCCCGAAATTTAAGTTTCTCACACCTAAATTACAATGGGAATTATCCCTTCTGGGATTGTGCTCAATAGGTAAAAAATTTCATACTTAAACATCCATGCATCATATCCAAAAATATCACCAAATCAGAAGTGCAAATATTAACTTTCATTACACATATTTTTACATAGAATGATGAAAATACTTATCTGTATTCAGAATAAAATTCAGTAAGTCAATTGACTAAGGGTGAATTCCTTTCCACCCAACCATAGGATCTACTACACTTTTTATTTTTAAAACATGTCACCCCCATGCTATGCCATGATAGCACCAAAGGAAATTGTGAGATAGCTCACAGGTTTTGGTCTAATCATGAAGGCTACTATCCTTCACTAAAAAGAATCAATAGAAATTCCCCTCTACCCTTTGAGTCTAGGGACACCATGAGCTTCCAAGATATATTTCCTATGCATAAGGGAATCCCTTCACTTCTAAATAGTCCCTCATTTCCCTTCCCTTACCAGTGTTAGTTTCTATCCATGAAGCATCAAATCATATCCCTCTCTGCTCAAGTTTGGATCGAGGTAATTTATCTGCTTCATCTTTACCACGAGTTCACTGGATAGGCTTCCTATTTTCCTTACAGAAACTTCCCATTTTTTTCCATTTTCTTACTTACACACTTCCATTATCTTCATACACACTCTCATTTGTTTTCCTCTACCTATGTCCCTCTCATTTTTCCCCGGTCCGAAACACTATTTTCTTCCTCAATTTCCTTCACTTTTTTCTATCAAAATCTCTCGGGAGTCAAGCTCCCAAACCAAAGGGGAACCTGTTGAAAATTGTGTTGTAATTTATTTCAAAGGATTTCATTGATATCATAGGTAGGGGGAGACTAATTTTTGTCAATGGTATGGATAAGAGAAAATCGAGGAAGCATCCAAACTACTACAACCAAAAAAAGGAGATGAAGAAGTTTCCATACTACAAATCAAACCAGACAAAGAAATTTTAGTATGTCCCTGTACTGTTCTATATGAATGAAGGAAAGAGGAATGAAATGATCCTAAAGAAATGAAGGGACAAGATTTGATAGGTCCAAGGATCAAACCAGAACCTATAACATGAATCCATGGATGGATAGAGGAAACATGGAACATCCCTGTGCACTTTTGAGTTTCTATGAGATATTGCACACAATCATAAATAGGTATGCAAGGGTCACATTCAAGCGTGATGAGGATTTTTTTCTTAAGTGTCTTCTTCTCATGATAAAACACAGTTTGAAGAACTATATTTGAATTCCAAAAGGTGTAGAGGAGGAAATAACAAACAAAACAATATCCCACGTTCGTGAGGAAAAACAACTATACAGAGTTTATAATGAAAACATGAAAGAATATAATTCAAATGTGAAAATATAGCCATGGAACCATGCACAAGGAATTCATTTTTTTTTTGGATAATTGAGAACCTGGAACATGTTAGATCCTGACCATTCATCTCGAGAGATCATTGGTTAATATCAAAATATTGTGGTCGGATACTTGGTGGGAAAACTCAACCATGTCATCAACGTCACGTTTCAACTGACATGAGAACCACATCATAGGGAGTAAATGTCTGTGCTATAATAAGAAGTTATGTAGATGCCATATACAATGTCATGTGTCAGGACACGTATTGATTCCATGTCATATACTACATGAAGAAGGCATCCACGTGAAAGCCACATCTGTTGGACATACTGTCATTGATGTCAACAATTGATGTCTTTATGTTAGAATGATGAGTTGGTATAAAAAAAGAGATGAAAATCCATGTAATGAAGGACTAACAAATTAAGATCTCAAGAGAGTTAGCGACTGAAGATCAGAAGCTTAGAAAAAATGATGCACATGAAGCTCAGAAGGGAAATAACAGTGCAGAAACATGATTGGGATCTAAATCCCCATAGGACAAAATAGGATTGTTGGATACACAAGTGCCAGATCAAGGACATGGATTGATTGTGGAGCATGAAGGGAGAATTAAAATATACATTATTTCCAATCCCACAATTATTATAGATCATTAGATCTCATCGATTCAAAGATCGATGAATGTGGTTAACTCACCAACAATCACACAACTTCAATTGTGGATTTTGGGCGACGAATTAAACCACATGCAAGTTACAGTTCTGCAATCCACATCGACTGTTAGATCGAGGAATGTATAAGGATAGGATAAGCAATTCCAAAGGCCCAAAATCCTGAATAATCGAATTCTCTATAGTCGTTGGATCATGTTAGGCATATTCGGGTTAAGGAATGACAATTGGATGAAGTCAAGTTACTCGAGGTTTACACTTCAGTGAATATCACTTCGGGAGAACTGGGAAGTGTAGAAATCGAATTACCTGAAGTCTTGAAGTAAATGAGGATCGTCCGATCTATTCAGAGTGTGCCAAGGTGGTCAAATTCGACACTGACCACTTCGAGAAAAAAGGTTTGAGAACAACTAAGATCACCCAAAGTCTGAAATCCCGAAGTAACTTTGAACCGTATGATATGAAGAAAACTTTGGGAGATATCAGGACCATCAACTCATGTTTAATGGAAGGACAGAGTAAGCCACAAATGTCCCAAAATAGACGTAATCCACCTGAACTGAGGAAACACTTCAAAAAGTATCCTAACCATTATATAAAGGATAATAACATGTGCCATATGAAGAGATATACGTCAGCAAGGACACGTGGCATAATCAGATGATGACAAGTGTCAAGGTCCCATAGATACTTTAAGCATATGTAAGCCATGAATCCAGGTGACACATGGAATCCACTCATGAAGTGCCACATCAACAAGTGATTTAAGCAAGTTACGTCACTCCAAGAGTTTTTACTTCGGGAGTTTCACCACCAGAAAATGCCCTAAGTCCCAAAGTCTCGAAGTGGACATGAGTCGCCTGATCTGAAGAACACTTCAGGAGAATTCTCAACATTGAAGATTATGGACACACGTATTTTATTCAGGATATTTGTAAAGAGGCTGGAAGTCATGAAGGATGAATTCCTAAAGTACCGACAGTTGTCCATCTCATCGGGATATTAAAACATGACCATTGATTTTGATAAGTGATTAAGCACTCGCTTAGCCTAGCATCTGGTCACCACCTTAGGTCGTATGGAATAAAGAAACAAAGGGAGAAAGAAGCATCAGTGCTTAAATTAATAAGCTCGTGGTCCTGCGTGTATGGTCATATGTAAATGGTTTGAAGGAAGCACCTCAGCATAACTTAGTTTCTGTAGTATTTGCAGATATTTGGAATCGAGTTAAAAAGGAAATCAATCCACACCTGTGATCAATTTAAAAAACAAGTTAGATGGTTTTTAAAATGATGTTTGGTTATGAAAAGTCATGTTAATGACCATGTCACTTAAAAACAAGGGTTATGTAATATTAAATGAACAGACATGTTGTTTGTGAAGAGTTGTGTTGAAAATTTTAAAGGCTTATAAATATGTTGAGATGTGAACTAGAAAAGTGTGTCTGTCAATGTTTTATTGAAGATCCATAACAGAAGGAGACAGAGCAGCAGTTATGGAATCTAGTGTTTGAAATAGAAGACCTTTGTTGGACTGCAACAGATACATTGAAGATTAAATGATAGAAGAAGAGAGAGGAATAGTCAATACATGATACATAAGTTTTCTAGATTCATAAATTAAGGGTGGTTGGGTGGTGCAAGGGAAGGTTGGAGTATGCAGGGGAGTAGTTGATTCCTTGTAAGTTGTATATGACTAAATAGGGGGTTGTAACCTCATACCAGTTGGTTCTGGTGAACAAGGGTGTGGGTGCATCATGATCAGCGGGTCACCTCTTGTCACATATCGGTTGGCTCATAGGTTGATCGGATGGCCTAGAGGGTGAGAAATCCAACAACCCAGGAGGTCTCCACTTGTCATAGATCGAAAGACCCAAAGGGTGAGAAATCCAATGTCTCATGATGTCTCATAGACCCACGATGGAATACTTAGAAATTTTTCTAAGTATGGGTGAAAAGTGGGTATAGAGTAATGCAAAGGTACATTTTGGAGGCTATAGAAGTATGAAAAGATATTCCTTATACCCATGGAGAAATGATTGGAAATGTGTCTAAGTGTAGGTGCAAAAGTGAGTGCGACAGAACGCGAAGTTGCATTTTGGAGGTTGCAGGAGTTTAAAATAAATAAGATACATGTATATTTTAACCTTGTAAAAATAATTATTGCAAATAGATTCTTAATCAAACAAAAACTATGCAATGGCACACACACATTACACGGATATTTTTACCCTGGAAATCTAAACTAGGAAAAATAAGAACCTATTTAGATTCTCACCTCTAATATTATATTCAACATTTTCTTCATTGTTTTCAATACAATATACATATAGTATCCCATGGAATACAAACCCCTATCCATTGACCTAAATTAGTCAACAACCCCAATTCCTTAATCGAAATTAGAAAACCATTGGCCAAAAACCATGTGTTGAAAAACCACCAAAAAAGGACGCAAAAAACTACCAAAAATGGACACAAAAAACAGCCAAAACAACTTTCTTAGGGGATCCCAGCCCCGAACCCCCGCAACCCTCCCAGCTGCAAGGCATTAAGAACCCTCCAAACCCCCTTTTCTCCCATATCAGTGTACAATACATGGGATCAATTTTGCAAAGAATATAACACATACCCAACATTCTCCCACATGTTGTTTTCTTTGCATACATGGGGTTAGAGGATTACATAGTCAAACATCTAGGTTAGAATTATCCATACATCCTCTACACCAAGAGAAATTATCATCTCACACATTTTTTTAATGAATCTACAACATTCTCCAAAGTGTCCAACTTCATCAAAAACAACTTCTTCTCTTCAATCGTGTCTCTCACAAAGTGATACTAAAAATCAACATGTTTTTTCTTTGACTGATAAGTCGGGTTCTTCACTAGGAAGATTACACTCTTACTATCACAATATATCCTTACAACGTATTTTACCAACCCAATATTTGTATCCATAATGATTCCTTTCTTGCATGAGTGGCTTCCATGTATTCAACTTCTATAGTTGAGAGTGCCACTACAACTTGTCTTTTTCTCAACCAATTGATTTATCATCCAAATAGGTTAACCACATACCTACTTGTAGATATTCTACGATCCAAATATCCATCCCAATTTTCATCCAAAAATACATGTATTTCCAACACTTTGTCCAATATTGGTCTTCCTTGGAAGAAAAATCCATAATTGGTAGTGCCACTCAAATACCTGAAAACCCTCTTTACTATTGTCCAATGCTCCTTCCCTGGTTTTGACATATACCTTCTCAAAACTCCCACTGCATGTGAAATGTCTAGTCTAGTACATACCATTGCATACATCAAACTTCCAACTACACTCGCATATGGAACAAGGGACATGTCCTCTTCCTCTTCATGTGTTTTAGGACACTAATCCATAGATAAATTTACACCTAGAGGAATAGGAACCTTGATTAATTTACATTCCTCCATATTAAATCTCTACAATATTGTCTCAACATGTTTCCTCTAATTTAACCAACATTTCATGTTTGCCCGATATCTTTTTATTTCCATGCCCAAAATGAAATTTGTAGGACCAAGATCCTTCACATCAATTTTGGAGGACAACTGAGTTTTCACACCCTTGATAATCTACTTGTTGTCTCCTATCAACAACATATCATCCACATACAAGAACAAATAAATAAGATGATTGCCAATTAATTTTAAATACACACAATGATCCTCTTTGCTCCTTGTGAAGACAAGTTCCAACATATAAGTATCAAATTTTTTATACCACATCCTTGGTGATTGCTTTAACCCATACAGGGGATTTTTCAACTTTCATACCAGCTCCTTCTTTCCCTTCACATCAAATCCATCTAGCTACTTCATGTATATTTCTTCTTCCAGATCCCCATGTAATAATAGTGTATTCACATCCATCTGTTCTACTTAAAATAAAAGTAAAACAACAACATATAAAAGAAATATAATAGAAGTTAAATTGGAAATAGGAGAATCAAATATCACCAAAGTCAATTCCCTCTAGCTATGAATAACCTTTTTCTACTAATCAAGATTTATGTTTCTCCACTTTTCCTTTTTCATTAAGTTTCTTCTTAAACACCCACTTGTTTTCAATGGGATTTGTTCTATTTGGAAACTCCACTAGATCCCAAGCCTCATTATTGTATATAGCTGCCATTTCTTAAACCATGGCCTTTCTCTAGAGTTTCCCATCCTCTAAATCCACTTCCTCCCTAACAATTCTAGGGTCATCATTAGTAATAAACGAATCAAAATTTGAATGGAATTAAGGTGGAGTATACCTTTTTAACTTCCTTCTTTCCTGAACTAATCTCCTCAATACTGGAGTATGAGGATCTTCATCTTTTGATTCATGTTCTTCTATAGAGTTTGATTCATCATCCTTCAACTCAAACTCTGTTTTATCTGGTTCTTCCTTCCTTTATAGGACTTCCTATTTGAAAACTTCTTTTATTTCTCTAAATACCACATCTTGGTTATACACAAATTATTAGTTTTTAGGTTCCAATTCTTATAGCCTTTCAGACCATCTTTATACCCAATAAAGATACACTTTTCATCCTTTTTTATCTAGATTACTCCTATTTTCCTTTGGAACATGAACATAGGCATCACATAAAAATACCCTGAGATGTGTGAGAGGGGGTTTCTTACCAGTCCATACCTCATGTGTATTCTTTTCATCTAGTGTTGATGAGGGTTACCGATTGACCAGGGAACATGTAGTACCCACTACCTCTGCCCAAAATTCTTGTCCTAGCCCAACACCACTGAGCATGCACCTTGATTTTTCCATCAACATCATGTTCATCCTTTATACAAATCCATTTTGTTGAGGTGTATATGGAGTATTATTCTACCTTTCTATACCAGACTTCTTATATAATTCTTTGAATTCATTTCCATGGAAATCTCCACCATTATCCATCCTCAACACCTTAATTTGTTTCTCTGTTTGATTCTCCACGAGATCCTTAAACTCTTTAAACCTATCAAAGACTTTAAATTTCTTCTGAAGGAAATATATCCATGCATTCCTCGATAATTCATCTATAAATGAGACATAGTACACATATTTTCCTAGTTATGGAACTAACATAGGTCTAAACACATCATTGTGCACCAACTGTAAATTCCCTCTACCCTTGTTGCACCAGAGGGGAATATTATATGATTGTGCTTCCCATATACACAATGTTCATAGAAATCAAAATTGAGAGAGAAATTAAACATATCTTCAACCATACCTTTACCATGTAGTGGTGAAAATCCCTACTCTCTAATATTCCCCAGCATTTGATGCCACAACATAGCCTTTTCTCCAGCGACTGTAGAAGTTTTTTCTTCTTTGGCTCCAATATCAAGAACAATGAAACTATTACACCCTTTACTAATAATTCTTCACTACATATTATATATAATTCCAATCTAAACTCCCTTAAGAGACACCATTGTTCCTTGAACCATCCTACAGGTTTCTTTCTCAAATACTTTTTTACCCCTTCATCGTCCATTTTTCTTATAGAAATAAAATTTCTAGACAAGATTGGGATATGAAAAACACTAGGGAGTTTTTTAATCCTTCCATCCATGATATTCAACTTGACATTTCCTCATGCTATGATTTTGGTTGTCGAGTCATCACCTAGGAAAACATCACCTCCATGGTACCTTTCATATTCACAGAACCACTCCCTCTGGGGAGTCATATGAGAGGATTCCCCTTAGACAACCATCCATGCCTCATGATCTGCATGTGTTCTTGAAGAAGCCAAGTACACATCCCCTCCTTCTGAGGAGTATTTTTATTCTGTATAAGGAGCATCTTCATATACTTTCCCTCTCTCAAAAATTTTAGATCTGCATTGCTTCTTGTAGTGCCCTTCTTTTCCACATATCCAACATACCTTCAAACAATTTATGGGAGATTTATATCTACCCTTATATTTAAATATCCCACTTTAGGACTTACATTTGTTTCATTCATGGGAGTATCCTCTTGCAAATAATGCATCTCTTCTCTGTACTTACATTTTCTTCCACCTCATCTCCTCCAATGACAAGGATGAGACCACATCATCAAAAATTAAATTATTTGTGTTACTACATATGGCCACAACCAGACTATATCATGAGTCTGTTAAAGAGAACAGTAAACTAATACACTTTTGTTCATCGTAAATATTAATATCAATAGATAATACATGACTTACCACAATATTGAAGGCATTCATATGCTCTGTCACCAATTCTCTATATTTCATCCTTAGGTTATACAACTTCTTCTGCATGAATAGTTTATTTACTAGGGACTTAGAATGATACAAATTCCCCAACTTATCCCATAATTCCTTGGATATATCTTCCTCTGACACATTTAGTAATATTGAATCTAAGAGACACACAAGATTGTGCTTTTAACCTTCTGATCTAACTTATTCTAGTGTTTTTCTAATGTTCATGTAGGTGGAGTACTTAAATCCTTCATGATCTAATGATCTTTGTCTACAAACAAATCTTTCATATTGAGCTTCCACAACTCAAAAATTTTCCCATTAAATTTCTCGATCTCTATTTTTGAACTACTCACCATTTATTTTCACCTAAAGAATCAATATCATAGATCTCCCACTGTAACTAGGCTTATCACATACCCAATCCAAAAACCCATGACCACAAAGGCATCCCCCTAAAGCCAATAATTGCTTTGATACCAAATGTAGATTTTAAACGTGTACAATTAATTACTGAAAACATATCCTTAATAAAAAATAAAATATACAATGGCACACACACACATTACATAAATATTTTTACACTGGAAACCTAAACCAGGAAAACCAACAATGTTTTTAGAGTCGCACCTATAATCTTCTATTCATCATTTTCTTCATTGTTTACAATACAATATACATATAGGCTCTTGTGGCATCCAAACCCCTAATCCATTGAAACATATTATTCAAAAAGTGTGATTAATTAACCATAATTAGAAATCCATCGACCAAAAACCATGTGAAAAAAATCGCCAAAAATAAACACAAAAAACTACCAAAAATGGACGCACAAAACCACCAAAAACATTTTTCTCAAGGGATCCCACCCTAAAAACTCTCACGGTTGGGGGGTGTTAAACATCCTCCAAACACCATTTTTCTATCATATTAGTGTACAATACATCGGATCAATTTTTCAAAGAATATAACACATAACCACATTGAATCCACCAAGACAAATCGATGGTCAAGATCAACCTGAGATCTGACCGGACGGTGGTTGTATGTTAAAGACCAATTGGTCCTAATATGCTAAAGAAGAATATATTGATGAATAATATATAATCAAGTGAATATTGGATGGTTCTTGTGCATTGTGGTTGCATGGAGTGTTTTATGGACAAGGATCGAGATCAACGATTGAGATCAAATCAAGGTCTAGATCGAACAATTGTTGTGCATCAAGACCATGTCGTGTATTTTAGTGACTAGTAAGTAGATCAATGACCACAATAAAAATAAGGGACTGCATCCAAAAACTATTGGGGGATAAGATCCCATGAATAGATTACATGTAGTGGAAGGAGATTGAGACCATTTTTCGTGGTGTTTTGATAGCCTAATTTGAAGGAAGATAAGAGGACTCAAAGTCGACTTGTTGAGTAAGATTTCTTTCTATATGTGGAAAAATCCATGCATGTAGGAAGTGTATAAATAATACTTCCATTTTTTCTTTATGGTATGTGTGAAGTGTGAATATGTGGATCGTGGGAGAGAAGCTCTAAGGATATGAGGATCTGATTTCTGAGGAAGTCAAAGAATGAAATAAAGATAATAAAATTATCTAAGGGTGGATGGGAGGTGCAAGGACAAAGGAAATTTTGAAACTATGTGGATTGAGAATGGTGACAATATAGATAGAGAAACAGACTTGTATAGGTGAAGTCTTGAGGATATTGATCTTACAATTAAAAATTGGTGTCTACAAACACTGTTGTTGAGTTGATTCTCTGCTAAGGAGATCGGTGTCTCATGTAGGTGGGTGCTTGTGAATATAGAAGATATACGTTGGTGCCTGCAAAAATTATTAATTTGGTTCTCAGTCAAGGAGATTGGTGTCTCCTACGGGTTGGTTCTTGCAAGCATTGTAACAATAGGTTGGTGTCTGTAAGATTTTATCAAGAAATATTTTTGTGGTTTTATCCCATTTGGGTTTCCATGTTAAATATCTATGTATTGTGGATTATATGTTTGTATGTTCATTTATTATTAACTTCTTATGAATTATGAAGTAATACATTGATAAATATTGTAAGAAAAGGAAAAATAGTCCTATATTGATTCAACCCCCCCTCTTAGTAGAAGTAAGTGTGTCAAAAATTGGTATCAGAATGGGATCCTTCATAAACAGTCTAACCACTAGAAGGCAAATCCCTGTAGCACAAATGGATAAACATGAAGGCTTTTCCAAAAACATAGCTCCATTATTTGATGGATCAAATTACTCTTTTTGGATCATAAAAATGAAAACCTATATGATGTCACTTGGGTGTGACGTTTGCAGTGTAGTTGAGAATGGTTACATCACCCCAAAATCTGCATCAGTTGATACACATGGAAAGAGGCTCCGTAATAATAATTCTAGGGCTAATAACACAATTTTGTGTGGTTTGGTAGAATCAATATTTGTCAAAGTCATGCATTGTTGTTCATTAAAAAATGTATGGGACAAGTTATAGAAAATATATGAAGGGGATGATAAGGTCAAGAAAAAAAAATCACAAATCCATAGAGGACAATTTAAGACCCTTAAGATGAATGAAGAAGAGAGTATTGCAACCTATTTTCTTCATGTAGATGATATTTTCAACACTATTACAAGATTGAGTGAAGAAATTGAAGAAACCATCATTGTCCAAAAAGTGCTTAGATCACTTCCCTCAATATTGAATACCAAGTTATCTTCCATTGAAGAATTAAAAGACCTAGACAATATTACAATGCTTGAGTTGCACAAAATCCTAATTGCATATGAAATGAGGATAGAACAGGATAATCCAAAAAATATATCAAGGAAGGAATCATCTTTCAAGGAATTAAAGAAGATAAATATAGAAGAATAAAATACGGGTGACAACTTAGATGGTGAATCAGATGCAAAAGAAGCTAACTTTGTCAAAAATTTCAAGAGGGGGACAGGAAAACACAAAGGTAATATTCCCTTCAAAATCTTTAATTGTGGAGAAGTATGACACTTTTCTAATAAATGTCCTTATGAAAAGAATGGAAACAACAATGTGAAAGAAGATTCTAGTTTCAAAATATACAAGAAGGGTAAGACTAAAAAGAAGAAAAAGTTCTATAGACAAAAGAAAATTTTATATACCAATGAAGACAACAACTCGTGTCATGATAGTGACAGTGAAACAAAAGAAATTCTCTTTATGGGTGTACAAACACAGACTAGTGTCTGAAAAAATGAAAATAAATACCTAATAGAAAAAGAAGACTCTGATATTGATGCAAAAGTAGATGTTGAAGGAGAGCTCATATCTTCTCTAAATGAAATATATGAACTAAGGAAGACCAAAGGGATACTAAAGGAGCAACTGAAGAAGTACATAAAATAAATACTCGGCTTAAAAGAAAGATTTGATGAAACTGAAAAGATATTCATTAGCTTAAAAACACAAGTATAAGAAGCAAAGAGAATTAAAGAAGTCTTAAGAGCCTGACTAAAATAAAAAGAATATAATTGCAGTAGTCTAGAATCTGAAATAGTCTATTTGAAAAAGGAGTTGGAAAAATCACATACTAACATGAGATTCAAAAATATCTTCACAATCTTGAATGAAATCCTAAATTTTCAAATATCACCATTTGAAAGGACTGGTCTTGGGTACAGTGAAAAGGAGGTTCTAATGAAGAAGCCTCAACTTCCTCAAAATAGTCAAGTAAAGAAAGGACCAAGAGTTATGCTAATATAATCAAGAACTCTATTAAAGTTGAAGAAAACATGAAGGAAGATTGGTATGTTCCATAGAAGAAAAATTTTCCTCACAAGGACATATTCAATAAGGATCTCCCATCAATATGGAATCACACAATCAGGTACCAAAATTACTTCTTTTTCTATTGTTACTCATGCAATGGTTTTGGTCATAAGGAAAACATTGTAGAAAAAATGTAACATACCATTATATGAGGAATAGAAACAGAGATACCCAAGGATTCTCAAGGATAAATTACAACTCATTCTCCCCTTTGCTAAACTATAACGTCATATGTTATAACTGCAATCATTTTGGGCATATAACAAAATTTTGCAAAAGTGATTTCAGAAAATATTGGAAAGAGGAAGCCCCAACAATCATGAAAAGAAATCAAGAACAAATGGAACAAAAGAGAGAAAAATGCATGCTCATTCAAGCTGCACTTTGTGCACAAAATAATGAGGATAAGTGGGTAATTGATAGTGGGCACTCTAGCCACATGACAAGAGACATAAATTGTTTTATTACCATGAATAAGAATGAAGGAATTTTTACCTTTAGAGACATTGGCAGGTCAAATATAGTTGGAAAAGGAACTCTTAGTCTTGAAAATGGAAGAGATAAAGTTGACAAGGTTTCGTGTGTTGAAAACTTGAAACATAATATTCTTAGTGTGGGCCAAATGTGTGATCAAGGACACACCCTTACTTTTGACTCCTAAGAATGTGAGATCATAAAAAAAGATCATGGAAAGCTAGTTGCAAAGGAAATAAGGACCCCAAACAATGTATACATCATTGATGAAATTAATGGAGAAAAATGTTTCATAGGGCAGATAGATGAAAGTTGGATTTGGCATAAAAGAATCGGTCATATGAACTTTGATAACTTGGTCAAAATCAGTACCAAACAAGCAGTAAGAGATATGCCAAATATCACAAAACCATCAAGAACTATTTGCAATAAGTGCCAACATGGAAAAACATCAAGGGTGAGATCAAGACAAAGGAATATCTAACATCCAAGCCATTGGAACTTGTGCATACATATCTATATGGACCAACAAGAACAAAAATCCTTCAAGGAGAAAGCCATTTTATGTTTCTCATTAATGATTATACAAGAATGACTTGGGTTGTCTTTCTAAAAAATAAATCCGAGGCATTTGAAAGGTTATATTATCACATTAAGTTTCCCTAGGTCTTTTATCCCTTAGGTTTAAATTTTTCAGCATTTAAACTTATAATTGTTTTATTTTTCTTTGTGTGATTTTCTTAGGTTAGCTTGAACAAATAAAACTTGTGATTTTGGCTCATTTTTGGCCCACACATAGATTTTAAATCTAGGTTCATTTTATGGCTTATGGTTTTGACTCATCTCATGAATTGACACCAAGCACAACCTATCCCATGACCTTCATGACTTGACATGTCACTCCTTCCACTCATACCTTTTATCCTTTCCATGTTGTCCCTATGTCTGATTAAAGGTGGGTCAAATCAATTTTGTTTTGAAAAAGAGCGATGTAAACTCACTAGGAGTTTTCGTAGTGCACTCCTTGTCCTTTATTTCTTGCCATGATTCATCATTATTTGCTGAGGTCATTATATACCTTGTTTTCAACACCATGGTTTGTTAAAAGATGGATATTAAGAATTGGTTTTAATGAGTTTGATAACGGTTTCAAAGATTTGAATTTTCTCAAACTTGGTGCTGCTGAAACCACTAGTTCAGACCAGTTGCAGGAAATGCTACAGGATCAATTGCTAAGGCTGATTTGGAGGCTGAGGTGGTTGTGGTGGTTTCCTAGCCGGTTGTAGAGCCTCAATTGTCAATTACTCCTCCAGTTATTCCATGAGCTCCCTCCATTTCATAGTAAATTCCTAGGATATCTCTTTCCTTAGTTTTGGTAGCACCCGATGCTGCAAACCACATTTGTTGGTAGGGATTGCAGTTTTCACAGGGCAGTTTACATAGTAGGGTAGTTTACACAGTAGGGAAGTTTGCACAACTTGCATAGGTCTTGGTTTTGTCATTAATGCCAAACTTTAAAATGCCAAAGGGGGAGTTTGTTGGTCAGTTTGCACAGGCACCGTGGATCAATTTTCATAGGCATGGTGGTTCCTAATTTGGAGATCAGCATGTCTCTCGACATACTGAAACCATGAATTAATCTCCATTTCGGAGTTTCAGATACCAGGAGTTGGAGGTGTCAAGAACACTCATGACAAGAATGATGAAATCGTGAAATGTGAAACCATGACTTAATCTCCATTTCGGAGTTTCAGATACCGAGAGTTGGAGGTGTCAAGGACACTCACGACAAGAATGATGAAATCATGAAATGCGAAATATCAGAGCATGTCAAAGACTCCATTTCAGAGTTTCGCAGACCGGGAAATCAAAGATTAAAGGAACTTTAACCTTTGAAGTAGCAAACCTCGAAATCCCAAAACAAACACATCAACAAACCACGTCAGCAAACCACGTCAGCTAAGGACATGTGGCACAATCAGGAAATGACAAGTGTCAAGTTGATTCAACATTTCAGGCACATGTAAGTCATGAATCAGAGTGACATGTGGTAGCTATTCGACACATGTCAATCCACGTGTGACATCAGGAGGTTTACGTCACATCAGAACTTTCTATTTTAGGGTTTTACATAGCAAGTAGAAACTCCACCATTCCGAAGTCTCAAACTCTAAAATGTCGAAAGGGACTATTGTGAGTCTCGAAAACCCGAAAGGAAAAACTCCGAAATCCCGTCAAACGTCCATCTCAGTGGGTTATGTGAACCGTCCGATCACTTCAGAGATTTTGTGATCATGAATTTTATAATGTTGGAGTCATGATGAATCGAAGGGAAAAATGTTGAAATCCCGTCAATCGTTCGATTAAGACAAGAAGGGATCATATTATGAAGTTTTGTGGATCGTTGATCTGGCTCCATTTCAGGGATTGTGACTTGGAGTGTCGAGACTCCTCACCACAGGAATGCCAAAATGTTGAAATATCGAAATGCGAAATGGCGAAATCAATGTGAGACCCTGTGATTGTAATACAACGGTGTTGGATACTTGGAAATATGATCGAAGGGATACTGTTCCTCTTCACGATTAATTGTTTAGTTACGATTCAGTTAGCAGAACCGAATCATGGTTCTTGGACAGTTGGCGTTTCAGTTGTTGAAGCGTTGTTTTAGGGATTTGAGGGGTAACTGAAGGGGTTGTAGAAGACAAAAAGAAACACGCAATGACTGTGTGGCATTGGTGCGTATGGAATTAATGGTACAGTCATAGCTCTAAGGTAAAATTCATTTCTTTAAATGAATATAAAACAGAAATAAAATCATGCAGGGACAGTGAGAAGAAATGATGAAGATATAGCATAGATCAAGGGGAGAAGAATGGATTTTGATATTATTATATAAACAGAGAAGAATTGAATGATGAATCCTTTGCCAGAGAAGATAAAGAGTTGGTTTGCAGGTTCTTAGTGATAGAGAAGGATTCCAGGGTGGTAGGGAAGAGCAAGGGGAGACTGTAAAAGTATTTTGTACAAGTTGGTGCTTGTACATCTGGGAGTTGTAGCTTCCATTTAGTAGGTGCTGAAGAAACAGAGGTAGCATCCTCATCTGGGTTTGTAGCTCAGATACAATAAGAATGGAAAGAGGAGTTAGAGCTTTCCTTTCATTCATAAGAAGAAGAGGTTTTTCCCTTTTGGGTTTCCCCATGAAAAATCACTGTGTCGTTGTTTCATTTATATGATTGTATATTTATTGGTTAAATGTATTACTACAAGTTAAATGTTAAAGGCATGATTTATTGATTAATAAGTAATCTTATTATAAAATGAAAGAAATTTTTTACAACTGATCCCCCCCCCCCCTGTCAGTTGACTTATCCTGTACAACAATTGGTATCAGAGCAGGTTACTTCAATATATCAGTTTAACCAATGAAAGTTTTTGATCATTCATAATGGATAAGAAGTCATAATTTACAAAACATGGATTGCCTTTGTTTGATGGTCATAATTATGTTTTTTGGAGTATCAAGATGAAGTTGTTTTTACAAACTCAAGGAGTAGATATCTGGCAAGTTGTACTAAATGATATAAAGTCCCAGCAACCATTCCAATAGATGCTACAGGTAAGAGACTCTATGAGAGTAATGTTGGCAAATGTTTAACAGATAGCGTATGCTTGTCATTGATGGCAAGTACAACAGTGAAGATGACAGGCAAACAAAAGACAAGTTCAGAGAGGTGAATGATCAAAAGCAGTGAATAATCGAACACAGCGAGAGCCACTGGATTTGGTGCAGGGTTGTCGACAGCCGTCGGATATGCGAAAGTTGCATGGAGGATACGTCCCCGTGAACAAGAGGAAAGAAGTCCCGACAGGCATCGGGATATCAGCCATCGGGAAATCAGAGTTCTCAAGGTTGTGTGCATTAGGACAGCAGCAGTCGTGAAATCTCGACGGGATTTGGACCATCCATTCGTTTGGACGCGTGGCAGTGATCGAGCGCCACCGGGAGAAGCTCGACAGGAGGGCTTCATCGGCTAATCGGGAATCGGAGTTTCACGAGTCCCGTGAACAATTACAGCAGAAACCTCGAAATCATGATGAAAGAAATCCCGACTGAACCTGAACCGTCAGATCAACATGTGATCTAGACCGTCGATTGTAATGTCCCCACTTTGGGACATCATCACAGGGCAGAGACTTATGATGACCAGAGTAGCCAGATGGATTTTATAGCGAGTACAGGGGTATTTGAGAGGCATCGTGGGGTCCAGTTGGCATTTATCATCATATTCCATCATCATGAGCCATTCCGCACAGGTTGGCTTTGGTTTCGTTCCATTCCGACGATTTCCATGATTTTGACTATTTTGAGCTATAAGTTAATTAAAATCACTGAAGAGGGC
>ML776853.1:143696-158338 GCA_009831015.1 Picea engelmannii | reverse complement strand
TTAGTATTTTGTAGTTAGTAGTTTATAGTTAGATTAGTATAGTTAAGTTAAGTTTGTTTTTATTAGTTTCTAGTTTCCTTTATTTTAGTTTGATTTCTTTTATTTAGTTAGATTAGTTTATTTTAGTTTGTTTTATTAGTTTCCGGTTTCCTTAGTTTAGATTATTTAGCTCAGATCACTTTCTCTTTGGTTTCCTTACGAGACCTCAGAGCGGCCAACGGAGCCGTTAAACTCGTCAGGGTGGTCCATACCAAACGGCTTGGGTTATTTAGACAACCCCGGACCGGTTCCACTCTCCCAGTTGACGGACGGTCAATTTCTCCCGTCAACAGGTAGTTTTATAGACTAGTTTTTCTTGCCTGTTTTTTCTTTTAATTTTTGTAAGGTCTGAGCTAGCAGGGAGTCTGGTTTTCCATACCAGTTTTCCCTATATTTTGCTTGACTATGTTTTTCGGGATCCACAGAGGTACACGCGGTCTGCATAAGGTCTGCACGCATGTGTCCACACCCTACTCTCTTACAGCCCGCGTGTGAACGCTAGTTGTAGAGGTAGCAGTAGTGTGTAGAGTTCAGAAGACTTCAGAGGCAGTTATCCTCTTCCCTGTCAGAATCACACATTCTTAGGGGGTTTTCTTGAATTCTGTCTGAGTCTTGTTTGCTAGCAGTCCTATCTCATATTGTTTTTTCTTTATCATTTTTTCCTTACATTATTTGTTTTTCTGTTAGAAAGAGTGTCCAAGCCTTCAAGGGATCCTGGTTATCAATATTAGTGGTCTCTTCTTGGTTTGGTCTGTCTATTTTCATTTTTTCTCAGAGTTTAGATATACATGCGGCCTGTACAAGGTCAGCCCACATGTACACACCCTCTCCCTTTGTTCAGCGTGCATTCGCACGCGTGCTGTTTGAGTAAAATTCGTGTGCTTGTACAAGATACTTTTTGTTAAGGGTAAGGCAGACATCCTTTCCCTTGATAAGAATTATTCCTCTCATGTGTTTGAATCTCTGTTTGAACATTCAATAGCTTAGGATTAATTTTACTCATAGCTTACTTTTCTCATAAAAATAAAAGAATTTTTAAGGTTTTTAGACAAGTGTGAGAGTCATTATTTTTAAAGAAAATTGCTAGTGTGTGATTTTTGACCTGATTCTTTGTGATCTGTGATTAGGCCAGAATTGTTTTTCTTGGTTTTTGCTTATCGGTATTTTTCCTTTCTTGCTTTACTAGCATTTAAATAAATAAATAAATAAATTTCTTTTCATTTTCTTGTTTGGTTGAAAGGTGTGTTTCTGCATTATTAACCAGGGAAAAGTATTTTATTTCATAAGTTTTTGCAGTTCACTTAGATCATAAGTAGCTTGTAGTCGAGTGAAATTCCTTTGAGTTTGTTGTCCAAAATCTTAGAAAAATTAAAAATATTTCTTTTGAAAAGTTGTTGAAATTTTGCATTCAGTAAAAGTTTTGTTTCCATCTTTTTCATTCGTTTATTGCTTTCATCTTTTTCACATCATTAGTTTCACCTTCATACCCCTTGACGTAAGACAAAGCCATAAAAATAATGCTAAATTTAAAATCTACTAGACTTTTATGTTTGTAAGGTTCACCAACTAGTTCAGGATTAGGGCCTTGGATTAGGTTGGAGAGGAAACTCTTCAAGGCCATTTTAAAAACAAACACTGGAGTCTGAGTTAGGGAGTGTCTAAGTCCAGTGTTGTGAAAGTTATCCGAGACCCCCCTCTAACACAGGGGATAAACACAAGGTCGCGTGCAGAAAGGTAGCGGAGATAACCCCTCCAAAGCTGGACCAATCGTAGTGGAGAACACATATAGAGGGCTTGTTTTGGGATTCCATCGTTAGCATTTGCCACGGGGCTTTGTGGGTCTCGAATCCATTCGAGGTCCTCATTTTTCTTTCAGACCATTTTCTCTCGATACCCTTGACAAGTTTCGGGCTCGATACCCTGCTCATTGTGGTCTACCCAACTTTCAACTATACCCGCCTGGTGACTGTTCGCGCGCTGGCAACCTAGTTGCCAATATTTTTAGGGACATACACAGGTGACTGCAGGGGTATATCGCAGTACCTAGGACAGACATCAGGCCACGCTTTGCAGAGTAT
This sequence comes from Picea engelmannii, assembly GCA_009831015.1. Classification (NCBI taxonomy): domain Eukaryota; kingdom Viridiplantae; phylum Streptophyta; class Pinopsida; order Pinales; family Pinaceae; genus Picea; species Picea engelmannii. Next base: position 156,221 of record ML776853.1, on the reverse strand, counting down.
ACCCGGAGGGTGCTTCCGTGTTCAATTTGCACTTGCACCGGTAAGTTTCTCTAGTGTCGGCTGTTGTAACTGTTCCAATTAATTTAGTGTTTGCTTGTCTTATATCTTAGGGAATTTTTTTAGTGTGTGTTACTTTTGAACATTTAGACTACCTTAGAGTGTCTTGGATATTCTCACACAGTGGAGGATCCCGAGCTCCACTTGTCACAAAGGCTTCTTGGCCTGCTGCCGATTACACTGGAGCCACCCCCACCACCATTAAGGCGAAAGCTAGACCAACAAGGGTCTTTTGAAGCAACTGGGTTACAAACCATTGTGCTCGAACAACCCCTAGAGAAATCGACCATTTTGGACCTTGAGGCAACTACTCTTGGCCTAGTTGAAACCCCAACCACTGATTTCTTGGCACCTTTCATTGTACTGATTCAATTTTACGAGCGCCAAACAGTGTTGCACATAGCAATGAAAACAAATGGTGTTACTCCTTCTGGGAATTCTTTAATTCCCACCATGGTTGTCACCACAGGAGAGATTCCATCTCCTAACCCACCGTCGTTAGCCTGAGCCACCATGGTCTCAACCACAACTACTTCACACAGTGGTATGAACCCGTCTTTGGCAGTGACCACAACCCCTTTCACACCTAGTGCGACAGGCCCTCCATTCTCATATGGGATGCCTAGTTTGGGTACAAGTCCTGTACTTTCCTACTCCACTTTATAGACTTTGGGTCTGGGGGCAGGGAGCTCTAGCGCTCCTCTGTAAGGTCACATGGGGGGCACTCCTGCTCCTTTTAACGCTTTCCCTTATGGAGGAGGTCATATCCCTCCTTCGTCCCCTTCACTCGGTGGCTCTCATCAGCAATCTACCGAGCAACCTACACACCTTTGCATAGTATGCCGGTAGGTTCGACACCGTTTTCTTGGAACAGAACGTTTGGTAACAACACATTCTCATCAGCTACTTTCCCGACTGGGGGCAACCCTATTTTTGGACAATCTACTCCTGTTCAAGGTATTATTCCTGCACAAGGGGAAAACCTAGTAGGACCTTGGAATTCAGGGTAGGGATCCGTTCCCTCCTCCGGAATGTCGATCTGTGGTAATTCTTTCCACAATCAATGGAACCTTGGACAAACCACTATGCCTATCCCCACAGGACCAACATGGGGTAATCCTTCCCAAATTCCTTCGAATACAATACATGCCCAACCATCTATGTCCTATTTGGGAAATCAGTCGATGATGTCTCCACATATGAAAAATCCTTACACTAGCCAGGGCCATGGTTTCTACCAAAATCCGGGCCAACAACCAAAATTTTCCTAGCAACCTGGTGCTAGTCAAACTCCAGGTCCCTTTTTCGTAGGTTATCACTAACAACCCAAACTACCTTTCCTGGAAACTTTACACTTGTCAGATTTGACAAGGTTGTTGAATGACCCCATTTGTCATGATCCACATTGGGCCCCTATGCCGATGAAGTTGCCTTCAGACATTCCAAAGTTCGAAGCCAAGCCTAACGAAGATCTAGGAGATCATGTGACTACCTTCCATCTTTGGTGCTCGTCTAACTCATTGAAAGATGACTCCGTACAGTTGCAATTGTTTCAATGTACTCTCATTGGGAGTGTCATGAAATGGTACATTGAGCTTGATCACTCAAGATACTCTTCTTTTGGCGAACTGGCGATGGATTTCCTGAATAATTTCCAGTTACTTGTGAGATATGACGCTGGCATAGAGCTTCTCGCTAATTTCAAACAGATGACAGTGGACCATATCTCTGATCACATCTAAGAATGGAGATGTCGGAAGAGTTTAATCAAGGTACCAGTCCCACCAGCATTCCTTCTTGAGTGGTTCCTTAAGTCTTTGGTCCCGCAGTTGTCCAAATACATTGCGACGTCAAGATTTTTCTCTGAAGAAGACGCCATCATGAGGGCTCAACAGTTTGAGCTCATCTATTCTCAGTTTGGTTTATTATACAACATCTTGCTAGATGCGCCACATTCAATACTGGATAAAACTAGACAGAGAGCTAGACCACATGCCGATGGTACTGTCAGTTCAACACAAACCAAGCCCGCTGAGCAATTGAAAAAGCAGTTGCAACAATTATCCATACAACACACAGTGACCAGCCAAATTACTTCTTTGGCTTCCCCCTCTACCAAAACATCGGAAGTACACACAGTCTAGTCGACTAACCCAAAGGCCTCCCATAGCCAGAAGGGAAGAAAAAACAACGAAAGAAGGGTAAGGGGGACAAAAAACCCAACGATAATGCCGGCGGGGAAAATACTGAAAAATGAAAGGTGAGGTATCCATGCAACTTGTGCACGGAAGACCACCCTACCCATCTATGTCCTCGACTTGCAGAGGCCCAAAATTTTTTCACACAGCAACAACAGGCAGTGTTGACTAATCCATTTCAACATGGGCAAAATCTAACTTAAGCCTCTGCAAGCACGAAAGGGGGAAGCTAAGAAACCTGCCTGCCTCTGAACAACCCCGCATCCGTGTACGTATATATGGTTAAGGGTGATTCTTTCATATCTACTAGAGAGCACGATTATAGTAAACCAAGCACTTCTGAGAAGGGTAAAGAAGATAATCTCCCATCTCTTCCTCTACAAATTGAGAATACGTTGGGAGAAACAATGACACGCATTCCAAAAGGTGCATTTAAAAAATATTCTCATAACCAAAATGCAAGGGCCACCCAGAACTACTCTGTGGTGGAAGATTTATCACAAACCCCTTATGCGATGTCTTCTTTGGAGGTCCTCCAAAGTTTCCCTTCTCAGAGGAAAGATTTGTTAACCGCATTGGCCTCTACTGAGACTTGTAATCTGGGTACCATCATGTTAGATACAACTGACTTAAAACCTCGTCTGCCTTACCATGTAGTGTTTCAGATAGTAGTGTCTTACCCCATGAAAACTTTTACTTGAAATATATTTCGCACGGTGGTCGACGAGGGTGCCTCGACATGCGTTATGTCGTTGGCATGTTGGAAGGCCATTGGCCAGCCTATTTTGTCTCCATCACTACTTTTGATGGTCATTCATTCTGACCACATGGCATCGTTCCTTCTTTCCCCATGCAGTTAGGAGGGAAGACCATGTGTGTCGAAGTAGAGGTAGTCTATTCTCCCCTCGACTATAACTTCTTGTTAGGATGGAGATGGACTTATGCTATGCAAGCTGTGGTTGCTACAGTTTTTCGGGTCTTGTTGTTTCCACACGAGGGCCGGATAGTGACCATCAATCAATTGTCTTTCTCTAGACCTGACCTAGCTTTGGGGGCATCCACGGTCCCGATGATTGATAATCCTCAACCAGGTGTCGTCAACGTAGGAGTTTGTTTGTGCCCATCCTTGATGGGTACCTTCGATTACCCACCTCCTCGCAGCAATATCAAATTTATATCCAATCACCATAAGGTTGAGATTTTCCAAGTTTCATCATTCTGCACGACTTACTTTGAGGATCCATGGATACTTCCTTCCCCATCAGCCACGATGGATGAGACAGGGCACCCAGGCATGTCCATGCCCTTGTCTGCCACTGAAGTAGCGTACTCTTTAGTCCAGCAAGATTCAGCTAATATTAATCCGACTCCATCACAAGAGTTAGATCCACTTCTAGAGCCTATTTGGGCTCAGGGTTCTCTCGCTCACATTGATTCGTTAGACTTAGTCTTGCCTTCTGATGAAGCAGTAATCGAAGCAATGACTAGTCTAGAAAAACCTTGGGAAGATCTTCATCACAGATCATATTTTCTCCCAGAGTTAAGCCGAATCAAAGTAGGAGAATTCACTGTGACCATGACGGGAGATCATTCGTGTCCTATTAATCTCTTAACTACACATGAAATTAATGTTGAGGGAAATATGGCAACTATCGCTGAAACTATATCAATCAACATCTCCCGAAACCCTGGCGTCATGGAGAATGTCTTCGTTGGAGCAGATTTTTCCCTCGAAGAGATTCAAATCTATACAGATCTTTTCAAATAATTCCGCGACGTTTTTTCCTGGTCTTATGAGGAAATGATAGGAATCGATCCAAAAATAGTTGAACATGAAATCACAACTTATCCTGATGCCAAGCCTATTCGACAAAAGCTTCATCCGGTTAATCCCAAGAAAGAAGCAACCATCAAGATTGAGGTTGAGAAATTGCTAAAGGTAGGTTTTATCTATCCTATCCATTTGACTCAATGGGTGTCAAATCCTGTGTCGGTCAATAAAAAACAAGGCAGGATTTGTGTATGTACCGACTTCCGTGATTTGAACAAGGCATGTCCAAAAGATAATTTTCCAACACCATTCATCGACCAAATCATTGATGAATGTGCTGGTTGCGAAGCCTTTTCTTTCATGGACAGTTTCTTGGGATATAATAAAATCCAAATGAAACTCGAAGACCAGCACAAAATGGCATTCATCTATCCTTGGGGTACATTTGCATATCGTAAGATGCCTTTTGGTCTTAAAAATGTTGGAGCCACATTCTAGCGGGCCATGTCTTTTTCTTTTCATGATATCAATAATATAGTCGAGGCCTACCTAGATGATTTAGAATCACGATCTCGCAAGAGAACGGATCATCCCACACACCTTAGACTAATCTTCGAACGCTGTCGCTACTTTAGGATTCACTTGAATCCAAACAAGTGCAGCTTCTGTGTCAAGTCCGGACATTTTTTAGGTTTCATCGTATCAACAACAGGAATCATGTTCGATCCTCTCAAGGTGGAGGCAATAATCCAGTTGACCCCCCCACACACAATCCTTCAACTTCAGAGTCTACAAGGCAAGGTGAACCTTTTACGATGCTTCATCTCCAACTATGCTGAAATCACCAAGGGATTTATGCGCTTACTGAAGAAAGACGTTCCTTTTTACTGGGACAATGTCACTCAGTGCTCTTTCGACGCATTAAGACATGCTCTCACAATGGCCCCTCTGCTACGACCACCTAACTATAAAAAAAAATTCTTATTATATATGGCTGTCGCAGAGTCAACCATTGGCATGGTTTTAGTTCAGGAAGATGATTTGTTCTCAGAATACGTGATCTATTACCTAAGCCGAGGCCTCATAGGACTGGAACACAATTATTCTCATATAAAAAAATTGCATTGCCAACAGTTCATTCTATTCAATGGTTCCATCATTATGTTCTATTTCGCAAGACCACCATTATTGATATCATGAATCCATTCCAGTACATGTTGACACGACGGGTTATAGGTGGAAAAATCAGTAGATGGATAGTCATCCTCCAGGAGTTTGACTTAGACTTTGTTTCAGCAAAGTCCAAAAAGTCATTGATCTTCGCAGAGCTTATTTCAGAACTTTCGGTTGAGTTAGGTGACATTGTACCTGAAGAATCACCTATCCGGAGAGATATGTTTTTTATCACATATTCAGATCCCTAGTATAGAGATATACTTATCTATCTCCAGACTTTGAAGTGCCCCACTTCTTCTTCTCATGATGAGCATTGACATATATGCCATCAGTCTAAGAATTATCTCATACTCGATGATACGTTGTATCGGAGAGGTGTAGGCTGCATCTTACGTCGATGTCTCACACATGAGGAGGCAGTCATCGTGCTCAACGATTTCCATACTAGATCTTGTGGAGATCATTTGTCTGGGTTGGCGATATCCCAAAAGATTCTACGAGAAGGTTACTTCTGGCCGACACTTATCAAAGATTGTATCGAATCGGTCAATAAGTTCCATCCCTGCCAAATCTTCTCTCGAAAGATGAGGGCACATCTTGCTCCCATGTTTCATGTCATCACAGTTGGTCCCTTCACCAAGTGGGGGATTGATTACACTACTTGCAACCCCCCTTCAGCAAGGGGGCACCGCTATATCATCGTTGTTGTCGACTACTTTACTAAGTGGGTCGAAGCTATGCCAACGTTTAAAGATGATGGAGAGACTGCAACTCTCTTTTTATTCAATCAAATCATAGCAAGGTTCGACGTCCCGAGAGAGATTGTTACTGACCATGGTAGTCACTTTCATAACTAAATGATGACCAAATTAACATCAAAGCTTGGGTTATGGTAGGAGCATTCATCACCCTACTATCCCCAAGCCAATGGGCAGGTGGAAGCTATAAACAAAACTCTTAAGACTATTCTACAACAAACTATCAACTCAGCCAAGTCAAATTGGCATTTGATGTTATACTCGAAATTATGGGCTTACTGAACATCTGTTAAGACTGCAACTAGCTTCTCACCTTTTCAACTCGTTTATGGGCTAGAGGCAATCTTGCTCATCGAATGTTAGATCCCCTCTCTGAAATTGGCAGTACAATTATTGCCGGACACTTCTCCACTTGAAGAACGGTTAGTATACCTTGAGCATCTCAATGAGCAGTGTTGTGATGCGGCCCTGGCCAATGAGGCTCACAAACATAAAGTCAAGTGTCAGTATGACAGGTCCGTTCATCCTTGGATTTTCTCTGAAGGAGACCTCATCCTGGTCTATGACCAAGATAAGGACCCCCTGGGGGCAGGAAAATTCAAACCCATGTGGTTCATACCTTTCATCATAAAAGAGGTATTAAAAAAGGGCACTTATCATCTTGTTGATTTTGAAGGGAATACTTTGGCGGATCCTAGAAATGGGCTCTACCTCAAGAAGTATTACTCATAGGCAGGTCACTGTGGGTAACTTTTTGTAACATATGTATAGTCTTTGTACTATTACCTTTTAGTTTCTTTTAAGTGTTATGGACGTGTCATTGATGTTATCTTTCATCAATATGGTAGATGTCAAGTGATTTCGAGGTGTTTGTTGGGTATGTAGATGGTGCTAGTCGACACACTTGAAGGCTTGCCTCCATAGCTTGGGTAATCTTTACACCTCAGGGCTAGTTGTTATCTTCAGGAGGTATATGCTTAGGTGACACCACAAACAATGTCGCCGAGTATAGTGCAGTTATTGAGTTGCTTCGTGACGCCTTGTCATTGGGTATCTCTCATCTCCAGGTCTATCTCGACACTCAAATGGTTGTGTCTCAGCTAAACAGAGTATACCGGATTCATGATCCAACCTTGCATCGATGATTCCTTAGGGTACGTCTCTTAGAAAAAAACTTTGATTATATTACATATTTTCATGTTCCTAGGAGATTAAACCAAATTACAGATACTCTAGCTAATCAAATTTTAGATTGGCATATTGCACACATATGAAAGAACATTGACATAATCATGTAAATACATTTTTTCACATGTGATCCATACGACAAAAAAGATAAAAAAAATCGCATATAACATCATAAAGTAACCAGAGTACATAGATGGACACAAGCGCCTCAAAAATAGGACCAATAACGGGTCACAGGGATTATGCCCTCAAAAAATATATACAAGTGGTGTTCGTGGCACGTAAAAAGTCTAAATAGGTTTAGGGCCTATGGGCCGTGTTATATTGGTCCACAGCATGGGGTAAACGCCTAAACAAACGGACCCACGTCCGAGGTGCCCCCATTACATGAGGCTGCATGGATGGCGGTAGGTCCTCTATCTCTGCCATCGGGACTGTGCGAGTGAGTGCAGTACAGTTCCGCTTAACTCGTCTAAGTACCCTCTCAGCCTCCCTGGCTGGGAGGTTTCCTGCTACTGTTGGTCCCCTGGTGGCGGCAGCTGCAGCTTCTGGCCGAGGATGATGCATGTTCCATGCATAATCGGTAGGTCGCACGGGTCCCACATCTGCATGCAACAAACGTATATCCGTCAAATACTCTGGCATATAAAAAAAATGATATATATAACAAAAACGACATAAAAATTACATATACAACAAAAAAACTACAAAGATGGAGACTTACCCATCTCCTCTCGCTCCTCACCAGGAGGCACGGGTATCTCAGGATCTCTAGAAAAGTCTATCCCTACATATGGGTAATCCTCGATCACAAGGATCTGTCATGACAGACATGCAAAAAAGTCATCATCAAAGGAATAATTGGTCCTTCCACCACCCCATCGTGGTAGTAATACTTCCCATCTACATACAACAGGAAAAGAGGCCTGATGTCCTCGTACCACTTCCCGAGGACTAAAGCTAGGAAATCTCTCAAAAAAGAATGAACACAAACTCATCCCGAACCTGAAGTTCCTCTGTGTCCACTGACGACAATCTGTCAATTGCCTCTTCATACACTCCAGTAGTGTGGTACTCCAGTAAAAAAATTGTTCATTCAAGCACTGGATAACATAGTTCATCTATGCGCGAGACGCCTGATGCAAGGCTCCAGAACCGGTAATCCACCCAATAAGCAATAATATTGCTTGCAACGATAGGTCAGTGATCTTACTTATGGGCACCTGGGAGCTCAAACAGTTTGTCCCAGTTTCACAATGTAGGGCTATCAGTTCCGATATGTTAAGCGGCCTCACTGGAAACGTCCTGAAATTGATTGGTTCCCCTCTCCTTGAGAGGCCAGTCAAAAAGTAGATATCCTCGGTGGTGGGCACCAGTGATTTCCCCTCTAGCATGAAGGCCTCTACATCAGGGTGCCAATAGTCAATCAAGGCATTCAGTAGCCTCGTTTGCGCTCGCATAAATGGACACAGGAAGAACTTAAGCAAACCACATTGCATCAATGTGGCCATGACATTCGGATCTCCCGCAACCAACTCACTAATTGCTTCATGCTCCCTTTCCCTCCAGTGGACATACATCCTGCCAAAACAACAAAGTTCAAGAGGGTTAATAAGGGATTTTCTATTCTTTTATCTATAAAGGGGGGGTCCATGCGTGTTGTATAAGTGACAGTCGCGTGTACACGCGGGCAGGTTTTACTCTACCCGAGTGTACACACAGCCTATCCAGGGATAGCCCGCGTGGACCTAGGGCCGACCTTTTAAAGGTCGACGCCCACCCAAAAAACAAAATCAAAAGAAAAATTAAAGAATTGAATAGCTATATAGGGGATTTTGTACTTACTTGGTCCAAGTAGAAGTTCGTTTCGTCCACTGTAGCTCCCAGAATCACCGTTTTTATCAAAGGGGGTCTTTTGGCTCCAGAGTCAATTTCCAAATCAGCAATGGTGATAATGAGTTGTCAGCTTCTATTTATAGACTTTTTGGCCTCTTTTTGTCACTTTTTTGGCCTCCCTTATTAGTTTCTTTATACCAAAAAACATTTAGAGTGATTCAGGAGTTACAAGGGAGGGATTTGATCGGGTATTGGGACACTTTTTTTGAGTTTTGAGGAAATTTTGATGGTCCATAAATTTTTTCCAAGAATCAACTTGAGCATATAGGTTAGGTTACTACCCTGACTTTTGTGTCTCGTTGTCTTTTTCCTCTGCCATAGGAAAGATCCTATCAGGTTGTGACATGGAACCCTCATATCTTCTTTGGAAATGTTGCAACTTGGTGGTAGAGCTTACCAAAACATGGATGTCCTAGGTAGGTCCTGGTTGCATTATGGTGTCCAAGCCATCTCTAAAACACTGTAGGCTCGGGAGTCCTTATAGTCTTTCCTGAATATGAGTTTGAGCCTCATTTGCATGATTTTTCTTCGCTCTTGATCTCACCCTCAAGACTCCCAAAAAATAACGGGTCTCCTTTTAAGCCCTTTTCAGACCCTCTAAACATGAAAAGATTGTCGAGCGATCTTGTGGCCTTTCACACTTGCTAAACTGAAATTTGAAGTCACGTCTGTCCGGCGATAGTTTACCCCTTTTTCGGTCCGGACGGTCAACTGTACGAACAAAGGTATACTCTATGGAACTTCCGTTCTTTAGAAGTGTACTCTCAAGTATACTTTTATCCCTTTTTCGGACCTGAGGGACTAAACTTACGAAAAAGAAACCCCACGGAGTCCATAGTTAAGCTCTTTTCAGACTCCCTAAAATTGAAAAGATCGTCGAGTGACCTTATTCTTTCACACTCGTTAAATTGGTCCATAAGAATATTCCTGACGGAGTCCATAGTTAAGATTTTTTCAGACTCCTTAAAAATGAAAAAATAGCCGAGTGAGCTTGTCCTTGTCACAATCGTTAAAATAGTTTTGAATCGACGTCTAATTGGTGCTAGTTTACCCCTTTTTCGAATCGACTAGACTATATTAAAAAAAGGTACCCCAATGGAGTCTCCTTTTATGTTTTTTCAAACTCTCTAAATATGAAAAACCACTGAGCTTACCTTCTCTGGGCTCGTTAAACTTACATCGAAGGACGTTACCATTGTGTGTTTTATCAACCACGTTTGCATACCTTATACGCCAGCCTTGTCACAGTTTGCTTCTGCATCTTAACACCTTTGGCCTTCAGAGGATTTTTCCTAAATGTCATTCTACTAGAACATCAGTCTTGTCTTTGTGCCTTGAGCTTGTATGTTTGAAACACTCATTCCTCCTTTGTAACGTAATATTCCTTTATTCTTTTTTCACAATTATTGAAAAGAAAAAAAAATCAAATATACCCAAAAAAGAGGAAGGGAAAAGTATTTTCTTTATTGGCAGCATAATGAGTCACCCTTGGATAAAGCACATCTATCCATTTGTTCATCAGACCATGGGATGTAGTATGACCTTAGGAATCTTTTCTCGCTATATATATTTGTGTCCTCCACCGTTTGGTTATCCTTCCAAACATATGGAGAGTTTGCATTGCCTCCTATTTCGTAGACTTATAATTAACATACATGCTACCGGAGTCTCATTATTTGTCATGCTATTATCCAAGGGAAGTTTCTCACCCAGCCTGAGTTGGCCCCTCTGCAATATGTCTCTTGTCCTCATGCCCGGCCATCCTGAACACCCAATCAAGTCCTTGTTTGAAATCATTGAAGCCTTCAGCCCGATCATCACGATTATCAAATCCATGACCGATGAGCCGTTGAAGACCTCTGGGTAGTGCAGTTGTACACTCATATTACACTCCTACCCGAGTTTTGAATATTTTGAAGTTGTTTCTCAAGCTCTGAAGATCTCATTGATCCGAAATCGGATTCAGAAGGCTGTCAGGGCATGAAAAATGCTCAAAAATGAAAGTTCTCGGAATCCGACGAAACCAACACCATTGCGTCCAACTCGTCTTCCTGATTCTGGTGGTATAATTTTTATGTCAAACGGAGTTCGTATGGAGAAGATATCGCATTCTGTCCGCCGAGCCAAACAGGCAAAAAAAATTTGACTTTGCTGACTGTACCTGTCCGTACAGTCCGTACAGGACACGTGTCAGTCCGTACAGGACACGTGGCACATTCGTACAGGTGACACATGGCAGTCTCAGGAGATGACATGTGGCGGCGTCCATACAGGACACGTGGCAGCCTCAGGCAGTGACACGTGTCAGGCAGATTTGGAACTTTTGGCACACAGATGGGCCAATCCGAAGGTGACATGTGTCACCACTGGAAGGGTGACACGTGGCACGGATGACGTGGCTCGGGTGACGTGGCAGCTGACAGAGCGTACGGCAGGATGACGTGGCTCGGGTGATGTGGCAGCTGACGGAGCGTACGGTAGGATGACGTGTCATGATGACAGAGCATACGGAAGTCGACGCGGCAGGTGACGTGGACCAATGAGCGATTGACAAGTGGCATGATCCAGTTGGTTGTCTTCGTCGAATGAACAGTTGACACGTGGCATTCTTTGGGCGAATGGTTGGGTGCCACGTGGCCCAATCAGCGGCTGCCACATGGCACCCCGGTAATTGTCGGTTTGGTTATATAAAAGTTTGTTATGACTTGGTCGGGGTCAAACCCGCGACCTCCAAGTAGTTGAAAGGACTGGCAGGGTTGGGCTAGCCACCCGCCCCACCGGTGGTTCTTGTCAACATAATGGCTAAATTTATATTTAAGTTCACTGCAAGGTTGGGCCGGCGGGAAAAAGGGCCGGGGCTTGGCCCCAGCCCTCGGCGCCTACCATATAACCCCATCATACGACCGGGAACGCGGACAGTATTGTATTTACGCATGGGCGCGGTTACAACGGAGCATAGCCACTAGTCCGTGGCCCTATGGGAAGGCCATATATGACCGGTGCTGAAGCGCAAAGGGGGCTAGGGCCAGCGCTTAGCCCGTAGGGCTAGCGCTTGGCCTTATTGGACCCATATGACCACAATAAAGGGCGCGCGCCCAGGTTGGAGGGGGATTAGCCCAAATGTAACTAATTTATAGTTAAAGTGGGTTTTATAACCACTTTGGAATTTTTTTAATGTAATTAATCCTTTTTTAAGGGTTATTGGGCTTTTTTAGAGCCTAATCCTTGGGAGGAAGTTGGAGAGGGAAACCAACTTTCCCAACTATTTAACCAAGGCCATGTTGAGGCCATTTGGTCAGAGTTTGAAGCCTTTGGAGAGCTTTTGGATGGTTTTGGAGAGCAAATATGTTGAGGCAAAGCCAGGTCTAAGCCAGTTTGAGGCAAGGAAGCTGTTGAGGTAGAGATATTGTCGGACGATTTCTGAGAGTTCGGTATATCCGTTTCAGGTGCCGTAAGTTGTGAAAGATTCTAGAGATCATGG
>ML776853.1:109050-142926 GCA_009831015.1 Picea engelmannii | reverse complement strand
AAGTGAACCGGAACTTGTGGAAACTTTATCCATGTGCTTATTGTCTTTCACCTAAGCATTGTGTTGCCAAGTGTTGGAAGAGACAAACTTTGTACAGGAAACCTATGTCGTCCAAGAAGGAAACGCGGCATAAAGGATCAAGTCCACAACAGAAGAAGGAGAAGGTTAAGCAGGTCTGGATGCCAAAGACTTGTTGTACGTTTTGTAACAAGAGTGGTCATCAAGAGGCTAGCTGTTGGAAGCTTAATCCGGAGCTTCGTCCAAAGAAGGGAAAAAGGATTTTGCATGCACCCATGAAGGAGGAAGGATTACCAGCGAAGCAAGAAGAACACCGTGAAGGAACGAAAGCAGTCACTTGGTTCTGCCAGAAGTGGATGTCTCAGCTTCATTGTGTTTTGCTTCCCCTGATGTAATCATCGTTCAGAGACAAAGAGCAAGCCGGGTGGCCTATCCCGAGCTTGTCGAGTGGTCTGTAACCTTTTGGGGACCAAAAGGTCTTATTGTTGGGAGGTGTGATCCGAAATCGGATTCAGAAGGCTGTCAGGGCATGAAAAATGCTCAAAAATGAAAGTGCTCGGAATCCGACGAAACCAACACCATTGCGTCCGTCTCGTCTTCCTGATTCCGGTGGTATAATTTTTATGTCAAACAGAGTCCGTATGGAGAAGATATCGCATTCTGTCCGCCGAGCCAAACAGGCAAAAAAAATTTGACTTTGCTGACTGTACCTGTCCGTACAGTCCGTACAGGACACGTGTCAGTCCGTACAGGACACGTGGAACATTTGTATAGGTGACACATGGCAGTCTCAGGAGATGACATGTGGCAGCGTCCGTACAGGACACGTGGAAGCCTCAGGCAGTGACACGTGTCAGGCAGATTTGGCACTTTTGGCACACGGATGGGCCAATCCGAAGGTGACACGTGTCACCACTGGAAGGGTGACACGTGGCACGGATGACATGGCTCGGGTGACATGGCAGCTGACGGAGCGTACGGCAGGATGACGTGGCTCGGGTGACGTGGCAGCTGACGGAGCGTATGGCAGGATGACGTGTCATGATGACAGAGCGTACAGAAGTTGACGCGGCAGGTGACATGGACCAATGAGCGATTGACAAGTGGCATGATCCGATTGGTTGTCTTCTTCGAATGAACATTTGACACGTGGCATTCTTTGGGTGAATGGTTGGGTGCCACGTGGCCCAATCAGCGGCTGCCACGTGGCACCCTGGTAATTGTCGGTTTGGTTATATAAAAGTTTGTTATGACTTGGTCGGGGTCGAACCCGCGACCTCCAAGTAGTTGAAAGGACTGGCAGGGCTAGGCTAGCCACCCGCCTCGCCGGTGGTTCTTGTCAACATAATGGCTAAATTTATATTTAAGTTCACTGCAAGGTTGGGCCGGCGGGAAAAAGGGCCGGGGCTTGGCCCCAGCCCTCGGCGCCTACCATATAACCCCATCATACGACCGGGAATGCGGAAAGTATTGTATTTACACGTGGGCAYGGTTACAACGGAGCATAGCCACTAGTCYGTGGCCCTATGGGAAGGCCATATATGACCGGTGCTGAAGTGCAAAGGGGGCTAGGGCCAGCGCTTAGCCCGTAGGGCTAGCGCTTGGCCTTATTGGACCCATATGACCACAATAAAGGGCGCGCGCCCAGGTTGGAGGGGGMTTAGCCCAAATGTAACTAATTTATAGTTAAAKTGGGTTTTATAACCACTTTGGAATTTTTTTAATGTAATTAATCCTTTTTTAAGGGTTATTGGGCTTTTTTAGAGCCTAATCCTTGGGAGGAAGTTGGAGAGGGAAACCAACTTTCCCAACTATTTAACCAAGGCCATGTTGAAGCCATTTGGTCAGAGTTTGAAGCCTTTGGAGAKATTTTGGACGGTTTTGGAGAGAAAAGATGTTGAGGCAAAGCCAGGTCTAAGCCAGTTTGAGGCAAGGAAGCTGTTGAGGTAGAGATGCTGTCGGACGATTTCTGAGAGTTCGGTATATACGTTTCAGGTGCCGTAAGTTGTGAAAGATTCTAGAGATCATGGCGAACAAGACCAGATCAGTCTAGGAGCCAATCGGAAATTATAAAGATGTACTAATAAACTTTCAAAAAGAAATCAAGAAGCCTCCCTTACAGAGAAAAGGCCCGGAGACGTAGGCAAAGTTGCCGAACTCCGTTATCAAACTTGTGCATTATGGTTTGCTGATTTTCATTGTTTTTCAGATTTGCAAATATGTTAATGGCTGTATAATTCATTTGCTTTTCTCTCTCTTTCGTTAAGTTTCCCAATGGTTAATTAATGCATGCGAATAAAACTCAACCATAGTCATTTCGAAAAATCCTGACGGATCACTCATCTCCAACCATCAGGCCGAATCAACTTCTGGAAGATGGATACTCTATATGTCTATCTTTTTTATTTCGAGATGTAGCTCCGCTATGTATTGTTCGTGGCTACTCTTTATAGTTATTTGACATGGATCTACAGTGTATTTGATTGGTAGCCATGATTCTATTTTATCCCAAGCATGGGTATGCCCGCCTCGGTGAGACATTTGTTATTTTGCATATGGAACCTCCCGGTTCCTGATCCTTGGGCTCAATCGTTCGGCACATCAGTAAATATTGGTAATGTATTTCGGCAATCAGATGCTCTTTTGACCTCACACATTAGGGGGCATATGTTCTAACCCTAAATTGCACTACACATGCTTACCTGGCATCAGGCCAACTCATATCCCTTCTTTGCCAAAGCACTGCTGAACAACTCTTTGAAAATCCTCTTTTATAAAGGCCCACGTGCCCTAATCCATTACTGAACGTGTGTACATGTTGGCTGACCCAAAACAGCCCGCGTGTACTTACAAAAGCACGAAAAAAGGAAAGTTGTCGATGGACCAAAAAATATATGGGTGAGTTAACTGAAACTCTCGGCCATGCATGGCCGAGGGTTCATCCAAATACCTAGCTCCTTCTAGCCTATAAAAGAAGGGGTAGGGGTCCCATTTGGAGAAGGAAAAAATATAGCAAAGAAACTCTGCCCATTTACGTATTCCCATTGTCCCAACCCTTTATCCTTTCCTTGTGCCAAAGGAGATTCAAAGCAACGCAGTTGGAGGACAGTCAAAGAGGAGCCCATGATCAAATTCGCGGAGCGATGGTTGGTCTCAACTTTTGTAAGTTGACTCATTCAAAGAAATAAATAAAGTGCTTTTCCCATCCCAATTCATAAACTTTTTATGGTTTGATTAGTACATGTTTTGGATTTCTAACCCGTTAGTATATAAGTAGTATGCATGCATAGTTGTTGCTTTTCTTGAATGCAGGTCAACTTTGGAAGGAGTATTGTGAACGAGTAATCAAGCACAATGAAGGATCTACACCAAACGCTGGGAATGAGGTAGGTTGATATTTCCATGCATTTACTAAGAAATGGGGATTTAAATCTAGGGATGAAGGTAGAAAGTAATTTCTCTTCGGTCATATCTGCATGCAAAGTCTGAACTCTATTTGTTAGTCTGTAGGGAGTTTTTCCCAACAACAAACATGCATCTATTTGATGCAGAGCCAATGGTCAGGGAGGTTTTTCAAAGGGTGGGTTGCCTCTCCTTTTTTCAAAACATGCAGAGGGGACACCCTGAAGTGGCAAGGTAATTTTCCTTACACTTTAATGGCCTTAAGAATAAGATAGGATACCTTGAGTTTGAGGTGTATTAAGCCTCTATTGCAGCAGCTAGAGTGATTACTAATATTGGTGAGATATGGTTTAAATCCACAAATTTAAATGTTTCCTTCAAACCATATTATCACATAGACAATTTGTCCAAGGGAGTGCCTAGAATCCATCTAGTTGAGGATTTTGACAAAATGTTGAAGATCATCCAGAGATAATTTACATGTGAGGGAAGGTTTAATATGTTATACTAGTACCATATAAGGCTTATGCTTCATTTTACTGATAAATATGTAATGAATATCCCTTTCTACCTTTTGAGGAGCATGGGGAGATGTCTGATAGAGTCCAAGCCATGTCCAAGGTTGTGGACACTAGTGTCTTTCACTCTGGATTGATCAGGAGGTTGGTAATGGAAGAATTTGAGAAGAGGAACATTCCTTGGGAAGAGCTCATTGTTTCTGCCCACATGAATAAGGACATAGATTTAACTCCTCAGTCAAAGATGCAAAGTCCTTTTCCATCTACTAGTGATTCTCCAGCAGGAACAAGAAAAAAAATAAAGATAAAATCCATTGCTCAAGACAAAGAGGTCATTAAGGAAGTTGAAGAGGAAGAGAGGGAGGTTCATCATTCTCCACAGAGAGAATTTTCACCCCCTCCTCCACCTGAATTGGAAAAATTCCCTTCATCCACCAAATTCACATTCAAGAAGGGAAGCAAATTGCATTTCTCTTCACCTACTCCAACAATTAGCATAAAGGTTAGGAATCCTTTTACTAGATCATCATCTCTCAAGGTGGTTGTTGAAGCACAAGTCCTACCCAAGGTTTCAATTCCAAAAAGAAAGAAAGATAAGGGAAAATGCATTGAGAAGCCTATTGAGGTGATAGACAGAGCTCATGTGCAGTAGAAAGATGAAGGTGAAGCCATGAAGAAGCCTGTTGAGGTTATCAACATTATCACTCCACATAGAAATCACACTTTTAAAAGATTGATTAGATAGCTCAGGGAGGCTAAGAAGGAGGTTGCTCATGTGAAAGAAGAAAGTTTATCTGGAAGAATTAAGATGAAAGAACTTATGTATATGTACAATGACACCCTTGATCTATCAATATTTGCAGCAAGAAGAGCCAAGCCTCTCCATAAGAAACATAAGAACCTTTATAGGAAAAACAAAGTCCTTTAGTCTCAAAATAGAAAACTCTAGGAAAAATTGCAACCCTTCAAGGATGAAGTGGCCCAGAGGAATTTGAATGTTCTGATAGAATCTTCCATTGAAAGATAGGAAACAGTAGTGACAAAGAGCACACCTATAGTCAAGAATGCTATAAATGAAAAAAGAAAACATGTTGTTGTGTTATAAGGAAGCTCTCCTTCAACAAGGAGGAGTGCTAGGTTGATGAAATAATTGAGGGATATAAGATCCATTTTTGTGGGTGGACTCTTTTTGCAAGAGTAAGTGATCAAGAAGGTATAATTTTTTTCCACCTATACAGGAATCTACAGGCTCCTAACCTATCAACTCATTTTTTTTTTATTTCTAAAGGATTGGTTACATCACACAGAAGAAGCACATACATTCTATAGCACCATGGTGCTACAGAATCATCTATATAGCATGTCCTACCATTTTTCTACCTAAAGTGTTAAGAAATCTCTTAGCCGAAGTAAACAGTAGCACTACCATTTCTGCAGAACATTACTAAATCTCCTAAGATGAACTTAACAATGGTGCTATAAATTCCGCATAGGCTAATTTAGGAGGGATGCTACAGAATTGCACATAGTGATTGCATAGGATCGACGCTACAGAAACTGCAGGCCTGTTTTGTATCGATGCTACAAAATGTGAAAAGTATTTTTAGAGGTCACTATAGAAACTCGCTACCTAGTGCACCACTGAATGGCACTACGAATTGGCACTTGGAATCAAGGCGTTCGAATTCATCACTCTTTTAGGTAGATGATGATGTGGAGAAGAGTGAGTATCATAGGTGGCAGCATGGTGACAACATCCAACCCCTGGAGGACACTTGGAAATGGAAAGGGATGCACATCAAGGGAGACCATGTCATTTAAATCTTGTTTTATTGGTTTCCAACATGTTTCCTTTTTTACAGTAGTTTATTAAATAGTTGTTAGTACAGGTGTTAGATTGATAACTATTTTTGGAGAATCATATGGGAGGAAGGCCAACTCTCACCTCTAGTTGTTGCCTATCCTTGTTGTTATAAATACATTTTCCAAATGACGAAAAGGGTTCAAATGGTTGAGTTGAGGCTCCTATTATTGTAATTTTGTTTTACTTAAAAGACTGGTTCTCTGGTTATGTATTGGATTTGAGAATTTTTGAGTAATAGAAGTCATTTTCTCTTATATTATCTTATTGCCTCTTATGCTGAATTTTTCATGATTGGAAGATCCACATGATATTGTAATAGTTATGTTATGATGAATGTTAGATTATAATACTTCTATGATGTTCTTCAGTGTTATTTAAACTTTGAATTCAAGAAGATCTTGTGTTTTGAGTTTTTCCTCCTTAGGCTGCTTGAAGACCTTATGTCAATTGCAGACCTTTACATATCCCTCACTAAGTCTTCCTCCTATACATTTTTACTCTCATTCATTGATTGAAGTTGATCAAGACCTCAATTGCTTGTGCATGCTAGCCTAGATTTATAAGTTAAAACATTATTATTCAGAGTCTTGTCCATTTGACCTTTAAACACTCATTCACATTCATACATACTTTGATGGGTACTAAGATTATCCTCTTTTCAATTTGAGGGTGATTCTTAGTGATAATAGGTTCAAATCATTCAAATCTTTAGTTAAGAATAGATTGATCTTAAAATAAAAATTTTAATGTCAAAAGTCAAAGCATTTTGTAAGAACCATGGAATAAAAAGACAGTATTCGGCCACAAGAACTCCTAAATAAAATGGATTTGTTGAAAGGAAAAATAGACACGTACAAGAACTCACCAGGACAATGTTAAATGAAGGAAAAATATCATATGGTTTTTGGAGAGAAGTGGTTTACACTACTAAAAAAGAGGGAAAATCAGAGTCAATAGTGAAAAAACACCCTATGAACTATAGAAAGGTAGACCATCATCTGTCAAACACTTAATAATATTTGGAATCAAGTGTTACATCAAATGAGATGATGAGGATCTTGGAAAGTTTGAATCAAGAGAATATGAAGGAATTATTTTTGGATATTCATAAAGAAGAAAATCCTATAGATGTTACAACAAAAGACTGAAGAATATTGTTGAAAGCATTAATGTCAGAATAGATGAAAAACTACCATACAAGAACAAATTGGAAGTAGAAGAAATAGATTACAAAAAAGATGAAGAAGAAGCATATGAACAAGAAGAACAAGAAAATGAAGAAGAAGAAGGAGAAGAAGAAGAAGAAGAAGAAGAAGAAGAAGAAATGGAACACCAAAATACACAAAATGTAATACCCCTAGGCTGAACCACAAATTGTAAATGTAAATGTAAAAATGTTTATAAGATGGTGAGTTGTTGATATAATTTTTCATGCACCTTCCAAGGTATAGTGCACACATGTACTGCACATTAAAATGATGAAGTGTGCACATTCCATGATACCAGGCGCAACAAACTTAATTGGGCACGATTTTAAGGATAGGGAGATTTTGTGTATATGTTGTGTTTTTATAGGCTGGTGAGCTAGTTATTATAAGCTAGGAGTCTTATGTGTTGAATTAGGCTAGAGAGAATAGATGTTAAAGGCCAGTGAGCCTATTTTTGTATATTCCCTATCATTAATATAATACATCATTGCGTGTAGATTGACCACGATAAAAGAGAATGGGGGACTAAACTCCACTACTTAGGGAAAGGGGGGGATAAAAGTTAAGGATAAGGGGATAAGATAGGGAGATTAAGCCAAAAAGGAATATTATATTAATATTCCTTAAAGTATAAAGTATGGATAATTATTTTATCCTAAGTTCTAAGGATGGGGACAAGTGGACCAAAGTATCTCTCAACATGACAAGTGTCAAGTTGGGGACACACATTCATTCATGGATTCACTCATTCATTCAAATAAGCTATGTACCTTAATGTACCTATTTCCATACTAGTACCTGTACCTAGTGAGTGGGGGGAGTTGTATTGAAGAGGCAGGTTTTCAGGCCCGTGGGATACTGAAGAGGTGGGTTCTCAGGCCCATGAACAATTTATCTCTAGGTGAGAGAATTGATGGGAATTGACTTCTCAAAGGTGCCAAACTACAGCTACAGGGCTCTGAGACTTCCTTTATGGCATGTTGTTGAAGCCCTAGAAGGGAAGTGGGGCAGTAAAATGACTATTGAGCAAATAAGGAGCACACTTCCTGGGGTGGGACAGGAATGTGAGGAATGAGGGACTATAGGCTGTTAGTTTGAGTTGGCACTTATGACAGAGTCTTTCATTTTGTCTCAGATACATAAGCCTGGTAAGGAATCCCTTTACCTGGGTGGAGTTTAGTCCCAGCTCGGGGGTGACCCATTGCTGAGAATGATGAGCATCGTGGTATAAGGCTAGGAGGTTCGTGGAAGGTATGCACACATTTGGTGATATTTTTACCATGATAAGCGTCAATTGTGTGTTAAATTACATGCTGCATCATTATTGATGCGTTTATTTTTATGGGTTTTTCCTGTGTGTGTTGCATGTGTATTTTTATTATTATTAATATGTATGAATCTATACATTTGCAGAATGCATTTTTCTTTTTTGAGTTTTATATATAAAGTTCCACGAGATTTTTTTTGTGTATATGTTTTAATTTGTATACAGTTTAGAAAATTTATGTGGCATATCCTAGTTGGATGTTCGAAATGTTACAATATGGTATTAGAGCATTAAATATTTTTGGTGAAATAACCTAGCCTGGGTGGTTGTGTATGTTACACAAACACCATCCATGTTTTTGCGGAAAACCCATCCAGTGGATTTAATTCTTGGTGATAAAAATGCTCAGACACAAACTAGGAAAAAACTAGCAAGCAACTCTGAACATGTAAATCTCTCTTTACTATCCAAAATATAGTCTAAATGTTTTGCAGAATATAATAATGATCAACATTGGGTAAATGCTATGGAATAAGAGTTAAACTAGATTGAGAAAAATCATACATGGGAACGTTTCCCAAGACTGGAGGTTAAAAATGTGATTGATACAAAGTGGGTATTCAGAAATAACTTAAATGAAGATGGAAAATTTGTAAGAAATAAAGAAATACTGGTCTATAAAGGGTATTCTCAAGTATAAGGTATTGACTTTGAAGAAACCTTTTCACATGTTGCAAGACTAGAAGCCATTGGAATGTTTTCTTCATTTGCAAGCTTCAAGAATTTTAAGGTGTATCAGATGGATGTCAAGTTAGCATTCACGAATGGATATTTAGAGGAAGAAGTGTACATTGAACAAACTGAAGGATTCTTATTGTCAGAAAATGAATATTATTTTTGTAAATTAATAAAGTGCTTTATGGTTTAAATCAATCTCCTAGAGCATGGTATTCAATACTCGACAAGAGCTTGCAACAAAAAGCTTTAAAAAGAGGAATAACATATATCAATCTTTACATCAAAATTGATAAAGCGGAGATGTTAATCATAGTATTTTATGTGGATGATATATTTTCAGAAGTAATTATGATAGAATGAGTCAAATGTTAGGAAAATAAATGGAAAAATAATTTGAGATGTCTATGCTTGGAGAATTGTACTTCTTCTTGGGACTGCAAATTATTCAAACCAACAAAGATATATTTATTTCTCAGACAAAATATATCAAAGAGATGATGAAGAAGTTTGGAATGGAATATTGTAAACCCGTCAGCACACCCATGATCATTGGTTGAAAGCTAAGTAAAGAATATGAATCAAAGGAAGCAAATCAAACCATGTACATATTAATGATAGGGAGTCTCATGTATGTAACAACTTCAAGACCAGATATTATGCAGGTAGTATGGATAGTTGGAAGGTTTGAAGAAGCACCAAAGGAAGAACATGTACTGGAAGTAAAAATAATATTCATATATTTGAAAGGAACATTGGACTTTGGTTTATAGTATCCCACAAGAAAATACTTTACTTTGAAAGCTTACATAGATGCAGATTGGGCAAGAAGTAGGGATGATAGAAAGAGCACCAGTGGTGGAGCATTATTTCCAGGAAATATCTTAGTGTCCTGGTTCAACAAGAAGAAATCATCTATCTCTCTATCTACATCATAAGAAGAATAAATTGTGACAGTGTTGGAGCTGCCTTTTTCAACTGGTTTAAATGTAATTTTTAAAGTCAAATGTTGGTGTTTAAGTTCTTTTTTTTCTTCGTGACATTTACCAACTAAAAATTTCAGTAGTCCCGACGTGCGAAATAGCGAAGGATGTTATGTTTCATAAGTCACCACCTTTTATCAATTAAACGAAAATGTTTACTTTTTGTACCTCGGGATATCATGCTTCGGGTGTTACAAGTCACAAGATTTACAAGACCCGATGTGCGAGGTCGCAAAAAGTTTTTAAAAGCTTACCTCAGGTTAAAGCTGAGAGTAAAATTATTTAAACCCTAGTCAAGTGCTATCGAGATTTCGCGTCTCGTCATTCACTCTCTCCAAAAAATTACCGTCGTAACTCCGATAGGTGAAGACAGGAAGAATTTTACTTAAGTAACCTGGGTTAGTGTCAAGGGTGATTAATTTTGACCATGGTTAAAGTTTGTCGGGATTTTTTGATTTGGCATACACGCCTCCCAAAATCTATACCTTCAAATCCCTGAGTCGCGAAGTCATGATATAAATTAAAACATGATTAATTAAACACTTAATTCGGTTTACCTTCTGGTTTAAATAGATCACATCATTGTGATCTCAGGATTTCGCAACTCGACATACGCTCCTCCCAGAAACTATACCTTAGAAGCCTCGAGTCGCGAAGTCGCGATATAAATTAAAACATGATTAGTTAAACACTTAATCTAGTTTACCTTCTTGTTTAAATAGATCACATCATCGTGATCTCAGGATTTCGCAACTCGGCGTATGCTCCTCCCGGAAACTATACCTTCGAAGCCCCGAGTCACGAAGTCGCGATATAAATTAATACATGATTAATTAAACACTTAATCCTGTTTACGTTCATGCTTAACTAAATCTAATCATCGTGATCTCGGTTTTTAGAGGCTTGAAAGGTTAGAGTGAAAACTCTCGATACGACAAACGTCGAAAGGTTGATTAAAGTCTAAGAAAGCCAAATTAAAGAAGCTAAGCCAGCTTAATCAATGTTTAATGAAAATAATAATATGCACAGTCTACGAGGCAAATTTAAATTTTCCTTACGCCAACTTGTTTCATGAACCGTCGAAATTTATGGCATTAATTGGAAATGAAGTGAAGTGACAAGTAAGGATTGGTTTTTATTGCTAAATCTATCTCTAAAAATGATTTAACCGTTTTGTTCATAAGGATGTTGAGGTTTTAAATGGTCGAAGATATAGATCTTTTTCTTTAGTGTCACAAAGCTCATTTCTATTTTACGCAGAGAAGCTTTCCTCAGCAAACTGATTTCTGTATGTATACATATTTTTATCACCGGAGATCTAAATTAGAATCCCCTCTCATGGCCCCATGAAAAGCGTCCAGGGCAAGTGTTGAGGTTTCAAAGCAAGGCTCAAATAACGTTTCTGATACTTCACCCCGAAGCGTTGATTCTATCAGAACCTGATCATACATCTCTGAGGTATGATTTTCGTTCAAGCAGAAATGCATAAAGTAGAGATCAGGCCACATCTTCTTCCTTACTACGACATGATCCGATGGGCACTAGACCATGTAGATATCCTAACCAGAACCATTGTCAATGAGTAGAAGGTCACTATTGGGACCTTTAGACTAGAACAATTACAGGCGATGTACAAGTTGCCACCCACGTCAAACTTCACATACAATGTCGAGTTTCTGGAGGATTTTAAAGAGAAGGAATGCGAGCAGTACGACAAAAGCTTATCTGATTTGATCAAGGATTAGGTCTCACACCCCACGAAGTTTAGAGCCGATAGCAATGGAATTTATTCCATATCTTCTCTGGAACCACAGTTCAGATACATAGCAATGATGACTTGTAGAATGTATGGGAGGGAAGACACCACACATTGTTTCCTCCCATGGGTGCCTATGATGCATACAGTCATGGAAGGTTGTTCCTTCGACTAGGACAAACTATTGTCAGATAGTATGACCAGTTGGATTACAGAATATCAGATGCAGAGGGAGAGCAGGAAGGCCACTTCATTCGTTACGTCTGCATACATCATGGACACCGTGTGTTTCATAATTCCTTTTCCCTTAATGAGCTGGAGCTGGGCTCCATCGGATGCTGAGCCTATCCACATCTACCATTCAAAGCTTTAGGAGGATAAGGCCTCAAATTTCATATATGAAATTTTCAATTGGGTAATGGTACCGATGCATGTCACCATATTCGGTAATCCACCACCTAGGATCCCAGATAGCATAGTGGCCAATTTGAGTAGTGTGGCCGATTGGTACATGGAGGAAGAATTTTCATACATTAGGGTTTTTTTTGCTTCTATCCCTCCGCATTCTCTACCATTATTTATACCCGATAGGATGGCTTGTCGCGATATCGCCATGCAAACCGTGATTGGTGGCATAAGAAAAGAGCTTAAAGGATTTTCGAAGAAGGTATGGCCACCTATCCCCATTCATTTAACTACCTATTCTTTATTAGATTTTGGGCATGCAAAGGCTGAGGTAGCAGCCCTGGAAGATATTAAATTGGTTCACATTGAATTCAAGAAACACGATCCACATAGGGTCGTGAGTAATCACTTGGCTAGTTGTGGTCTTAAAATATTTGAGCACGAGAATTCGCCTCATGATGAAATTTTTTTAGGCGTGAGATCTTGTGCCGAGGTTTAGGCTCAGATACAAGCCCTGTCACCCAAAGAGAGGGCTGATGTTTTCAAATTCCAAGAACATCGACGAAGCTGCCTTCCCCCAGTATTACGAGGTGAGAATCCAACAACTATAGAGGTGCAGCAAATGGAAGACGAAGGCTCCAAAGATTCAGCATCCGGTGAAGAAGAACACCAGGACAAGAAAGAGAAAACGAGGGGCCCGAAATAGGAAGTCGATACTTCCAACCCTCCAAGCGAGCCAACCTCAGTTATTACTCCAAGGAAATCATCTAAGGAGGTCAGCAATCCCATTGTTTATGTTACCCCCCTACAATCCATGAAAGGGGTCCCAGACGCAGGTTGGGTTTTCGGAGAATAATTAATGCCTATAACAATGGAAGAGCTACCTTTGAATGAATTCTTCTTCAATAAGAAGAGAAAGGCTGTCGTGAAACAAGAACTTTACCAAGAGGCAGGTACAGTATCAAAGAAATTTAAAATTTTAACCGATGGGAAAGCTATGAAAAAGGAGGAGTTTGCAACTCAAATAGCAGGAACATTGGGGGCTTTCTCTACAGCCAACCAATATTCAATCAGGACCCTAAAGGATCAGCTGAAGCAAAAAAATTGTTTGATCAAAGCCTTAGAGGCTAAATTAGCTACAGCAGAGGTCGTTGCCAAAGATCAGGCGAATATAGGTTTAGAACAAGCTAGAGTAGTTGATAAAAAGGAAATCGAGTGGCTCAAAGCCAATCTCAAACAGACACATCTGATGTCTCAGACAAGTCAAATGCATATCGGCCAGCAAGGAGAATTGATAGAGCAACTACAAGCCAAATTAGACTTCACCGAAAGCCAGGTAATCAATATCAGGATATTTCAATCCTAAGCTATAGAGATCAGAAAAAGAGTGTTGTTAGCTCAACAATGTCTACTTGCTAAGGTAGAAATGATTCAAAACAACTGCCAACTCATTGATCGAATATTGGAAAATATCACTCTTAGGGAAAAAGACATTGGGGCAACCTGAGTTGCTTTCCAGGAGGCTATTATAGCCATGACGAGAAGGAAAACAGGAAGTAGTTCCAGGTTTTCTATCTCGGAGCAGACCTGAGGTAATATCTTGTTGAAAGAATGGGAGCGTGACATATCTGAAGGCAGACAACAAGATATAGAGGTAAGAAAATCCTATGAAGAAACCTTTGGTTTTCTAGATGGAATTTGGTTGGGTTCCGATGATGAAAGCAACATTGAAATACTGGGCCAGATCAATACATCCAATCATCTTCTCAAGATCAAGGAAAATGAAGAAAGAGAATTGGTTGAAATATCACAAACAACCCAGGCGGATATAGTCCAAATAGATAAATGGTTAATTAAACTGAGTGTACAATTATGTTCTATCAGCGCCAAAGACCAACAAGTGGAAGGAAAATTGCCACAACTGGCGAAGGATTGTTACACTTTTGAGGCCAATAATCAAGCAGAACCTTCTAAGTTGATATCCCAGTTGGTGGAGAAGTGAATCATTTGCATAGAGCATGCAAAGAGACAGGTTTCCGGTACCAAATAAGGATAGAAACAAAGAACTGAAATGTTTAATCTCCTTTGTTGTAACCGAAAACCTCTGGAATGATTGAGATTCCAGACTATATAAATTTGTATAAATATACGTTTTGAAGAAAGAACAAGGACTAGACCTATTTTGGTCGATTGTAATAGAGACTCTCCTTTTTTAATATTAATACAAAGAAATCTGAAGACTCATGATTCCTTCAAGACTGTGTTATGATTTTGTCTCCTCTCTGATTTCTTGTTCAATTTCATTTCTCACATATATGTTTGATGAATGTCACACCGCAATTTAGTAAAACCTCTATTGTGGTGATTAATTTTAATTGTCTATATAGTTTATAGTTTTTCCTCTGTATCGACTATTAGCAGGAACAAGACCTATGGACTCATTAGATTTGTATATTTTATACATTCGTCATATTTCTTCTCAGCTTTTTCTTCTTCTGTTTACAGGGCGAGATTCTCCCTTGATAGGAGCCTCGTATTATAAGCAACTTTATGTTTTTCTCACATTTTAACACACACCAATTATTTACTAGATAACACAGTTACAGGAAAATGCCTTTGGTTTGTAATTTATCTTTTACATTAAATCATATAGTTCTCTTTTATACGATCGAATTGAGACAACATCTAAAACTTTGAAACTTTCCTTTATTTTCACTGTTCCTCTATGACTGTCCCCGTTGTAAGACATCCTGACATTGAGCTCGGTTTATCGGACCAGGCACATATCGCTTTGAACCTTTTCGATACTATTCTTAAAATAGCCAATACCCGAGTAGAACTTGAGCGCTCATGGGTTGCGATTGAGCGGGATATAAACATCCAAGAATGGTTGGAGGCTAGACAATGACAACCTGGAAATCATCCCTAGACTCCTTCCCCGAAGGTTGATTCTATCCTCCTTATTACTCTTCACTCATTTTCAGATGCCTAGACAATGTACCTTCTAAGCCTTAGGTACAGACTCTAGAACAACATCTTTTTGGCGCCGTTGCCAGGGAAAGAAGTTACGAAACCTTTTCTCTGGGAAGAACGACATTCTTGCAAGTTTCACCCTTTGAGAGTGAACAAAGAGTGAACACCCTTTAAAGGATTTTATTATATTTCACTTGGAGACTCCACGTTTAAAATAAGCTGGCATCTGGTCGAAGGAATACCAGACAAAAACCAAAGGGAAAACAGACCACGCCTATTTTCGATCCCGAAAAAATACTGAAAAATAGAGGTCCCCTTAAGCCAACTACTGTAGTCTACTAGCTTAGGTACCCACAAACCAAGATCAAGAGTTCATTTGAACCTTCAACTTCTCACAACTCCCCTCCCAAAACCATCAATACAACTATAGATCTCTCTGAGATTAAAAATGAAACCCGTTCGGTAACCGCTGACGCATACAGAGGTAAGAGCCCTGCAGTGGATTTATCAGAGATCAATATCCCACCAACTTTTTAGTTATATCTCACAACCTCACCAGATCTTAGAGAGTATACCTTACACTCAAATTACATGCTCGTGGGTTCCCCTAATTACATTTCTTGCAAGTTTGAAGAGCTAAGTCCTCGCATCACTTATCACCCATCTTTGGTTTTTTCATCTCACGAAGAAGCTAAAGATTCACTTTTAGTGTTCCAGAACCCTCTATACAATACACCATTTCCCTATCCAATAGTACTAATGTAAGTCACCGGAGGAGGAGGTGGAGGGGTTTTTGGAGGTGGTGGAGTTTTAGGAGGTGGTGGGGCTCCAGGAGGAGGAGTAGGAGGCCAAGGGCCTCTCCCCCCTCCAAGAGTTTTTGCTAAAGTGGCTGCAAGATATGTGCCTTTGGTTCTACCTTTCCCTCTTCATGACCTTCCTGAAAATTATATAAAAAACCTACCTAAGTTTACAGGAGAAGGATACTTGACCGTAGCCGAACATATAAACTGTTTTGATCAGTTCGCGGATATCCTAGGTCTCATGCACGAAGACATGTATTCGTTCAAACTTTTGAAGGACAGGTATGAACATGGTTTCGAAGCCTACTCGCAGGATCGATATTATCCTACGATGCCCTAGAAGACACATTCCTTAGACAGTGGGGCAAAAGGAAAGACCACTTGTATTATTTGACTAAGTTCAAATATTTAAAGAAAAAGAATTCGGAAACAGTTATGGAATTTATTCAAAGATTTAATAATTTGTATAATAAAATCCTAGCTGAGGTTAAACCATCCCAACCTGCATCCAAAGTAACCTTCATGGGAGATTTCGAACCCAATTTTTCCCTTCTCTTAAGAGAAAGAAGAGGAGCTACCCTAACCCGAATGCAGGAAGATGCTGTGGAAATCGAATCTAACATGATGGCTTCTGGCAAATTGAAATCTAAGGTAGAAATAGGAAACCGAGAAACCAGACGTTTCAGGGAACAAACTGGACCCTCAGGGTCTAATAGATCCACATACGACAAAATGGATGATATGGCTAGGATAATTAAGGAATTGTCAAATAAAATTTCTAGGATGGAGCTGGATCAATCTAAGGCTGATCCTTTCATTAAAAGGGAATTTAGGAGAAACCCCAATCTTCAAAATCAACAAGACAGACTAAAAATGAAGATCATAAAATTCAAACCCCTTTAAAAAATGAAAAATTTATAGGAGTAAATGACCTGGAAGATTTCAAGGGTCTGGAAGAAGATGTGACAAATTTGGGTGATGACTGCACTTAACCTTATGTAACTAAAGAATATTATGATAATTATTTAAACACACAACAACCCTTAGATACAATTGATGACATAAACAATATAGATGTCCCTGACTATCAAGAAGTAATTGATTCAATAATGGCTGAAGTCCAACCTAGATATAACCTAAGGTCTGGAAACAAATCTGCATTGATTCCTCAACCCAAGAAAATTCTCCCTAGAGGTGAAGTACTCGTGCCAGCCCCAAAAGAGACCGAAACATATACTAACAAAATAAAAGGGATAGACTTGTTGGATCCTAAAACCAAGGAGGTTGAAACCCAAACAAGGGAAACCAAGACAACTAAGGCACCCACACCAGTAAATAAACTCACGAGTAATAAATCAGCTCAGACAAATAAGTTGGAGAAGAGAGAGTCTGAGATTTCAACCAGAGAAACATACAAAGGTAGTGGCGGTTTTAGCTTTGAAAATGAGATAAATAGGATCAAAATATTGATCCCTCTGGTTGAATTAGCAAAGAATCATGCATATCGTAAGCAGATAACCAAAGTGATAGGTTGTTCGGATCAAGAAAGTCAATCAGACGTGATAAACTTGGAAGATGATAAGCCCAATATCACTTTTGGTCCACATTTTGAGGGGGCCAGAGACACCGTCGCTCCTTTCTATATCACCCTAAATGTGCATGATCGACTGTTGCATAACTGCATGCTAGACTCTAGAGCTTCACATAATGTGATGGCCAAAACTATTATGGATAGATTAGGCGTCGAGATCACCAGGCCTTACAGATAACTCTACTCTTTCGATTCGAGAAGAGTTAAGTGCATGGGTATGATAAAAGATTTAGTAGTCACCCTTGCATAGGTCCCAGTCAAAAGCATCCTGATGGATGTAGTTATTGCTGATATCCCCCCAAAGTATGGCTTGTTTCTATCAAGGTCGTGGGGAAACAAACTTAGGGGGTCCCTCCAACTGGACATGACTTACGCCACAATTCTTGTGTTTGGTGGACAACTTACTCAGTTATACAGGGAAACGAGGTTAGCCTACATAGTGAGCGATCCTCAGAATCCTAACAATTTTCCTGTTTACATTGCTGATCAAGATCTAGGAAATTGTATTTTGTCTTTTGATGATGGTATAGATAGTTGCACAGAAGAAAATTACATAGACGAGAAAGAATAAGAAAATATGCATAGTACTGGGATCTGGAAAATGTTTTTTGACGGTGCCCTATCATGTGAAGGAGCAGGTGCAGGGGTACTTTTTGTGGCACTTGAAAATAAATTTGTTGTCCCTTTCTCTTACAGGATTCAATGGGATATAGACTAAACCAACAATGTATGTGAGTATGAAGCCTTGCTGTTAGGATTGGAAGCTGCCAAGAAGATGAACATAAAGAACCTAGAAGTATATGGAGATGCAGAGTTGATAGTAAAAGAGATAAATCGACAATACCGGGCCAAGCACCCGAGATTGAGATCATATAGAAATTGTGCCTGGGATCTAATGGAAAATTTCTTCTCATCTGTAAATATCCACCCTACAACCCCAACTAGAGGAGGTTGAAGACTGCGATGTAGGGAACAAAGAAGAACCTAGGATGGTAAAAATATCGAAGTACCTTCCTCCTGAGGTAAAAATCAAGTATAAAGAATTTCTCAGACAGTATAAAGATGTTTTCGCTTGGTCTTATGAAGAGCTGAGAACATACGACACCTCTGTGATCAAACACAATATACCTCTAAAACCTGGTGTCAAACCCTTTCAACAAAAACTCAGACAGATCAACCCTATTTTATTTCCTATGGTCGAAAAGGAAGTTAAAAAACTCTTGGATGCAAAAATAATAGTACCTCTGAGATACTCCGATTGGGTAGTAAACCTAGTCCCTGTTAGAAAGAAGATAGGGGAGATCAGACTATGTGTGGACTTTAGAAATCTGAATAAGTCCTCCCTCAAAGATAACTACCCTCTACCCAAAATGGATCATGTTTTAGAAAAGGTAGTTGGGGAAAATAGGATGTCGATGATCGATGGGTTCTCTGGGTATAATCAAATCTCCGCAAGTGAACTAGATAAAGAGAAAACAACTTTCACTACCCCTTGGGGTACTTTTATGTATGATAAAATTCCTTTTGGTTTAATGAATGCATGTGCTACCTTCCAACGTGCTATGGACATTGCTTTCATCGGTGAAAGGGATAAATTTGTGGTCATTTAACTTGATGATATAACTATTTTTTCTAAATTTGATGAAGATCATTTGGTACATCTCAAGCAGACATTTGAGAAATGCCGTAATTTTGGTCTGTCTTTGAATCCCAAAATGTCCCACTTCACCATGCAAGAAGGTAAAATCTTGGGCCATATTGTGTCTCGAGACGGTATTAAAATCGATCCTAAAAGAGTTGAGGCTCTAGATACTATAAATGTTCCTAGGAATGTAAAAGAAATTCAGTCATTTTTAGGAAAAATAATTTTTTTGAAGAGATTTATTCCAAACTTTGCTGAAATCGTGAAATTGATCACAGATATGATAAAGAAAAACAACAAAGTGAAATGGACAGCAGAATACAAAGCGGCATTTTCACACATCAAGAGAGTCATAAGTGAGGCACCTGTACTGGCAAGCCTTGATTATCAAAAAGATTTTCTTATTTTCTCGTTCACCTCCGAACACACGATCGCTGCGGTACTCCTCCAAAAAAACGAAGAAGGTTTCAAACAGGTGATAGCCTTTTTTAGCAAGAGTCTCAGAGACACAGAACTTAAATACGATATATTGGAAAAGCAAGCGTATGCTATGGTGAAGCCGTTGAAAGCATTTAGAACCTATGTGTTGCATTCCAAGATAATCGCATATGTACCTACTAGTTCTGTAAGGGATATTTTGGTTGAATCTGACAGTGATGGAAGAAGGGCACGTTGGCTTGCCAAAATTATATAATTCGACCTGGAGATAAAACCAACAAAAATGGTAAAAGGACAAGGTTTGGCCAAACTCTTAGAAGAATCAAATTTTAGAGCTCTTAGTATAAATGGCCTACAAGAATATGAAGAAGGTGTGGACATGAACAAGTGTGATGAGCCAACAAGAACAATCAGAATCGAAGAGAAGTTTGTCTCATTAGACTGGTACAAAAACATAGTTTCTTACCTAAGGACATTGAAATGCCTGAGTGATCTATCCCCATCCAAAGTCAGAACGCTAAAATTATATGCAGTCAAATACTGTATATCCGATAATCAATTATATTAGAAGGACCCACTAGGTTTCTTGTTGGTCTGTTTAGTCGAATCAGAAATAGAGAGGGTGATAAGCGAATTTCACGAAGGATTCTGTGAGGGACACCACGCTTGGAGGGCGATAGATTATAATATCCTGAGGGCATGGTATTATTGGCCAAAACTTTTCTCAGACGTAAATGCCAAAGTCAGAGCTTGTAATTCGTGCCAACTGTTTGCGGGCAAGCATAAACTCCCAGCACTACCATTGGTGCCAGTCAAAACGGAAGCCCCTTTCCAGAAATGGGGACTAGATTTTATAGGATAAATCAATCCCCATTCTAGCGCTAAACACAAATGGATCCTGACTTCCATAGATTACTTCACTAAATGGGTGGAGGCTATTCCAACCAGAAAGGCAACAGATTCGGTGGTAGTAGACTTCTTGGAAGACAACATTTTATCTAGATTTGGCTGCCCCCAAAAAATAGTCACGGATAACGCCCAGGCTTTCAAATCTATGGCTATGATCATCTTTTTCCATAAATACAATATCGTACTCGGTCATTCCATGACTTATTATCCCCAAGGAAATGGACTAGCCGAGTCTTCAAACAAGAGTCTGATAAATGTAATTAAGAAAGTGTTGGATGATAATAAAAAATCTTGGCATGTGCATTTGAAATACGCCTTATGGGCGGATCAGATAGGCACGAAAAAATCTAACGGCACCTCGCCTTTCCAAATGGTGTACGGGACCGACATGGTATTAACAATAAAAAATCTTGGCATGTGCATTTAAAATACGCCTTATAGGCGGATCGGATAGGCACGAAAAAATCTATCGGCACCTCGCCTTTCCAAATGGTGTATGGGACCAACATGGTATTACTGATAAATCTAGTGCTCCCCGTGATGAAATTATGGCAAGATGAGAAAGAAGAACCAAATCATGTTACCAGAAGGATAAATCAGCTAATTGAAGTGCAAAAACACAGGGTCGAAGTAGATGAAAGGTTGCAGAAATACCAAGCTGATATGAAAATGTTATTTGCCGTAAGGCAAAAGACAGAGAGTTTTTCTCAGGCGATTTAGTCTTGAGATGGGATGCTAGGAAGGAAGATTCAACGAAACACGGTAAATTTGATCATATTTGGTATGGACCATTTAGAGTCGCAGCTCTCGAAGGAAAGAAATCATTTCTATTAGAAAATATGGACGGTAAAATCTTCAACGCCCCTGTCAACGGGTGTTATTTAAAAAATTATATGCAATAAATGGTTCCCAAAAAATTTCCACTGTATATACTGGTTTATGTTTTCTTTTTCATAATTTTTTTTGGTAAGTGCACTTTCACCAATAATTAATCAGGTCAGTGATTTTTGTAGAAATAGAAATACGGAATTTTCAAATAATATATATATATATATATATATATATATATACCTAATACTTTTCGCATTTTTCCCTTTCAGGATTCCAGTTTGCAGCCCAAACGAGCGAAAAGGGTAAATAGAAGGTCCTATATCGGAAAATAAATTCGCCAAAACAGGTGATAGAAAAGGTTTTTTGTTATTATAAAATGGTAAGGTAAAGGTATGAATTCCTAAGAATTTTATTTTTCTAACAAAGATCTTCAGAACGCCGCAATGGTCTCATGAATATAATTTTTTCGCTTGAATGTTTATTAAAAAAGTACAACTACTCGCTCTGGGTCCTAAGAATTTTCACTTAAAATAAAGATAGGAGGTAGTTAAAATAAGCAGAGAAAGTAAAGCCTCTCTGAAAATGGATTTCGAGAGTCAGTTTTAATTTTTGACCCTTGTATTTCAGTTTACAGATCTCTATCCATCACCCTTCTTTCTATTCTCATATTTATCTTCTTGAAAAGCTAAGCATATTCCCAGGTTTGCATACATGGGAAGAAGAGATGATGTGTTAAATTTTAAAGCTGCAAAGAAGATTTTGGAAAGTAAGTTGGTCTTCACAACTCCTTAGTCTCTTACTAAACAAAGTGATGCATAGGTTAATCCTGACTACTCTAGGTTTTTCAACAGTTTCGAAAGATTGAGGCTTGCTCGAAGGAAGACCCCTAAAAATAATTTTTCCCCTTTTCCCTGTGGGCTAAGGTGTGGTGAAATTTAAGAGAGGATTGGTACCAAGTAATTAAAGTAAGTTGAAAGACCTCCATTGAAAAATATTACGCAGATATCACCCCTCATACAAACTGATTGCCCCCACTTCGTGTTCTAAAAAGTAAATTATAGGACAGATGGTGAAAGGAAAGTCGTATTTAATTGTCCATCTAGTCCAAAAAAAAGACGATGAAAGGAAATTCAGAAATGATTGCCCCCATCTTAGCATTTAAATTCATAAATATATATCGAGGTGGTGAAAGGAAATTCAGAAAAAAGGGCTAGATAAATTCACCGGGGTACTGAACAGGCCCGTTGGTAGTGAAGCAATATTTGAGATCTCTATAAAGTTGTTATACATGAATCTCACTCTGCCCTAGTAACCAATTGTTCTCGAAAGAGGATCTACATCCTAAGTTCAGACAGGGCTCCCCGATTAAAAACATGTAATAAACTTTGTTTGATGCAAACCAAAAGCCACAAGATCTGTTGGATTTCCTAGGACTGTCTTGATTTTCCTAATGCATACCTAAATTCAGTAAAGAGAAAGAGAAAGTCGTGAAAGGGACTGCAGCTGGGTGTGAAACATATTTGGGTTTTGAAAATCTTTTCACAATTAAAAGATGAAATCTTTTTTTCCCTCTGTATCCTTTTCCTAGGAACAGTTTCGCTGGAATAAAGCCATTGACTCCATTTACCCAATACAGGCATGTGCTCTACTGTTCTTCCCATCTTGCAGGAAGACGGGATCCCTAGTTGGAGCCTATGTTGGAGCCACCTTTTTCAACTGGTTTAAATGTAATTTTTAAAGTCAAATGTTGGTCTTTAAGTTCTTTTTTTTCTTCGTAACATTTACCAACTAAAAATTTCAGTAGTCCCGACATGCGAAATAGTGAAGGATGTTATGTTTCATAAGTCACCACCTTTTATTGATTAAACGAAAATGTTTACATTTTGTACCTCAGGATATCGCGCTTTGGGAGTTACAAATCACAATATTTACAAGCCCCAATGTGCGAGGTCACAATTTTTTTTTAAAAGCTTACCTCAGGTTAAAGCTGAGAGTAAAATTATTTAAACCCTAGTCAAGTGCTGTCAGGATTTCGCGTCTCGACATTCACTCTCTCCAAAAATTACCATCGTAACTTCGATAGGTGAAGCCGTGAAGACTTTTACTTAAGTAACCTAGGTTAGTGTCAGGGGTGATTAATTTTGACCATGGTTAAAGTCTGTGGGGATTTCGCGACTCGGCATACGCACCTCCCAAAAGATATACCTTTGAAGCCCCGAGTCGTGATATAAATTAAAACATGATTAATTAAACACTTAATCTGGTTTAGCTTCTAGTTTAAATATATCACATCATCCTGATCTCGAGATTTCGCAACTCGTCATATGCTCCTCCCGGAAACTATACCTTCGAAGCCCCGAGTCGCGAAGTCACCATATAAATTAAAACATGATTAATTAAACACTTAATCTGGTTACCTTCTGCTTTAAATAGATCACATCATCGTGATCTTGAGATTTTTCAACTCGACGTACCCTCCTCCCGGAAACTATACCTTCGAAGCCTCGAGTCGCGAAGTTGCGATATAAATTAAAACATGATTAATTAAACACTTAATCCTTTTTATGTTTGTGCTTAACTAAATCTAATCATCACGATCTCTTTTTTTAGAGGCTTGAAAGGTTAGAGTGCAAACTCTCAATACATTGAACGCCGAAAGGTTGATTAAAGTCTAAAAAATCCAAATTAAAGAAGCTAAGCCAACTTAATCAGTGTTTAATGCAAATAATAATATGCACAATCTACGAGGTAAATTTAAATTTTCCTTGCACCAACTTGTGTCATGAACCGTCGAAATTTATGGCATTAATTGGAAATGAGGTGAAGCGACAAGTAACAATATGGTTTTTATTGCTAAGTCTATCTCTAAAAATGATTTGACCATTCTGTTCATAAGGACATCGAGGTTTTAAATGGTCGAACATATAGATCTTTTTCTTCAGTGTCACAAATCTCATTTCTATTTTACGCAGAGAAGCTTTCCTCAGAAAACTAATTTTTGTATGTATACATATTTTTATCGTAGTAGAACTATATCATAATTCCCCTTCATGGCCCCACGAAAAGCATCCAAGGAAAGTGTTGAGGTTTCAAGGCAAGGCTCAAACAACGTTTCTGATACTTCACCCCGAAGTGTTGATTCTATCAGAACCTGGTCATACATCTCCAAGGTTCTACAGTCCGAGTTGGTGAACTGTTCAAATGACTCCAGTGATAATGAGAAGGATGACTTGGCCACCAAATACAATATTGTCGTTCAAGCAGAAATGCATAAAGTAGTGGTCAGGCCACGTCTTCTTCCTTACTACGACATGATCTGATGGGCGTTAGACGATGTAGATATCCCGACCAGAACCATCATCAATGAGCAGAAGGTCACTATTGGGACCTTTAGACCATAAGAATTACAGGCAATGTACAAGTTGCCACCCACGTCGAACTTCACATACAATGTCAAGTTTCTGAAGGATTTTAAATAGAAGGAATGCGAGCAGTATAGAAAAATCTTATCTAATTTGATCAAGGATTGGGTATCACACCCCATGAAGTTCAGAGACGATATCAACAGAATTTATTCCATATCTTCTCTGAAACCATAGTTCAAATACATAGCAATGATGACCTGTAGATTGTATAGGAGGGAAGACACCACACATTTTTTCCTCCCATGGGTGCCTCTGATGCATACAGTTGCGGAAGGCTATTCCTTCGACTGGGCCAAACTATTGTCAAATAGTCTGACCAGTCGGATTACAAAATATCGAACATAGAGGGTGAGCGGGAAGGCCGCTTCATTCTTTATGTCCACATACATCATAGACGCTGTGTGTTTCATAACACCTTTTCCCTTAATGAGCTGGATCTAGGCTCCATCGGATGCTGAGCCTATCCACGTCTACCATTCAAAGCTTTGGGATGATAAGGCCTCAGATTTCATATATGAAATTTTCAATTGGGTAATGGTACCGATGCATGTCACCATCTTCGGTAATCCACCACCTAGAATCCCAGATAGCATCACCACCGATTTGGGCAATGTGGTTGACTGGTATGTGGAGGAAGAATTTTCATACATTACAGTTTTCAGTGCTTTTGTCCCTTTGCATGCTCTACCATTATTTATACCCAATAGGCTAGCTTGTCATGAGATCGCCATGCAAACTGTGATTGGTGGCATAAGCAAAGAGCTTAAAGGATTTTCAAAGAAGGTATGGCCACCTTTCCCCATTCATTTAACTACCTATTCTTTATTATATTTCAGGCATGAAAAGGCCGAGGTAGCAGCCTTGGAAGATATTAAATTGGTTCACATCGAATTCAAGAAACATGATCTACACAGGGTCGTGAGTAATCACTTGGCTAGTTGTGGTCTTAAAAGATTTGAGCACGAGAATTCGCCTCATGATGACATTTTCTAAGGCGCGAGATCTTATGCTAAGGTTTTGGCTCAGATACAAGCCCTATCGCCTGAAGAGAGGGTTGATGTTTTCAAATTCCAAGAACATCGGCAGAGCTACCTTCCCCTAGTATTAAAGGGTGAGAATCCAACGACCGTAGAGGTGCAGCAAATGGAAGCCGAAGGCTCCAAAGATTTAGCATCCGGTCAAGAAGAACACCAGGACAAGAAAGAGTAAACGGGGGGCCCGAAACAGGAAGCCGAGACTTCCAACCCTCCAAGTGATCCAACCTCGGTTGTTACTCCAAGGAAATCATCTAAGCAGGTCGACAATCCCATTGTTTCTGTTACCCCCCTACAATCCACGAAAGGGGTCCCAGACACAGGTTGGGTTTTTGGCGCCTATAACAATGGAATATATACCTCTAAATGAATTCTTCTTTGATAAGAAGAGAAATGCTATCGTGAAACAATAAATTTACCAAGAGGCAGGTATAGTATCAAAGAAATTTAAAATTTTAACTGATGGGAAAGGTATGAAAAAGGAGGAGTTTGCAACTCAAATAGCAGGAACATTGGGGGCTTTCACTACAGCCAACCAATATTCAGTTAGGACCCTAAAATATCAATTGAAGGGAAAAAATCATTTGATCAAAACCTTAGAGGCTAAACTAGCTACAGTAGAGGTCGTTGCCAAAGATCAGGCGAATACAGGTTTAGAACAAGCTACAATAGCTGATCAAAAGGAAATCAAGTGGTTCTAAGTGGATCTCAAATAGACACAGCTGATGGCTCAAACAAGTTAGACACGGATAGGCCAACAAGGAGAATTGATAGAGCAACTACAAGACAAATTGGACTTCGCCAAAAGCCAGGTAATCGATATCGGGATATTTCAATCCCAAGCTATAGAGATCAGAAAAAGAGTGTTAGCATCTCAACAAGGTCTACTTTCTAAGGTATAAATGATTCAAAAAAACTGCCAACTCATTGATCGAATATTGGAAAATCTCACTCTTAGGGAAAAATACACTAGTGCGGCCCGAGTTACTTTCCAGGAGGCTATTATAGCCACAACGACAAGGGAAATAGGCAGTAGTTCCAGGTTTTCTATCTCAAAGTAGACCCGAGGTAATATCTTGTTGAAAGAATGGGAGCGTGACATATCTGAAGGAAGACAAAAATCTAGAGAGGTAAGAAAATCCTGTGTACAATTATGTTCTATCATGTTGGGTTGAGGAGAAATGAATTTTTGAAGATGACAAAGTGAATTGAAGAAGGAAGTACATGTAAGCCCTAAAAATAATTAAAGAAAATAATTACAAAATAAGAAAGTGTCATGTCAACCCTAATGTTAAAAGGAAGTGAAATAAATGGTATAAATACACATCATTATACATTCATTTGATAGAAGTCGAATTTCAGAGGTAATAAGAAGAAAAGAAGGCTAGATTTCAAGGGAGGATGAAGTCTTTTAGTGATGTGTTCTAAGGTATGTTATTTTAAGGTCACCTTACAATTTTTTATATAACTTTTTTTCTAGAATGATTCAGATGGTGAAATTGCTATGGTATTGAGCAGACATATCAAGGTACCTCTGGTAAAATTTTTATCTCTTGATTCTCTATAATTATGGAGATACACTCTGTGGAAGATAGGGTTTGTGACCAGTCCTGAAGCTAGTCAGTAAACAGGTGTTCCGGGTAAACTAGTTATAATTTCTTCATAGAGAATCCAAATGAAGTGGGACAAATTTCATTGGAAATTGTACGGAATGTAGTTTCTTGTGTGTGAGTTTCTGAATCGTATGTTAATTATTGAGCGCGGGGAATTTTGTTCAAGTTCACTCTCTTGAATAGACCAAAATTGAATAAAGTCTACCATTCTTTCTATAACCTCTTTTTGGGGAGGATTCAAGGAGTGAAAATTGYAGGAGTTTCAGAGAATACATTGAGTAATATTATCTATAGGATTAGATTACTCCAAGAATTGAAGAATTGCATAAATTGAAGAAGTCTCAAGAAGCATTATCAGGTTCTATGTGATGATTGGTTGATGGTGATGATTTAATGTAAAGTTTTATTATCTCTCATATATTCTTGGGTGGAAGGAAGGGGCAAGGATGGAGAGTTCAACTCTCTCCCTTTACATTTGGAAGCTGTATCTACCTTTGGAAGTCATTACTTCCCTTGAACAATAACTATTGATTATTTCTCATATAGTGTGCATGGTGTATTGTGGTGTATTGGTATAAATCTTATACTATTGATCATTTCTCATTGGATATAGTTTAATGGTTTAAGTATAAGTTGAAAAAGGTTTTAAATTGTACTTGATACTAATTCACCCCCCTCTCCATATCAACAATTGGTATCAGAGCAGGTTGCCTTCAGAACAGTTTAACCACTAGAAGGAAAATCCTGAGCAAAGATGGATGACCATGAGCACATTTCAAATGGGATTCAAAAAATTGATGGAAGAAATTATGCATACTGGAGTGATAGAGTGAAAACTTACCTAACGGATTTGGTAGTAGACATTTGGTACTCAGTTGTAAATGGCTATGTAATCCCAAATAGTTCTCCAATCGATCCAAATGAGAAGAATATTATGAGTTGTAATTCAAAAGCCAGACATGTTATTCTAGCAGCATTGGCACCAACCATTGCTAGCAAAGTTATGGGATGAAGCACTGCTAAAGAGGTATGGGACAAACTCAATAATATCTACGAAGGTGATCCAAAAGTTAAGCAGGTCAAGCTTCAATGACATAGAGCAGAATTTGAAAATTTGAAGATGAATGAAAAGGAAGATATTGCAACCTATATTCTTAGATGTGATTAAGTTGTTAATGATATCAGAGGATTAGGTAAAGCGATCAATGAATCATTGGTTGTACAAAAAGTGTTGAGATCACTTCTCTTGAAGTATGATGCTAAGGTCTCTGCCATTGAAGAAACTAGGGACCTGACCAAAATGACAATGGATGAATTACAAGGGACTCTTATGGCATATGAAATAAGAACAAGTATAGAAAGTGACCATACAAACAATGAAGAAGCCTTTAAATCCATACAGAAAACAAAAGATAAGGATAACGACCTTGATGAAGAAATAACAAATTTCGTAAGAAGGTTCCAGAAAGGAAGTGGGAGATACAAAGGTAAGTATCCTCTCAAATTCTTTAATTGTGGTAGAATAGGAGATATTGTTGAAAGCTGTTACTATAAAAAGAGAAGTCTCAACAATAAAAAGAGCTTCTACTCCAAGGATGCTGACATCTCCTCAGATGAGAGTGATGAAGAAGATAATGATGGAGGATAAGTCCTCTTCATAACCCAAGATACCTAGGATGATGATCATAAGCATTCTAAAGAAGAAGAAAGAATTTGTGAAGAAGATTCAGATGAAGAAACCAACCTTGATTCATTTTGGGGATACAAAGACAATGCAGAGAGTGAACGAGAAGATGAGAATATTGAAAAGTTGAAGCATGTTGAAACTGAAAATAGCAAGCTTAGAAACACAAACATAATACTAAAAGGTGAATTGAGTAGTTGTGAAGAAGAGAATTAGAAGCTTGAAAAGACCATTAATATCTTGAAGGAACAATTATAAGATTATGAAAAATTGAAAGAATAATTGGATCACACAAAAGGGGAGCTACTATTGACAACAAAAAAGTTTAAGAAGTTCGAAAAAAACACTAAAAAATTAGATGAGATCCTTAGCAGTCAAAGATCTCCAAATGAAAAGACATGACTAGGATACAATGACAGTTTGAAGACAACAAAATAAGAGAAGGATGTTGAAAATGATGAAATCAACACTCCAGAACAAGTTGAACAACAAGATAGAAAACTAGAATTCAGAAGGAATGATACATCAAGAAGAGCCTCTCCCATTAGGTATTAAAGAAATCATTATAAAGGAAACTACAAAAGAATAGATTGTGAACCCAGATGGACCACACCACAAAGAAGATCAGTTATGCCCAGGTATCAAAATTTCTTTCTTGGACATTGTTATACTTGTGGAAATTTTGGACACAAGGCAATCAATTGTAGAATCAATGAAAGGAATAGCTATGCAAGCTACATGAATGATGAAAATAGTAGATATGAAAATTTTCATAGACCTTTCAACAAAAATTATAATCCATTTGACCCATTAATGAATCAAAATATTGTATGTTACAAGTGCAATAATCTTGGTCACAAAGCACGAGATTGCAGAGAGATGAAGGAAGATAATCATATGTCAAATGTTTGCATACCAAATACAATATGGAAAATGAAAAAAATTCCACACAATGAAAATTGACGAATAGCATTAGTCACTAAAGAATGAAAATAAGAATATGAATGGTTCATAGACAGTGGGTGCTCATCTCATATGGCCAGAGATCAAAGCAAATTTGTCAGCTTGAAGAAAAAGGGTGGAAATGTTGCATTTGGAGATGACTCATCTACCAAAATACTTGGAAAAGGAATTGTAAATCTTGGAAGTGAAAATGTAAAAGCAGGAAAAGTCCTATTGGTTGAAGATTTGAAGTATAATCTCCTCAGTGTTAGCAAAATATGTGATCAAGGATACATTCTTATGTTTGACTCCCAAAAATGTAAAATCAGAGAAAATAACTCAGGAAGATTGGTTGCAACTGCAACAAGAAGACCAAACAACATAGAATTAGTCACTAAAGAATGCAGATAAGAAGATGAATGGTTCATAGACAGTGGGTGCTCATCTCATATGACCGGAGATCAAAGAAAATTTGTCAGCTTGAAGAAAAAGGGTGGAAATGTTGCATTTGGAGATGCCTCATCTACCAAAATACTTGGAAAAGGAACTATAAATATTGGAAGTGAAAATGTAAAAGCAGGAAAAGTCCTATTGGTTGAATATTTGAAGCATAATTTCCTCATTGTCAGCAAAATATGTGATCAAGGATACACTCTTACGTTTGACTCCCGAAAATGTAAAATCAGAGAAAATAACTCAGAAAGATTGGTTGCAACTGCAACAAGAAGACCAAACAACATATAAATCCTAGACATGAAGAAGAGAGAGAAGACAGAAGCCACACAAAAGGATTCCAACGAAGAAAAAGTCCCAAAGACCAAAAATAAGGATGAAGTATTATTGAGTGCCACATGTTTAGGGGGAGCAGCCCCAAAGAAGAATGTTACCTTTTTCCATTAAACTTAGGGGGAGAAGCCATACCCTTTTCCATTGATGTCAAAGGGGGAGAGAAATTGGGATCATGGTGATAGGGGTAGCATGAGTGTTTGATTTGTGTGAAGTACATTTATTTTCCTTCATCTATTGTTATAATTGTCTTTGTTAATATGCAACATGTTATAACAACTATTCTTTGATGAATATTTGTTGTTTTCATCCTGTGGGAGCATTGTGTTTTGATACATTTTTAGTGTCCTAAAATGATATTTCAAGTACTGAACTTCTTACGGAAGATCATTCACTGATTGGTCTGTTGATTCCCTCTGTTTTTTATAATTTCATTGTTTTGTCATTTGTGTGCCACCAGAAAAATAGACCCCATCCATATTATTTTTCTGAACCCAACCATGCTTTTGTCTTGGTATAACAACCCTCTGACCAACCAACAAAAAATTAAAAGAAACAACCATTCTAAACTGATAGGTGGCCTAGATTTTCCCTTTAGCAATCAGGTGCATATCTTAGGACCAACACTCCCAAAACTTCCAACCATCTGTCACTCCTTTTGAAAAGAAAAAGTTAACAAAATAAATAATATAAAAAAGAAAGGATAAAAATCCTCCTCTGAATTTATTCAATCTCCTCCATGGCTCTGAACTTTCTCATATATTTATGCAATGAATGAACATTTTGGGTGTCACTAACAATTTTCGCCACCTGAAATATTCCTCAGAAAGAGACCAGAATATCTCTCAAATCGCACGTTCGTTTGGGAAAAATATTTTAAGTAATCTAAATGGCTCCATTCGGCATATGGGTTTTGGGTGTTTCTTGATATTTCTCAAGGTTTGGCTGTAATCACTCCTGCAAAATCGTCTGTATATTCTGTTGGACACACCTACCACACTTAGAGGGGGGGTGAATGAATGTGGGGATCTTTTTCCCAAAACCTCCCTCTTACAAAAAAACTCCTTAGTTAACATTCAACATTTTCTCATTACTCATTGTTGTCATTTATAATCAGTTAGATGTGAATACATATCAGAAACATATCATCAACAAATCATCTCCACAAGGAACACAAAGAACACAAGGTGTATGTACAATTTTTCTTTTTATTATGGACTTCAATCCAGGGGTTTTTCAGCAACAACTGAATAGAGTACAACTCTACAAGAGCACCAGATCTATATGCAACACTCAAATTACATTCTCAGCACTAACTGAGATGAGACAACAATCCACAACAGATATCAATCTGTCAACATAAACAAGTGCATCAACCATGCACCAACCTGTGCGAAACAACCTGTAATCAACCTATACCATAAACAAGTGCATCCAACCATGTACCAAGTATATACCAATCATGTGTCAAATAATAATCAACAATTAATAATCAATAATCAATATGTACCAACATCATCAACTATACACCTCATGTATGTGCCAACTC
Organism: Picea engelmannii; assembly: GCA_009831015.1. Classification (NCBI taxonomy): domain Eukaryota; kingdom Viridiplantae; phylum Streptophyta; class Pinopsida; order Pinales; family Pinaceae; genus Picea; species Picea engelmannii. The sequence goes on along the minus strand of ML776853.1, from coordinate 110,553 downwards.
ATCAACTGCTTGTCTCAACCATGACTAGTTTTGGACTAGTCAACAACCCCAACTTGAAATATTCATAACTTTATACCTGTAATGAATAAAGATCTGAAATTGATACACAATGTTCTTCAGTGTTTTTTATGCAATTCCTCTAGGTGTCACTACTTGGAACCTCTCAGAAAAAGGAGTTATAGCAAAAATGGCATACCTTGCTAAATTATGGCTTATTCTAGAGAGCGACCTTGTAGAGCATGGCCCACACAAAATATTATTTGAATTGATCTAAAAATGTTACACAACATACTAAAGCATATACCCTAACCAACACATTTTGTCTCAATAAATTTGGATCTGTTATGAAGAAGTTATGACGTTTTTACCCTAAACACCTGTTTTAGACTAGTTTCAAGACTAGCCACAAACCCTATTTTCCACGGAGTGTATCTCCAAAATACAATGACCCACAAGATTATTTTTTTACCACGGATACTTGGGTATGTTTTCTCAATGGCATATAAATTTCATGGTCTGAATCATTATAGAAAAACATTTATAGCGAAAATGGTGAGATGACCTGTAAATAACATACCTTAGAAAGCATCATCAAAAGAATTTATCCTCCCTTCAATTCCGGCCCTCTTTTCTTCACCTTCCTTCTGAAATTCAGCTTATCTATCCTTGGTTACCTCAGTCACGTATAGATCTTCAATATGCTCAAGTGTTCCACACCAAAAATGCTCAAGAAGCTCTCCATCAATACTCCAAAAGATATTCTCACAAGAAACTCTCCATTGATCCACAAAAGGGATGATCTACAAGATACCATTGCTATCTTATTTATACTTTCATCCTCTAGTTCACTTAACCCATTTTTAGGTCACTTAACCCATTTCTAGGTCACTTAACCTATTTTCCTTATTTTAGGGTTAACCACTTTCCATAAATAGAAATTTCTCCAATATTTGATCATTTAAATATTCCTTCTTGATTTTCTCATCTTACTTTATCATTTCTTGATTTTTTTTTCACTTCTCTTTATTATTTAAATAATCCACCTTGACTTTGTCACCTTACTTTATCATTTAAATAATGATTTCTTCTTTTAAGTCACTTAACCCATTTCTAGGTCACTTAACCTATTTTCCTTATTTTAGGGTTAACCACTTTCCATAAATAGAAATTTCTCCAATATTTTATCATTTAAATATTCCTTCTTGATTTTCTCATCTTACTTCATCATTTCTTGATTTTTTTTTCACTTCTCTTTATTATTTAAATAATCCACCTTGACTTTGTCACCTTACTTTATCATTTAAATAATGATTTCTTCTTTTAGGTCACTTAACCTATTTTCCTTATTTTAGGGTTAACTACTTTCCATAAATAGAAATTTCTCCAATATTTTATCATTTAAATATTCCTTCTTGATTTTCTCATCTTACTTCATCATTTCTTGATTTTTTTTTCACTTCTCTTTATTATTTAAATAATCCACCTTGACTTTGTCACCTTACT
>ML776853.1:56390-99109 GCA_009831015.1 Picea engelmannii | reverse complement strand
AGGGTTAACCACTTTCCATAAATAGAAATTTCTCCAATATTTTATCATTTAAATATTCCTTCTTGATTTTCTCATCTTACTTTATCATTTCTTGATTTTTTTTTTCACTTCTCTTTATTATTTAAACAATCCACCTTGACTTTGTCACCTTACTTTATCATTTAAATAATGATTTCTTCTTCCAGGTCACTTTGACTTCTTTGACCTTGGGAGCTTCAAGCCTTCATGTGGGGGTCCTTCATCTTCGTAAGGCCATAATCCTCAAACCATGAGGAGTTATGTGCCATTCCACATGCCACCTAAAATGGAAAGACAAGCACTATCCATCTAGGATAATTTCACCAACAATTTCCTTGATCTTCATCTCATTATTCCACATACAAGCATGGGTCTTCCAACCATTATTCTAGGATAACTCAATCTGTAAAGCATATTCTCGTGAGGGATTTCACCATAAGGGGACCACTTTGGATTTAATCCATTTTTGCACCTTATTGTTGGGCTCTAAAGATGTCTAAAAACAACCTTAGTTTAACATTAATTTATCAACCCGGGGATTCGTCCTTTATCTCAAAGAATATCGGCAAAGTCTATGCAGATAGCTTATAGAGGATAAAATCGTGTAGCGAAAGAATATCTGAGTTTTTCAACAATCAAGTTCCTCAAACATTCATTAAAGATTCTATGGATTGAAATCTAAATCTATGCAAAAGGAAAGGAACTAGATAATCTATTGAATTCATTCTAAGAGAAGTAATTGAATCTAGATAAAGACTTGCAGGAATTGATATCATTATGAATCATAATTGTTGAAAAGAAAAAGGTGAATTACTCCATCTATGGAAAGGAATAGAGACTGTAATCTAACTGAAAAGAGACGGCAATCATATTTCTATTGAAAGGAACAACAACTATATTCTAGTAGAAAGGAACAACAAATGTAAACTAAGTAAAAGGAACGACAAATGCAACCTAAGTAAAAGGAACAGTAAATGCAAACTTATGAAAGGAACAACAGATGTGAACTTATGAGGAACCTTCACGCATCGAATCTTAGTAATAGGAATTGGAACAACAATCATTCAATACTTCAGAGAATATCTATTTCTTGCAATTGACATGAAACCATAAACACACTTGTGTGTTTGTTAACTACTATAAAAGAGAATTGAATCACAAAACAGAATTTGAGCTGACACAATTACAGATCAAAAAATAGCTCCTTCAGACTGGGGCCTCGGTCCTTGGAAGCACTATTATTTGAAAGTCAGTATATAAAAATGGAAAAACTGCTCGAGGCTTCTATTGATTTCATAGCTGGTACAACATTTCTACAAAAACTGCTAATGCATAGCAATTCTATATTCTCTATTCTTGAGTGAAAAATCTCTCCCTTCTTCAAGATCTATTTACCCCTTATACGTTACAATAATTTGGGTAAATTAAGCTATCCTGAGGATCGAGAGATACTCGGGATTGCTTTACTATTACAATGAGTAACTCAATTATCTTTAAAACTGCTTTGCGCCATAAAGTCTTCAACCTCCAATAGCTTGTGCATCTTCAAGATTCCCCTTGCTATCTTGGGTTCGACAATATTTAACCAATCCTGCAATAAAACTAGACAATTCCAATCATATTTAGAATCTATGTAATCTAATCTTCAACAATCAACACTAAAGGGTATATTGTTCATTTTCTATTCTATTTACTTCTAAATAACCAAAAAGTCAATCAAAATAATATCATGAAATGTGGGAAAAAGGAAGATATTTATACCTTTTTCATAACCTAACAGTTATCAATCATGATAAGAAAATAACGAAAGCAAGGGTCCTCTAGCCATTCTTCTAGGATAACTCAATCCGCAAAGTGTCTTCCCATGAGGGATTTCACCATAAGGGGACCACTTTGGAGTTCATCCATTTGTGCACCTTATCAATCATGATAAGACAATAATGAGTCATCTATAAAATTTTCCAACAATGCATCATATACCAATGAAACCACAACGATCCATCTTCATCATGTATCAATGACAACTCATTGATCCATCTTCATCATATCAATGACAACTCATTGATCCATCTTCATCTATGTATTCTCATCAAGGAAAATACATGTTATATTACATCAATCATCAATCAATCAATACTTTGACATCAATCAATCACTTGACATCAATCAATGACATCAATCAATCAAACCATTGGCATCAATGACAACATGATCCAACATATTCTTGAACACATTTCCAAATCTTATTTGTTGTTGCTCATAAATTATTTGCAGCAATCAAATGTTATTTTTGGATCAATTATCTTGAACGTATTTAGATAAGATAATCAAGCCATGATCAGATTCATACCAAATATCTCATAATGGAAACCCGTGAAACAAAAATAAACCAATTTAATACCCTAAATATAAAAATTGTAAATAAAACAAAATATAGAACAATAAAAATAAAATGAATTTAAACTAAAATCTAACTATAAGTTGTAAACAAATATTGGTTATATTTTACTTTCAATTATGATCTTAAAATTCTATAAGCTTCAAGTTGATGGAAAGGAGAAAAATATTAATTTTGGGTTTCCACAAAATCAAACAAATGATAGATAATTTTTTTTTTTGAAATGAAATGCAAAATGACAAAAGAATTCAATTAATTAAACCTACCAAATGATTTTGTGAAAATGAGAAACCAACCAAGATATTATTTGATGAAGTATTGAACCCATTATTGAGAATAGTCAAACTTCTTAATGAGCAAAATATGAAAACATAGTTATAATTTAAACGAAAGTAAATAGTTGATAAAAATTAATGTTTTCGTTTAAATTAAGATTTCTATGCTCAACTCTCCTTCATTCAAATTTGATCAAATGTGAAAAAATGTCATAGAAAATATGTGTCGCAATAAGATTTATTCCTGTAAAATCATTGTTATTAATCTATGTCTTCAACCAAGCCATTCTCATAATAGATAAATTCAATAAGGAAGAGGTAATAACAAGCTCTCAAATTATGAAACTCGTCCATCAACATCAAAACTCTATAGAAATAAAAATGAAATGGCATTTGAATTTCATGAAATTCAAACCAAACAAAAGAAAATAATATAAACTCAAACCACCCTCGAAGCCAATAAAACCAATACCAATCCAATAAAGTCAAAGGGAAACAAACAAAGAATGCAAGTAAAATTTAGAGGGACTCTAGATTTTGATTAAAGAAAAAGAAGGGGGTTGTTGCAGGAAACCAACAAATGGCAACTCACTGGGTGGAGCAGTTATCTCTGCGTTGATCCAAAACATATCATTATGAGGAATTATAGTAAGAGGTACCAAGCTCTCATATCTTCAAATTTCCTTAATAAAATCCCTTGCTTGGTCTATATAGTATTGATATTAGCTTTGCAGACATATATAGATCGATGTTACCATAGTTCATGAATTGAGGGGAAATATCTTGTAAAGAATTAAAATATGAACTGTTGTTTCACCAAGGGTCATGACAGTTTTAAAAAAAGAAGTTCAATACCACAGGCAAGGCCGTTGCTGCCAGCACGCGTTCATAACCATGAAAGGGTTTCCTTTTAACCTGTCTGATCAACTTGATCCCATCTAATAGTTTAAGCACACGTGATGGATCATTCCTAGAATTATTAAGTTTTATTATTATAACATTTTGTTGACTAACTGAAATTCATTGCTCTAGCTTGGTGACCAGTTAGTAACCAGCGTCATCCACATAAATCCATGGAGGTGAGCAAGTTCGCTCGTGATGAGTGTTGAGTCTCAATTTTGACACTTCTAATGCCCTATATTACCCACTATATGAGCCTATTTTACCTATGCCATGTGTATCTAATTGATGGTTTCCTCCATAAATACACTTGATGACCTTGTTCATGTGCATAAGAGGTAACTTATGATTAAGGAATGTTTTGTTTAATTTTATTGAGTTAATTTGATTAAATGATTGATTATGTATGATCCTAATCACTTTGACTCTTAAGCAGCATAATCTGGTACCCAGTCTATTCCGGTACCAAGGTTCCACCTATTCCGGTACCATCTTGTGCTAATCTGGTACTAGACATAATTAGGAATTTTTGAGTGTTTCTAGAAGAAAATCGGGCTCATGGGTTTTTTCAAGAGAGATGTTTTCATGTGGACACATGATTCATAATTAAACCATATTGCATGTGTGGACCTCCATCTCAGGGGGAATGATTCTGCCAAAATTAGCAAAAAACTCAAACTTCCAACTTGTGCCTCGATTTACGTGCACATGGTATCAGATCCAGAAATTCTAATACATGGGTTTTGTCTAGAATATGAAAAATTGAGTATCAAGAGGGACATTTTTCAAAATTAGAATTGGTTTGGGAGATATGGGTGGGGGACTAACTCGAATCTGCCCAAATTGTTAAAAAATAGATTTTTGGGATTTATCCTAAAATTGTAAAAATTGTTTTCTTAGCTTGGGGATTCGGTTTCATCCATTCCTCCATGGATTTTATGTATAAATAAGACCTCATAGGTCTAAGTATAAAGGAATTATTATGATGTAAGATTGGTTCTTGAAGAAAGAGGAATTAGTATGCTGCAAATTGGATTTCTGAACCAACTCTTTTTGTAAATTTATTTGCTGAAGATCAATGGAAGTTTGAACTCAAGGATCCTATGTGTCTCTTAGAATTTATCATCTTCTGATCTAAAATATTCCATGTTGGCATCGGCAAGGGCCCACTGATCCATCTTGGTAAACTCATTGTAAATTATTAGCATAGATTTCTATTTCATGTACTTGTTGTTTTGATTTCATTTTTTATTTCAATGTTAGAATTGATTGCAAAGAGTGGAAGTACAGGAACAGTTGGGAGTCCTTCATTTGCATTACATAAACCATTAAATGGAACATCTCATTAAAAATTATGTTTCTTGTGTAGAAATGAAGTAATTTCTAGAATTGCAAGATTGTAAGATTGTATTAAATTTATGTTTGGGATGCATCAATTGATTTTGAAGTGTGTGCAGAATTAGTTAAGAATTTCTTGCAAGTTTGAAGTGAGTTGTTATAGGAAATGAGATCAGACTTCATCTCTCACCTTCATGCACCATTTAATGAAGCCTCTCAATTATATTGACTATTTTTGTACTACACGGGTTTGATTAGAGTAAATAGAGTTATGATTTCTTTTTGTTTAAGAGTGAATTGTTGATTATCGTTTTCAATTGCTATAGGGAACAAGATCTGATTTTATCTCTTCTTTTCATGAGCCTATAATGAACAAATCTCTTATGTGAGCAAGATCCTTTTCAATTGAGTGTTTTCTTGAGCATTTTACTATGAGCTTTATCTTTTGTTATCGTTGAAGTGTACCCATATTTGCTTGTTAGTTGTTGTTAAGGATATTAGCTACAGATAACAGATTCAAAGTCCATCTTTCCACTTCATGAGCTTGTAAATGGACAAGGAATTATCTAATATAAATCTTTTGAGTGCATGATTGCAAGTTTTGCTTTCTGATTTCTGAATTGTGTGAAGAGTGTTATCTTTGAAAACAGAGTATTTTGTTACTGTTGGTTTTCTTATCTAAGCTATACTAAAAAGACATAGGAACCTATCTGTTATCAGAACATATAGTGCATCAACTCTAGTGATTATGAATCTCGGTTGATAATTTATGTTTGGTAATATATTATGCAAATAATTTCACCAACATTTTGGCATCGTTGTCGAGGAGTTGTAAACGGTAATAGTTAGTATTTGAATCAAATTGCTTTAATAGTTTTGGATTGGTTTTATGGATGACCTAAGGGCAGAGAGAATATGGTAAGTCATGTGGGAAGAGCCCATGCATCCACTTTAGTGGGGTTGCTCCAAAGTTAGGTTGTCCTCTCTTCTTTTGATGCAAGTGTGTTTTTATTTATGAAAATTTAGTTTTATTTATGATAAGATAACTTGTGCAAACCAATAAATTGGTGACAGTGGGGTCCCAGTAACAAAAGGAGTTCAAGCTTGGTGTGTTTTTTTTTTCAAATAGTTTTAAAATTCATATCTTTGATGATAAATCATGTTTGGGGTGTTGTAAGAACCCCCGAAGTACTGATCTATGTTGTGAAACAGGTATCATCAACTAGCTAGAGTAATTCAAGGATGATCAATATCTTGAAGAATGCTCCTCCAAGAAATTTCTCACATTCTAGTAGCAGTTGGGATATCCACCTCTTAGGAAGAACATATCTTCATAGTAGTCAAGAATCTAGTTGTCTCTCCACAGGAAGATTTAGAAGTCTCATCGGATTCCTCTTGTCAATTTGTTGAGGAGAATAAAGAATCATGGATATTATTCAATGGAGAGAAACCATTTGAACCTGAGATTGAGGGGTCCTTAGCATGCCTCTTAGCAGATCCTATATGTACTCCAAATACCAATCATTTTGAAGAGGATAATGTTCATAGCATGGTAGAGGAGGACATTCAGTGTGACCTAAACAAAGAAGAGAAACAAGAATATCTTGATCCTATTGAAATATGGTTTCAATTAGTTATTAGGTCACACCACCCTTTTATTTTTCATTATTTCTTTATCTCATCATCAAAGTGGATGGTCCTTCATACTCCAATATGCATTAAAATTTATCTTTTAAACCTGAGTATGGATATATTTTTAACCCTGTTACACACATGGCTTCATTGGAAGTATTCATATACTTGAAGGGCGTTTTATTTTGTTCAATTAGAGTAGGATAGGTAAATAAACAAATAAATGTTGCAATGCAACCTATCTTTCATACTTTTCATAAATGGGAATGTCAAAAGCTAATAAGCAGTTAGTTTAAGATCTTTCATTCCTATAGTAGATTTCTTTCTAAAAGTTATGATAATTTTGTTTGGAATCTTATGAGAAGGGAATCTCTTCATCCTCCGAATGCACACATGATACTGGAAGGGTTTCAAAAGAGAAGAAGGCATCCTTGTCAATAGAAGATAACACTTAAGGGAGTGCTTCATGACCTATTTCTTCAAAGTTCTTTTTTTTCCTTAACTTGTTAAAAATGATGCATTCGTGATTTATCATTACCTATCTATTTTAAGACCATTATTTCACAAGGATGATCAATTCAGTGATATTTTTAATAGAAGTTGAAACTAAATGCTAATTCCAAACTATTTTATTTATAGTTATAATGCAACTTTTGACATTTTTCCGAAATTTTCTATTTGTAAGCATGAATACAAATCTAGTTATAATTAGTTCTATTGGTTTGTTTTTAGCAGATGTTCGCAACTCTTTGAGAAGATTTTTTTTATCATCTCACATTGTTTGCATGAGGCCATGCAAAATCTTAGGTACGGAGGAGTGGTTGCTGAAACCTTCATATTCTTTTGCAACTTCTGTCGGCGAGGCCAAATCAACATGTTCAGTGCTCGGATTTGATAGTCATTTCTAGAATTCCGGTACTGCAAAATTGCATTCATCCAGTACTGCAAACAATGTTTAACTCTGTATTCATCTGGTACTATGGGAGGAGGTCTGCACTATTCCAGTACTCAACCACAACTCTGCATTATTCGGGTACTAGTGGTCATTTCCATGCTCATATGGTACCAAAGGAGAAATTCCTCATTCATCTGGTACTGAACAACATTCATGTGTTCATCGAGTACTGTGCTCATATGGTACTGATGGTCACATGTGTGTTGATCTAGTACCAAAGAAGGAGGTCTACGCTATTTTAGTACTGAACCACAACTCTGCGCTATTCTGGTATTGAAGCACAACCCTGCGTCCATCCGGTACTCAGGTGATCCGGTACTGGTAATAAGGTGCCGGTATCTCTAATCCTATATTCAAGTTTTGCTGCTTGATTTAAATGCTTCAAGCAATAGGATGTATAAACTCAACATTTTTTCGTTTTACTAAGGAATTAGAATAATTATGCAGTAAACATATGGTTACACTCAATTATTGCACACTCCCTACCATGAAATTTTGCAAGCCCTCGTATACATCTCCTCGTATATTATCATTGAATTCCTTTGTGAAGTGGTTGTCGCCATGAATGAGAAAAAATTATCCATCATGTCACTTTGTTCCAATACTATCTGTTCCGATACTGCAGAAACCTACTCCATTACTTATCTGGTATTGATGCCAAAGTGATATGATCTTTGTCATGTGCTTAACATTGTTTTCACTTTAGGTAATCGGAGGTATGGGCTAATCTCTTCATGTTCTTTCTATCAAGGATCATTTAAGTCTTGTGTTGAATTTCTTTTACTCTCATGTACATCTTCCTCCTACATTTATACACTCAACCCTAAATGAATCATCCTTGCTATCCTTTAAGAATATATTTTCACATTTATCTCTATATGATAATGGGTGCACTTGTCTTATTACCTCATCATTTTGAAGAAGTGATTGCTAATTGAAATATCCATTGAAAAGTGGTGACACCATTATGTCTAATATTACTAACCTAGTTGATTCAAACAAGTTTTTATCCAAGTTTATCTTTACAAGTTTTTCTTTGAAGGTATTGATGAAAACCTCATGAGGTGGACCGCCCTTGCAAAACCATAATGAACTTTCATGAGAACCCTAATAGGATTAACTAGAGGGACCTCTTAGTCATTATCTGAGATGTTACATTATACATTGAATAGCTGAGATTTAAGTTGAATGTGGATGATGTCACCCTTGGGATAATTAAAAACAATTAATTATGTGTGCAATAACTCTAAAACACTCTCATACCACATGCCTTCCTTATACTCTAAAACTATCAATGAACAGTATACATCATTCTTAATATTTTGAGTAATATAATAAAAAGGAAGTATCAGGAAGTACAAGTAAACTCGTCGAGGTACTGAACAGACCTGTTGGCAGTGGGGCCATGCTTGTATGGTACTAAGGTAAACCCGTCGGGGTATTGAACATGCCTACTAGAAGCGGGGCTATGCTAGGTAAAGGGAGTTGAAAAACATAAAGTGGCACACTTAAAACTGAACATAAACCCTTGGGTCTCATTTTGAAGCAATCATTATCAAATCAAGGCTAGGAGATGACCTTTATATCTCTCAGATGATGTTCTTAAGAACCTTCAAGTATCCACTTTAGAGTTCTATATTTAAAATAAAAAAGTTTGCATGAGAAGTGGGACCCTCAGTATATGTAATTCACCTTACCTAAACAAGAAGAGATTCATCTCTAAAAACTTGGATAAGAAACGAGTTAATCATCTTGGGATGTATTCCTTTATGTGTTCCTCTCTTCAAATGATAACTAAACTATGCTTATATCACTTTTTTTAAAAGTTAATCTAGCCAGGGAGGCCTATTAAGTCAAATTCATTTAGAAAACTCTTGGCCACTATCCTATAATCGTATTAGAGCCACATCCAACCCTTTCTCTTAACTATGATCCACAACAGATTGGATAAGACTTAACATCAAATCACTAACATATCTAATCTATTACTCATGACTCCACTTTTTTTTCATAACTACTTGGCCATGGGTGAGAAGTGTGAAGCATAGGCCAAGAATTTTATATTGTATAACAGTAACTTAGAAGCTGAAGAAGGGTGGAACATCAAGAATGCTTGATCAAGTGAGGAGTACCATCAACTTTGAAAATTTTGAAGATCATTGTTGCATGAGGACATGCAATGACTTAAGCATGGGGGAATGTTGAGTCTCAATTTGGAAACTTCTAATGCCCTATATTACCCTCTATATGAGCCTATTTTACCTATGCCATGTGTATCTAATTGATAGTTTCCTCCATAAATACACTTGATGACCTTGCTCCTGTGCATAAGAGGTAACTTATTATTAAGGAATGTTTTGTTTAATTTTATTGAGTTAATTCTATTAAATCATTGATTATTTATGATCCTAATCACTTTGAATCATAAGAAGCATGATCCAGTACCCAGTCTATTCGGGTACCAAGGCTCCACCTATTCCGGTACCAATCTGTGCTAATCCGGTACTAGACATATTTCAGAATTTTTGAGTGTTTCTAGAAGAAACTCGGGCTCATGGGTTTTGTCCAGAGAGATGTTTTCATGTGTACATGTGAGTCATAATTCACCCAAATCGAATGTGTGGACCTTCATCTCAGGGGGAATGATTCTGTCAAAATTAGCAAAAAACTCAAACTGCCAACTTGCGCCTCGATTTCCATGCATATGGTATCAGATCCATAAATTCTAATGCATGGGTTTTTTCCAGAATATGACAAGTTGAGTATCAAGAGGGAATGTTTTCAAAATTAGAATTGGTTTGGGAAATATGGGTGGGGGACTAACTCGAATTTGCCCAAATTGTTAAAAAACACAGATTTTTGGGATTTATCCTAAAATTGTAAAAAATGTTTTCTTAGCTTGGGGATTCGGTTTCATCCATTCCTCCATGGATTTTATGTATAAATAAGACCTCATAGGTCTAAGTATAAAGGAATTATTATGATGTAAGATTGGTTCTTGAAGAAAGAGGAATTAGTATGATGCAAATTGGATTTCTGAACCAACTCTTTTTGTAAATTTATTTGTTGAAGATCAATGGAAGTTTGAATTCAAGGATCTTGTGTGTCTCTTATCATTTATCATCTTATGATATAAAATATTCCATGTTGGAATCATCAAGGGCCCATCGATCCATCTTGGTAAGCTCATTGTAAATTATTAGCATAGATTTCTATTTCATGTACTTGTTGTTTCGATTTCATTTTTTATTTCACTGTTAGAATTGATTGCAAAGAGTGGCAGTACAAGAACAATTGGGAGTCCATAATTCGCATTACATAAGCCATTAAATGGAACATCTCTGTAATGTACCTCTAAACTACCCAAAAAAAAATAAAAAAATCTAGGGGTACTAATCTCCATTTTCACTTACAAAAATTCATAACGATCATAATGTTCACTATACTTACAAATTTAAATTCTGCCATTACAAGAGAACAACCCGACACCAGACTGACTTAGAAATTTGTGAAAGGACTTCTCTAAGAATTTCTACTACCTTTCTTCAACGCCTATAGTGTACTCATAGATATTAAATACATATATATATATATACATCTATACAGTAACGTATATTGAGTACTTGAGTACTAACTTTCCCATTTTAATATATGGTCTTCCATGCTTGTTCGCAATCCTACAACAATGAATTTGTAACCTATAGAATCCTTCCCAAAAGGAGTGGTTTTTCCCATCGTGAAACACCTAACCCCTGATAATCTACCATACATAGATATCGTGGTACTTGTTTTAAGATAGCATTATCACTAGGAAGAATAAGAGTTTAGCACCAGGGACAAGGTCACGATTCGGTGGAACACAACCTAGCTAACAGTGTTCAAGTAGTTACGTGACTAAAGTTAATTCTCCAATCATAACCAGAATGACCAAAGGGCGTGGTCTAAACCTAACTCCTCTGCACTTTATCTCCTCCATAACTGAGACTTAAATACAGTGGTAGGAGTGCACTGGCAAGGTTTTAAAGACCCATCCTGTGATATTAATTAAAGGTTTGGCGCTGTACTCCCAGGGTTAATGTTTGGTCTCTATGCCCATTGTGATTTCTCCACCTCAGGTTGGTCACATGGCCTTGGCATGTATCCTTTAATCCCCAGTTACATGGATCGTTGAGACATTTTATTATCCATTATTGTTTCTTTTTTGCACTCCAGTCTGGTGGGAATACGGGGTTCGGTCATACGACCTATGTTACTTTCGGCTCAACCGAACAGTCTTCCATGGAAGAATGGAATCTCGTCGATACTGGAAATTCCTTCAGAATCCCTGGTTGTAGACTTCGAAAGGTAAGTGTATCCTATGCTCATTATTTTCGTTAACCTGCGAAGTTGCCTTGCATTAGAAGTATAAAAGAAAAAAAATTACTTGTTTCTTCTGACTGTTTAAAACCTTTGTAAATGCTTAGAACTGGTTTGTGAGGTTCTTGAGGTTAGTATTCGATTGAGGCTGACCATGTCATTTCATAATTTATTTTCTTTTGTCTTCCACCCTGAGGGAAATGAAGACTTCCCTTTGAATCCTGAGTATTTTAGTATTTAGGAGGTTCTATGTGCATTAACACCATGTCCAAAGCTGTAACTCTGTGTTTAAAAGAAATTCCTATGAGGGTTCTTTGTCGTGATTAGGGTTCAACTTTCCCCTGTGACGCAGCCGCACCCGCAGGCACGCCCTCTCACACAGGATCTTCTTCTTTCGTGGCCCGAAGAACTCCAAGGTTCTTCTATTTCCCTATCGGGAAATCTGCACCCACAGATTTCTTCGCGTGATTCTCCTTCTATGTACTTGTCAGGAAATCGGAACTCGTGAGTTCCTGAGTTTAGTGGTCGACCTTTTGGTTTACGAATCTGAGAAACCCGATACCCGGTCAACGCTGACTTCCCCTTTACTTTTTCGGGACTTCCTTTATTGGGAATTTGGCACTTGCAGTGTCAAGCAGCTCAATTCTCCTACTCCCGATACTCGATACGCTGAAATTCCAATGCACACGCGCGAGTTGAATTTTCCACCTACCGTCAATTCTATCAGGATTTCAGGGTTCGCGGGATCGTGAATCCTGATGTCAATGGATTCAGCACATTCCTTTTCCCAATCCTCGATATGGTACGCCACCTGTCCTCCACTAACTCCTGTTGTGGCCCCACGCAACTCTCTTGTTGGAATATCGCGGATCGTGATATCACAATTATCGTTACAACAACTTGGAGCTTCGACCCACGAATCTCCAATACCCGATATCACGTGTAGATCTGACGGTCCTTGTGACTTGGATCGACGACTCTACCCCTCCTGAGCTTTAAACCTTCGGACGTTCTCGCTGTAACCTTCTTGTGCCTCCGCGAGATCTAACGACCTTCGGAACTTTGTGAAATATCCTCGGATGATTTCAACCGTCCATTCTTCCTTTCGAAATCCACGGAATGACTAAGTGTTCCTCTGCAGAATCCATCCTCTTGCGCGTAACTCGCAACACTTCTTGCAAGCCTTTCAGGCGCAATTTCACTGCACTATCCTTCAACAACCTCAAAGGCTTATCCTTCCTGAGCTTTACTTACTTCTTTAATGACGCAAAACGTGCCACCCAGGGCACGTCCGCTCCCTCAGGACCTTCTCTTCCTTTGGCCCGATGAGATGAAATGCTCTTCAAATCCCTTATCGAGACTTTCCTACACCCACAGAACTCTCCTTATGATCTCCCTTTGCTCTATCGGGAAATCGGAACTCGTGTGATTGCGAGTCTTTTGGTCATGAATTCTTGTCTCTTTGAATCCCCGAAACCCAATGGGTAATGACCAACACTTTTCTGTTCTTGTCGGGAATTTCCTCGTCGAGAAATTGGCACCTACGGCGTTGCGAGAACCTGCCTCCTCGATTTTCCGATTCCCGATCTGTGATGACACTCTCTACTAAGCCTCTCGGTCTATGTGACCACGATACTCGTTGTATCAAGGCTTCGAACTTCGCAGGAACGAAGTGTATCGACTTTGCATCCTCAGAATCTCCGATTCTCCGTTTCCTGACACCTTTTGGTGTTGACTCCCTACGAGGGTCTAACCTTCCAACACCTGTCCTTTTCTCCAGTGCTTATGGCCCAAAACCTTATGGTGATCGGGAAATTGCATATCAGGATATCACGATTCCCGTTGCACCAGTTCACGGACCCTTCCAAGTCCCGAAGCCTGATATGGGATGACACCTGTCCTCCACTCAAATACTTTGACTGGGGCCATCGCGTTTCAGGATTTCGTGACTTCTCCTATCGTGATTTTCTCGTCACCAAGAATCTCGATATTACGATAACCGATGCACGTGTGAACTCTCTCCTCCACGTCACCGCTTCCTCGTCGCTCTATCGGGTATCGCAAAATCGTGATTTCTAGTGCAACAAGCCCGTTGTATGCGGAAAACCCAAAATGCCGAACTCTGACTCTTCTAGATCCTCTGACGCGTGTCCCTACAGATGGATGGATTAAACCTCCCGTCGGGAAATCGCGGATCGTGATTCCAACATGCGCGAGTCTCTTGTCTCCGGAAACCCCGATTCTTCGATGAGTCTAACCCCGATGACTCCCTGGCTCCTTGACACGTATCCTCCCAAGATCAACGGCTAGGATCCTTTCTCCGGATTTCGGGACTTTTGAGGTCTCTGATTCTTACCCTATGAATACCCAATGACACCGATATCCTGATGGTTCTTCCTCTGCTCCTTCGGGCTTAACTCTGGTGCAAATTCTCGGGATCTAACGGCTGACGGGATTTCGTTGTCTTCCCTCTATGAATCCTGACTGTCGATTCCTCTTTCCCCTTCTTAAGGAATTCTTGGCACGGAAAACCTCCTGTGCAGTCTTCGATAATGATATTCCGAAGGTGCTATACCTCATGATCTTTCCCACTCTGATTCTTTCAGAAGAACTTATGCGCACTCCTTGCACTCAACATTCAACAACTTCCCGAGTGTTGAATCTTTTCGACTCTGCGCACCTCCTGCAGCAGCAGTCTTCGATCTCCTTTGCTCAGATTTACAACTGAGACTCCTTCTTCAGCCTGTGCACTCCTTGCACGGCTTTAGGAACTCCCTTTCACTTCTGAGAGATTTGAGAACAAGATTTAACTCTTTGAGCCTCCCGTCAATGCACTCCTTGCGGACGACTTCAACTGCACTCCTTGCAGGAATCCTTTCTCAAGTGGAGAAACAATTGAAACTCATTCCACTTCCTCTCAGATTTCAATCTTAACACTTGAAATCATACACACAGCATAATAGCAAATGTATAATAGGAAGTAATATTCATTAGCAGAGCATTCAACTCACATACATAGAGAATAACACAACAACCATGAACCTGAATCAACTTCTTCTATTAATTCAAGATCTATACATGGGTGTTCTTCTACAGTTAACAGACTCATCCTGATCTGTTATAGCTATTCGCTCTTTGTTTAATATTCTGTATAAACGTCTGTGTGTGAATTCAGTACCTCTGTATTATTAGATTGCTAGTTTCTACCTGAGCAGTCGGCCAGGAGCTTGTCTAATCTCCTTGTTATAAGGAGACATAAGACTAAACGCCCTGCTTTTCTGTGCAAAAATAGTAAGATTTTAATACATAGAATGGATTCTAGATCTGTGTCCTTTAAAGATATTAGAAATGTTGAAGAAGCAAGTACTTCTAGAAATGACTCTGTAAATAGTTTAGAGTCCATGTTCTCTTTACATGGATCTCTGAGTATAAACCATGCTGACATAGAAGAAGTAGAGATAAATCCTCAGGCTACATGGAAGTTACCAGCTATAAACCCTAGTAAAGTCTATCAAGACTTAAACATGTTCCATCTTAAATCCATCACCAGAGTCTTTGTTAAAGAATCAATCAGTACAATATAGCAGAATAGCGACATTACTCAGACCATTTCTCTATTCAATCCAAAGGAGATTCAAAAAGAAGCAAAGAAACATAAAACAAGCTTCTTACACTTTGGATGTATTAGAATCAGAATAAATGCTCTAGTACATAAAGGCATAGATGCCTATGTGCTTTGCACAGTTAGGGATATGACACATGATAAGTTTATCGATTCACTCATAGGAGGAATTGTCGCCCCTCTTTCAAATGGACCAGTCTATTTTGACTGTTATCCAAATTTCTCTGTGTATACTTTTGATGAGACTCTTGCAGACATACTAAAATTACAAATTAGAACAACAGGATTTAGTATGAATGCCAAAAGAACAAATATAGTTGTTCAAGTGAGGGGATGTTTCAGACATACAAATACTATGTTTCCTGCTGTCTTACATTCTCCCAGCAAGGATTCTCAATCTAGTACTCTGGTCATCACAGATTCTCTGAATCAGAAAATGGAACACTACACCATAAAATGGGAAGATCTGTCTTTCCCAATAGACTGGGTTATTGATACTCCTAAAGTGCCAATTCCAAGAGCTATTACTTCGGCACAAATAAAAGAGACTTCTGACTCTGCTATAATCTCCTTTCCTCTTCCTCAAAGAAGTCTCTCTAAATCTTCTTCCTGTCTAAAACCTAGTAGACCTCCACCTCCTCCTCCATCTTTTTTCTTACATCCATCCTTACAATCATTGGCTAACTAGGTAGGACAAGTTCCTTTTGCAGTAAAGTGTCTTGACTGTAAATATTTAATCACTCTATACACACTTTCTATTTTTGAGGAGAATACAAAAGTCCAGTTTGAACATACAAATCATAATCCCAGGACAAACCTACCTCCTCCAATGTCCACTGCTAAAGACCAATGCCTACATCCACAATGTTCAGACATCCCATTTCCACATGATCCACATGTTCTAGTTATCCAAGATAACTATTGTACAGAAATAAACCAGAGAAGAGAAGCTTATCTTCCTAGTAATATGAGAAGACCTTCTATCTCAGAAATAAAAAAGTTTTTGTCTCTCTTCAAAGGCTGTAAACGAGAATCCCCAAGAAAAGAATGGATGAAAGAAATGATAAATTGGGATTTGTATTCTCATCCAGAAGCCCCAGCATTTGCCCAAAAGACTTCTAATGCAGAAAAGGTACGATTAGCAAAAATCTGGAAATCCTGGATGGAAAAAGAAGATATCTATATATCTTTCTTTGAATGGTATAAAGGAAGGCATTTCCCAAAACATACATGGGATTTAGCTCCCAAAAAGGCCAGTTATATGAGCTGCCCAGTACAATCTCTTTCTCTATCTGATTTAGGAAGAGAGATTAACAAAATAAAAAGGTCTATTACAAATTCCTCAGAGCAGAAGAAAGAAGAAAAAGAGGAAAGTCTTCAAATACAACATCAAAAATACCATATCCTGATTGAATTAAAAATTCAAGACTTACATTTTAGATTGAAGACATTAATTGATACTGGGTCAGATTTGAATATGCTTAATAAGCATGTTATTCCTATGTCCCTTTGGGAAAAAACTCAGACTACAGTTGTGGGATTAGGCAATATCCCAAATGAAATCTCATTCCAAGTACCAGAGGCAGTTCTCTGTTTTCAAGAATTCTGCCTAAAGCTGAAATTCCTATTAGCAGATATTCTTGTTGCATGTATTCTTGGGACTCCCTTTCTTACTACCGTCTCACCCCATGGATCTACTATGGTGACCCCTGAAAAACCAAGATATTTTATCACAATCCAGGGGAATAAGGTAATTAAATTACCTTTTGTTTCTACTCCCAAGGTCACAGATGCTGTACAACTGAACATCAGAAAAAGTGAAAAAATTAAAGAGCTAAAAGAGTTTCAGGTAGAAATAAGAATCAGAGACCAACTCAAAAAACCTGATGTTCAGGAAAGAATTTTTCTATTAAAAGAAGAATTCATAAGATCAGTCTGTTCAGAAAATCCTACTGCTTTCTGGAAATAGAAAAAGCATGAAGTGTTTCTTCCATATAAGGAAGACTATCAGGGAAAACCCTGCAAAAGCAGAGCTATGCCGATGAATGGTGAATATCAGAAATTATGTGCAGATGAAATTGAGGGTCTACTTAAGAAAGAATTGATTAGAAAATCTACTAGTCCTTGGAACTGTTATGGATTTTATGAAAATAAACATTCAGAACAGATCAAAGGAGTTCCTAGATTAGTATTCAACTACAAACCCCTCAATAAAGTATTAGCGGATGACACATATCCCATTCCTAATAAAAGAAGTCTTGTCACCAGAATTGCAGGTGCAAAGATATTTTCAAAATTTGATCTGAAATCAGGATTCTGACAAGTAGCTATTCATGAAAAGGATAAATTTAAAATTGCTTTTAATGTTCCAGTAGGACATTATGAATGGAATGTGATGCCCTTTGGACTGAAAAATGCTCCCACAAAATTTCAAAGATTAATGGATGATACTCTTAAGCCTTGTTTTGATTGGCTTATTTTGTATATTGATGATATCTTGGTCTTTTCTTCATCCATAGATCAACATTTCAAGCATTTAAAGAAGCTTCTGCAGGTCATTAAACAAGTTGGCCTAGTCTTGTCCAAGAAAAAGATTGAACTCTTCCAAACTCAGATCAAATTTCTTGGTCATACCATTGATAATGGGCAAATTACTTTGCAAACTCATGTTGTTGAATTTGCAGATAAATTCCCAGACAAGATTATTGACAAGTTGCAGTTACAAAGATTCTTGGGTAGTCTAAACTATATAAGCCATTTTTATAAAAAGTGTGCACAAGACAGAAAATTGCTTAATGATAGACTAAAGAAAGAATCATGTCCGTGGACAGATGCACATACTCAGGCTATAAGGAATATCAAGGCTAAATTCAAGAATCTACCAATACTGCATATCTCTGATGATAGCCTTCCTAAAATAGTAGAAATTGATGCTAGCAATATTGGATGGGGAGAAATATTGAAACAGGTCAGGAATAAAGGAAAAGAAGAGGTTATTCAATTTGCCTCTGGACTATGGCAGGCAGCAGAAAAGAATTATTCTGCTTTAGACAAAGAAATTAAAGTTGCCTTAAATGCTATACATAAATTTGAGATTTATTTGATTTATAAAAAAATTCTTTTAAGGACTGATGTTGCTGCTATGAATAAAGTCCTTAAAAAAGATTTGAAAAATCCTGGAGATTCCAAGTTCGCCCGATGGCAGGCCCTTTTCAGTAATTTTGATTTTTCTATTGAACATATTAAAGGATCAGATAATTCTATTCCCGATTTCTTGAGTAGAGAACACCTACAAAATCTCTGCTTGATTATTTCTGTGCAGCTTAGAAATGGAATAGAACAGGTAATAAACACTCCTGATTCTCTGAATTAGGAATCCTATGTTGAAGACTGGAGGCCAAGATGGGAACTAAGAAGCACAAAATTGCTTTCAAGAACAACCCTAGTTTCATATTCAAGCCTAGTTCCTGAAGTACGAGGATGAAGGATTTCCAATGTCTTGACTCCCATCATTACTCAGGTAAATGAAAAGGATTCTCAGGAACAGTATGATTTAACAGAGCTTTTTCATGATATAACATTAATATGGGATATGAGAAATAATGAAGGAAATAATCAGCATTATTTTTGTCTTGATCGACCAAGATTATTATCTCAATGGGCTGAAGGAAATCCTGATATCATTTTTCCCGAAACAAGCCTAAATTACCATGCATATCGAAACTTATGGTGGGACTTTGTTCAGAAAGAAGATGTTCTTATCATGGTAAAATTTGGGAGTGTTAACTCTGCCACAGTAGGAAGACCGCCAATATGGATTGCTGATTGGTGGAAAGATTTTGGGTTAAATAAAGGAGCTATAGATCCCTCTATTCTTAACTCCTTTGCTCCTCTTTCCTATGTCCAAGATCTTTTCTTCCAAGGACCAAATGATGGTGAACTTATGAGATTATTCATTCTCAATCATTTTCAATGGGGAATCAAATCCAAGACAATCCTACAGATGATAAATGGAGTGCCTTTTATTGCACGAAAAATCTATACCAAGATTTGGGATACTTTGCATTATCCTAAAAGATTCTCTACCTTCATTGAAAATGATTAAAGAAGTTACAATAATTCATGTCTAGATGACCGACAGTGGTGTCATCCAGATTTCGTGGGTTGTCCGTAATCAACTCCACCTTGTACATATCTTGGTCCTAGTGTTTTCATATCTAATAATGAGAATCTTGGAAACTCGGAGCACTTCTCCGACTTTTGGTACGGTTTGACCCACATTTCCAAGATGCTCTACTATACAACATGTGATTGTCCTCTCTGATCGGGGAATCTTGCACGATCACCCCGTCAGATCTCTGTCTTATTATTTGCTTTCGGTGATTTGATCAGGAAATCCTACGACAAGTCTTTTTAAGTACTTTATTTTCGGCGTGATTTAAAATAAAGATGTCTGATCGGTCAGAGATTCCTGCGTGAATACATCTACCGAATCATAAAAGTAGATTTAGTGGTCGAAAAGTAGGGCCACTAGTATATTCGTGTTTGATGCTTC
This sequence comes from Picea engelmannii, assembly GCA_009831015.1. Classification (NCBI taxonomy): domain Eukaryota; kingdom Viridiplantae; phylum Streptophyta; class Pinopsida; order Pinales; family Pinaceae; genus Picea; species Picea engelmannii. The sequence goes on along the minus strand of ML776853.1, from coordinate 79,060 downwards.
ATGATCACTCCTCCTTCCCGAATTTGTATAAGAGAAGGATGAGGGGTTCATTATCGAGCATCGGTAGTCAGTGTGAGCGAGTCTTGAGTCAGTTTTCTAAGCTTCCCTTCTGTCTGAAGCTTTGAGTCATTCTGTCTATAAGTCGATCGAAGAGCATCTTGCTCAGAGTCTGTATTCAGTGCCTCAGGCACAATATTTTGTAATACCCGAAAGCTATTAATCTCTGATAATATAAAGTATACCGCATTTATAAACTCTGATGCTTGTCTATTTCTTCTGTTATATGCGCACATTGTGACTTTGTTTATTGGCCTGCATTTGCATCCGTTGTTCCTTGGTATGGATACGTCTTATTTGTTCTCCCTGTTGACAAAGTTGTTGGTAATCTGGTGTAAGGCGTCGGTGGAGCAGTGGTAGTAAGTCCCGCAAGGCAGGAGGCTGCTTAGGGCAGTTGTAGCTGTGAAAGTTCGTCGAAAACCAGTTATAGGCTTCGTATAGAACTGCTGAAAGGGCTCGATGGACTTCAAGTGGAGGATTTCAAAAAGATAAGCTAAGTAAATCAGTTAACCCACTGGTATTGGTTCTGATGGAAGTAGTAGAGACCAGAAGACCCGATAACAAAGGGAGATTGCGCATCTGACAAGCAAGAACACCAAGCTTCATTCTCTGACAGAGGAGGCCCCTGGTTTACAAATGGTATCAGAGACAATACCTGAGCAGTCGGCCCCAGGTATGATAATAGACTCATCTTGATCTCTTATAGCTATTCGCTCTTTGTTTAATATTCTGTATAAACGTCTGTGTGTGAATCCAGTACCTCTGTATTATTAGATTGCTAGTTTTTGCCTGAGCAGTCGGCCAGGAGCCTGTCTAATCTCCTTGTTATAAGGAGACATAAGACTAAACGCCCTGCTTTTCTATGCATAAATAGTAAGATTTTAATACAYAGAATGGATTCTTCTGTATGTTTCCGATCTATATATAATACTTTAGAGTCTACTCCTTCTACTTCAGAATAGTCTTTCTGTTTTATGATTCATTATATGCCCTCCATTGAGTCTTTAGATCCTAGAATAAAAGACATATATAAAGGCATGAGACCCCCTGGCACACCTAGATATGGGTTAGGCTATACTGAACAATGTGATGCAGTCATTCCTGACTGTAGGTTTACAAATCCTCTACCCTCCCATATCCAAAGACCTTCTGTTGATGAAATTCACAAATTTCACACAGTAATGAGAGGCTGCCAGAAAGGATCTATTCAGGGGGAATGGATCAAAAGAATGATAAATTGGGATTTGTTTACAAATCCATAAACTAAATAATTTAACACAGCCACTCCAGATGATGAAAAATTAAGGCCGGCACAAAAATGGAAAGATTTCATGTCTGAAGAAGATAGTTGGATTTCCTTCTTCGAATGGAGAAAAATAAACCAAAATCATGTAGTTCAAATGGTAGGAGAAAGTTCTGAATCCTCTCCTCCAAAACATAAGTGGAAAAGTATTGATGGCATTACTATTGAATCAAACTCTATTTTTCCACCTTTTAAAGGAATTGTTTTAGAAGATAGTGCTAAACAAGTAAGAGCAATTCCTTTACTTCTGTCTGAAGAATCCACCCAATTATCTGGAATTGATAAAAGAGTCCAGTCTGTCTCTAAATAGCTAAATTGGACTAATACTGCTCTAAAAGGGATGGCTACCCATATTTTTGTAACCAATGACTATGTAAGAAAAGAACAGATTTATGATCTGCAAGTATCCACAAATACTATAGTCATTAATGTTAAAGATCAAATGGATTATGCTTTATCATAAATCTATCATAGATCTCAAGAATCAAGAAGAAATCATGAAGAAATCATGGAAGGATTAGGGACTGTTGTTTCTACAATGGGAAAATCCTTAACTGAACTAAAAGACAGGCCCAGACAATCTGATAAACCCATTCCAAATTCCTTTATCTTGCCTAGTCCTCACATATCCATTATGTCTCCTGTATATAAGCCCTTTGAGACAGAAATTGTAAAAAGATTTCCTTTTCACTTTCCTTCTGAAGAAAATAAGGCTGAACCTTCTTCTAAAGAACGCCATTCTATGGTGACCATAAAGAATCCAGCCTTTGAAAATCTTCCTCACCATGCTCATAGACCATCAACCCCAGATTTAGCTGGTAAAGGCAAACTTCCTGATTCTCAAACATTTGCTGATGATTGGTTCCAAGAATGGAATATAGATAGTTTGTCAATTGCCCAAATCAGACAGATGATTGATAGAATGTATGTTTCCTATAAAATCATGTGCATGAAGGGAAAAACTGAGGTGGAAGCATGCAAGACTATCGTACAATGTTTTACAGGAACACTTAGCAAATGGTGGGAGGTCATTTCATCTCCCTTAATGATTCAAAAGATGGAAGCAGAAGTATTAAAGGATGAAGAAGGTGATATTGTATATCACCCTGATGGTACTACTGTCAATAATATGATTGGTGCCCTCACCACTTTGATCCTCGAACATTGGTGTGGGACAGAAACTGAAATTGTTGATAAACATGAAATTGTTCTTATGAATATGAAGTGCAGAAAAATGTCTGAATACGAACAATTTCATAAGAAATGGACACAGAGGATCTTTGAAGTAAAAGAAAGCAAAAATTTGTTATGGAAACAGGTTTATCTGGCAACTCTTCCAAGTAAATTTGTTGAATACTTGAAAATTGAAGATGTATTCAAACTTCCCTATGAAATGTATACTTGGGGAGAAATTTATTCTATAATTACTAGAGCTCTGATAGGACTATGCACCAGTATGAAAATACAGAACTCTGTCTCCAAGTCCTCATATCTCCCTGATCAAAAGTCTATTTGTGAACAATATGGTTTGTATCTTACAAATCCTGTTAGAAAAAGAAAAAAGAAGCCAAAAGAAATCAGAGGAGAAAAAGGTAGAAAATTCAAAGAAAGGTACAGATATATTCCTAGAACTCATTATTTTGAGCTTCATGACATTAAGCTCAAAACTCACAGACATGAGGCAAAACAGAATGTTACTTGTTGGATCTGTGGAAAAACTAGACATTATGCCCATGACTGTCTAGATAATGAAGCTTCTAAGAAATCTAAGGGAAAGATTTCAGAGCAAAAAGCCAAAGAAGCTCAAGCAAAGAAGCAGATAGTGATAAAATCCTACTGCAATAGGTGCAGGGCAAATAACCATGATACAAATTCTTGCCCATATAATCCCCATAGACCAAAAGAGGAAATTCATCTACTACAAGAAAATTGTTGTTATTCTAGCAGTACATCAGAATTTGAATATTCCTCACAGAAAGAATTTCTTATTAATCAGAATTGTAGCTGCAACAATCCTAACTTTTGCTCTTGTAAAAGCAATTCTGATAGTTCTGATTATTCTGATACTGAAACTGAGGACAGACCCCCAGAAAAATTAAAGGTCTGTATGTTTTCAAGTAAAGGAGATCAGGAGGAACAAATGCTTGCACAAATCAAAAGCCTCCCAGAAGGGGACATGAAGAATTCCCTTCTCGAAACATTTATTAAGACTGTCAAGGTAGATCAAAAGGGAAAGGGTTTTGAAACCCAAAAACGACAGCCTTTGTTTTTATATGCTTCTTTTGACAAGAACACAAAAACATATATTAAGTTTAACAGAGAACCAAAACTGCAAAATATCTCTGTTACAGATTTAGCCAAAGAAGTTCATCTTCTTATAAAAGAAGTATCTGTGTTAAAAGAAAAAGTCCAACATTTAGAGGAAAATGCTGAATTCAGTTTTAAAATAGATTCTTGGGCCAGACAAGAAATTAAGGAGATAAAAGAAAGGCTCGAGTCAATTCCTCCTCCTCTTGAAGATGCCCCTTTTGAACCAGAACTACAAGAAATAAGAGCAACAAACATGCAGGGTATGACAGGAATGCAGGTTTTGCCTGTCAAATATCAAAAATACTATGTCAGAATCCGGTTAGAAATCAAACAGGAAATATTTACTCTTGTTGCACTCATAGATATTGGTTCTGATTTGAATTTACTGCATAAAGATTTAATCCCTGCAAAATATTGGATTCCTAGTTTCGGCTCTGCAACTGGACCAGGAAATAAGAGTATTGATTTCCAGTTTGAAATTCCTAAAGCTGTTTTGCTACTTGAAGATTATGCTATAGGAATGAAGTTTCAAATTTCTGATTTACCTATTGACTGTATTTTGGGCACTCCATTTCTTTCTGTCGTAGAACCCCATGGTTCATGTATTTGCATAAACAATACACAAGGGTATTTCATTACTATGCCAAGCATTAAAGAAAATCCTCCCAAAAGGATTGAATTACCCTTTATATCTGATATTCATATGCAGATTGCATACTATAACAAAAGTCTTGTTATAGTAGAAGTTTTTGATGATTCAAGAAATGCTCCAGTCACCCATTATTTTGATGATAATACTCCTTGGGAAAGATTTAAGGAGAATTGGATACCTTCATGGCAGCTCAGGCATTCAAAAAAGGTGGAAGTGGGTTTACCAGGATTCTCAAGTAATACACATATTAATGTGCTTCCTCCTCAACATATCCTTGGAAGAATGCATCAAGGAATTACTATCACCTCCAGGGAAAAACTTATTGAAATGGGGGATCTAAGCATACTAAGGATTGTTTATAGACAAGGATATGATCCTCAGACAAGAGAATGGGCAGAAACTCCTACATATCATTATTTTCAAATAAATAATGAGAACCATCCAAGACTAGCCAAATGCAAATCCAAATGAAACAATATTTGGCATAGACTATCAGCAATATAAAACTATGTGGTTTAATGTGTGTCTTTGGACTGATCGATATAAATATTACTATTACATGATAAGGTTTGCTCATTCTTTCAGAGACTGGGATGAGCCAGAATGGTTGATGGAATGGTGGCATCAATTTGGTTTAAATCTAGTTGGAATAAATCCTGATGTTACAGAAGTTGGAAGGATGTTCCTTTTCCATAATAGAAGCCTGGATACAATCACAGATTTGTTCTCTGAAGAAGAATATAAAATGATGTTTGTCAGAGAAAAACATCCATGGATAATAAGCACTAAGTTCTTGCTTCATCAAGGAGACAATTATAATCGGGATCCTGAATTAGTCAGAGAAGTCTACACCCAGCATTGGGATCCATATAATTTTAGGCATTTTCATGATCATCCTCTTGAATAAAGGGTTTCGTGGGTTGCCATAATAACTCCACTGTGTAATAATTCATGTCTAGATGACCGACAGTGGTGTCATCCGGGTTCCATGGGTTTCCCGAAATCAACTCCACTATGTACATGTCCGAGTCATAGTATTGTCATATCTAATAATGAGAATCTTGGAAACTCGGAGCACTTCTCCGACTTTTGGTGCAATTTGACCCACATTTCCAAGATGCTCTACTATGCAGCATGTGATTGTCCTCTCCGGTCGGGGAATATTTCATGATCACCCCGTCAGATCTTTGTCCTATTATTTGCTTTCGGTGATTTGCTCAGGGAATCCTACGTGACTACCCCGACAAGTCTTTTTAAGTACTTTACTTTCAGTGTGATTTAAAATAAAGATGTCTGATAGGTCAGAGATTCCTGCGTGAATACATCTGCCGAATCATAAAAGTAGATTTAGTGGTCGACAGGTAGGACCACTAGTCCATTCGTGTTTGATGCTTCATGATCACTCCTCCTTCCCGAATTTGTATAAAAGAAGGATGAGGGGTTCATTATCGGGCATCAACAGTTAGTGTGTGTGAGTCTTGAGTCAGTTTTCTAAGCTTCCCTTCTATCTGAAGCTTTTGTAAACCAGGGGCCTCCTCTGTCAGAGAATGAAGCTTGGTGTTCTTGCTTGTCAGATGTGCAATCTCCCTTTGTTATCGAGTCTTCTGGTCTCTGCTACTTCCGTCAGAACCAATACCGGCGGGTTAACCGCTTTACTTAGCTTATCTTTTTGAAATCCTCCACTCGAAGTCCATCGATCCCTTTCAGCAGTTCTATACGAAGCCTATAACTAGTTTTTGGTGAACTTTCACAGCTACAACTGCCCTAAGCGGCCTCCTGCCTTGCGGGACTTACTACCACTGCTCCACCGATGCCTTACACCAGATTACCAGCAACTTTGTCAACAGGGAGAACAACTAAGACTTAGCCATACCAAGGAACAACGGATGCAAATGCAGGCCAATAAACAAAGTCACAATGTGCGCGTATAACAGAAGCAATAGACAAGCATCAGAGTTTATAAATGCGGAAGACTTTATATTATTAGAGCTTAATAGATTTCAGGTATTACAAAATATTGTGCCTGAGGCACTGAATACAGACTCTGAGCAGGATGCTCTTCGCTCGACTTATAGACAGAATGACTCAAAGCTTCAGACAGAAGGGAAGCTTAGAAAACTGACTCAAGACTCACTCACACTGACTACTGATGCCCGATAATGAACCCCTCATCCTTCTCTTATACAAATTCGGGAAGGAGGAGTGATCATGAAGCATCAAACACGAATAGAATAGTGGCCCTACTTGTCGACCACTAAATCTACTTTTATGATTCGGAAGATGTATTCACGCAAGAATCTCTGACTGATCAGACATCTTTATTTTAAATCACGCCGAAAATAAAGTACTTAAAAAGACTTGTCGTAGGATTTCCTGATCAAATCACCGAAATAAAATAATTAAGACAAAGATCTGACGGGGTGATCGTGCAAGATTCCCCGACCAGAGAGGACAATCACATGCTGTATAGTAGAGCATCTTGGAAATGTGGGTCAAACCACACCAAAAGTCGAAGAAGTGCTTCGAGTTTCCAAGATTCTCATTATTAGATATGACAACACTAGGACCAAGATATGTACAAGGTGGAGTTGATTACAGACAACCCACAGAATCTGGATGACACCACTGTCAGTCATCTAGACATGATTTATTGTAACTTCTTTAATCATTTTCAATGAAGGTAGAGAATCTTTCAGGATAATGCAGAGTATCCCAAATCTTGGTATAGATTTTTCGTGCAATAAAAGGCACTCCATTTATCATCTATAGGATTGTCTTGGATTTGATTCCCCATTGAAAATGATTGAGAATGAATAATCTCATAAGTTCACCATCATATGGTCCTTGGAAGAAAATATCTCGGACATAGGAAAGAGGAGCAAAGGAGTTAAGAATAGAGGGATCTATAGCTCCTTTATTTAACCCAAAATCTTTCCACCAATCATCAATCCATATTGGTGGTCTTCCTGCTGTGGCAGGGTTAACACTCCCAAATTTTACCATGATAAGAACATCTTCTTTCTGAGTAATGATGGGAGTCAAGACATTGGAAATCCTTCATCCTCGTACTTCAGGAACTAGGCTTGAATATGAAACTAGGGTTGTTCTTGAAAGCAATTTTGTGCTTCTTAGTTCCCATCTTGGCCTCCAGTCTTCAGCATAGGATTCCCAATTCAAAGAATCAGGAGTGTTTATTATTTAATACCTGTTCTATTCCATTTCTGAGCTGCACAGAAATAATCAAGCAGAGATTTTGTAGGTGTTCTCTACTCAAGAAATCAGGAATAGAATTATCTGATCCTTTAATATGTTCAATAGAAAAATCAAAATTACTGAAAAGGGCCTACCATCAGGCGAACTTGGAATCTCCAGGATTTTTCAAATCTCTGTTAAGGACTTTATTCATAGCAGCATCATCAGTCCTTAAATTTTTTTTTTTATAAATCAAATAAATATCAAATTTATGTATAGCATTTAAGGCAGCTTTAATTTCTTTTTCTAAAGCAGAATAATTCTTTTCTACTGTCTGCCATAGTCCAGAGGCAAATTGAATAACCTCTTCTTTTCCTTTATTCCTGACCTGTTTCAATACTGCTCCCCATCCAATATTGCTGGCATCAGTTTCTACTATTTTAGGAAGGCTATCATCGGAGATATGCAGTATTGGCAGATTCTTGACTTTAGCCTTGATATTCCTTACAGCTTCAGTATGTGCATCTATCCACGGACATGATTCTTTCTTTAGTCTATCATTAAGCAATTTTCTGTCTTGTGCACACTTTTTATAAAAATGGCTTATATAGTTTAGACTACCCAAGAATCTTTGTAACTGCAACTTGTCAAGAATCTTGTCTGGGAATTTATCTGCAAATTCAACAGCATGAGTTTGCAAAGTAATTTGCCCATTATCAATGGTATGACCAAGAAATTTGATCTGATTTTGGAAGAGTTCAATCTTTTTCTTGGACAAGACTAGGTCAGCTTGTTTAATGACCTGCAGAAGCTTCTTTAAATGCTTGAAATGTTGATCTATGGATGAAGAAAAGACCAACATATCATCAATATACACAATAAGCCAATCAAAAGAAGGCTTAAGAGTATCATCCATTACTCTTTGAAATTTTGCGGGAACATTTTTCAGTCCAAAGGGCATCACATTCCATTCATAATGTCCTGGTGGAACATTAAAAGCAGTTTTAAATTTATCCTTTTCATGAATAGCTACTTGCCAAAATCCTGATTTCAGATCAAATTTTGAAAATATCTTTGCACCTGCAATTCTGGTGACAATACTGCTTTTATTAGGAACGGGATATGTGTCATCCACTAATATTTTATTGAGGGGTTTGTAGTTGACTACTAATCTAGGAACTCCTCTGATCTATTCTGAATGTTTATTTACATAAAATCCATAACAGTTCCAAGGACTAGTAGATTTTCTAATCAATTCTTTCTTAAGTAAACCCTCAATTTCATCTACACATAATTTCTGATATTCAACATTCATCGGTATAGCTCTTCTTTTGCAGGGTTTTCCCTGATAGTCTTCCTTATATGGAAGAAACACTTCATGCTTTTTCTGTTTCCAGAAAGCAGTAGGATTTTCTGAATAGACTGGTCTTATGAATTCTTCTTTTAATAGAAAATTTCTTTCCTGAACATCAGGTTTTTTGAGTTGGTCTCTGATTCTTATTTCTGCCTAAAACTCTTTTAGCTCTTTAATTTTTTCACTTTTTCTGATGTTCAGCTGTACAACATCTATGACCCTGGGAGTAGAAACAAAAGGTAATTTAATTACCTTATTCCCCTGGATTGTGATAAAATATCCTGGTTGTTCAGGGGTCACCATAGTAGATCCATGGGGTGAGACGGCAGCAAGAAAGGGAGTCCCAAGAATACATGCAACATGAATATCTGCTAATAGGAATTTCAGCTTTAGGCAGAATTCTTGAAAACAGATAACTGCCTCTGGTACTTGGAATGAGATTTCATTTGGGATATTGCCTAATCCCAAAACTGTAGTCTGAGTTTTTTCCCAAAGGGACATAGGAATAACATGCTTATTAAGCATATTCAAATCTGACCCAGTATCAATTAATGTCTTCAATCTAAAATGTAAGTCTTGAATTTTTAATTCAATCAGGATATGGTATTTTTGATGTTGTATCTGAAGACTTTCCTCTTTTTCTTCTTTCTTCTGCTCTGAGGAATTTGTAATAGACATTTTTATTTTGTTAATCTCTCTTCCTAAATCAGATAGAGAAAGAGATTGTACTGGGCAACTCATATAACTGGCCTTTTTGGGAGCTAAATCCCATGTATGGTTTGGGAAATTCCTTCCTTTATACCATTCAAAAAAAGATATATAGATATCTTCTTTTTCCATCCAGGATTGCCAGATTTTTTCTAATCRTACCTTTTCTGCATTAGAAGTCTTTTGGGCAAATGCTGGGGCTTCTGGATGAGAATACAAATCCCAATTTATCATTTCTTTCATCCATTCTTTTCTTGGGGATTCTCGTTTACAACCTTTGAAGAGAGTCAAAAACTTTTTTATTTCTGAGATAGAAGGTCTTCTCATATTACTAAGAAGATAAGCTTCTCTTCTCTGGTTTATTTATGTACAATAGTTATCTTGGATAACTAGAACATGTGGATCATGTGGAAACGGGATGTCTGAACATTGTGGATGTAGGCATTGGTCTTTAGCAGTGGACATTGGAGGAGGTAGGTTTGTCCTGGGATTGTGATTTGTATGTTCAAACTGGACTTTTGTATTCTCCTCAAAAACAGAAAGTGTGGATAGACTGATTAAATCTCCACAGTCAAGACACTTTACTGCAAAAGGAACTTGTCCTACCTGGTTAGCCAATGATTGTAAGGATGGATGTAAGCAAAAAGATGGAGGAGGAGGTGGAGGTCTACTAGGTTTTAGACAGGAAGAAGATTTAGAGAGACTTCTTTGAGGAAGAGGAAAGGAGATTATAGCAGAGTCAGAAGTCTCTTTTATTTGTGCCGAAGTAATAGCTCTTGGAATTGGCACTTTAGGAGTATCAATAACCCAGTCTGTTGGGAAAGACAGATCTTCCCATTTTATGGTGTAGTGTTCCATTTTCTGATTCAGAGAATCTGTGATGACCAGAGTACTAGATTGAGAATCCTTGCTGGGAGAATGTAAGACAACAGGAAACATAGTATTTGTATGTCTGAAACAACCCCTCACTTGAACAACTATATTTGTTATTTTGGCATTCATACTAAATCCTGTTGTTCTGATTTGTAATTTTAGTATGTCTGCAAGAGTCTCATCAAAAGTATACACAGAGAAATTTGGATAACAGTCAAAATAGACTGGTCCATTTGAAAGAGGGGAGACAATTCCTCCTATGAGTGAATCGATAAACTTATCATGTGTCAGATCCCTAACTGTGCAAAGCACATAGGCATCTATGCCTTTATGTACTAGAGCATTTATTCCGATTCTAATACATCCAAAGTGTAAGAAGCTTGTTTTATGTGTCTTTGCTTCTTTTTGAATCTCCTTTGGATTGAATAGAGAAATGGTCTGAGTAATGTCGCTATTCTGTTGTATTGTACTGATTGATTCTTTAACAAAGACTCTGGTGATGGCTTTAAGATGGAACATGTTTAAGTCTTGATAGACTTTACTAGGGTTTATAGTTGGTAACTTCCATGTAGCCTGAGGATTTATCTCTACTTCTTCTATGTCAGCATGGTTTATACTATGAGATCTATGTAAAGAGAACATGGACTCTAAACTATTTACAGAGTCATTTCCAGAAGTACTTGCTTCTTCAGCATTTCTAATATCTTTAAAGGACACAGATCTAGAATCCATTCTATGTATTAAAATCTTACTATTTCTGCACAGAAAAGCAGGGCGTTTAGTCTTATGTCTCCTTATAACAAGGAGATTAGATAGGCTCCTGGCCGACTGCTCAGGCAGAAACTAGCAATCTAATAATACAAAGGTACTGTATTCACACACATACGTTTATACAGAATATTAAACAAAGAGCGAATAGCTATAACAGATTAGGATGAGTCTGTTATCATACACGGGGCCAGCTCTGATACCATTTGTAAACCAGGGGCCTCCTCTGTCAGAGAATGAAGATTGGTGTTCATGCTTGTCAGATGCACAATCTCCCTTTGTTATCGGGTCTTTTTGAAATCCTTCACTCGAAGTCCATCGAGCCCTTTCAACAGTTCTATACGAAGCCTATAACTGGTTTTCGGCGAACTTTCACAGCTACAACTACCCTAAGAGACCTCCTGCCTTGCGGGACTTACTACCACTGCTCCACCGATGCCTTACACCAGATTACCAGCAACTTTGTCAATAGGGAGAACAACTAAGACTTAGCCATACCAAGGAACAACGGATGCAAATGCAGGCCAATAAACAAAGTCACAATGTGCGCATATAACAGAAGCAATAGACAAGCATCAGAGTTTATAAATGTGGAAGAATTTATATTATCAGAGCTTAATAGTTTTCGGGTATTACAAAATATTTTGCCTGAGGCACTGAATACAGACTCTGAGAAGGATGCTCTTCGCTCGACTTATAGACAGAATGACTCAAATTTTCAGACAGAAGGGAAGCTTATAAAATTGACTCAAGACTCACTCACACTGACTATCGATGCCTGATAATGAACCCCTCATCCTTCTTTTATACAAATTCGGGAAGGAGGAGTGATCATGAAGCATCAAACACGAATGGACTAGTGGTCCTACCTGTCGACCACTAAATCTACTTTTATGATTCGGCAGATGTATTCACGTAGGAATCTCTGACCTATCAGACATCTTTATTTTAAATCACACCAAAAGTAAAGTACTTAAAAAGACTTGTCGGGGTAGTCACGTAGGATTCCCTGAGCAAATCACCGAAAGCAAATAATAGGACAGAGATTTGACAATGTGATCATGTAAGATTCCCCGACCGGAGAGGACAATCACATGCTGCATAGTAGAGCATCTTGGAAATGTGGGTCAAACCGCAGCAAAAGTCGGAGAAGTGCTCCGAGTTTCCAAGATTCTCATTATTAGATATGACAATACTATGACTCGGACATGTACATAGTGGAGTTGATTTCGGGCAACCCATGAAACCCGGATGACACCACTGTCGGTCATCTTGATCTGTTATAGCTATTCGCTCTTTGTTTAATATTCTATATAAATGTCTGTGTGTGAATCCAGTACCTCTGTATTATTAGATTGCTAGTTTCTGCCTGAGCAGTCGGCCAGGAGCCTATCTAATCTCCTTGTTATAAGGAGACATAAGACTAAAATCCCTGCTTTTCTATGCAGAAATAGTAAGATTTTAATACACAGAATGGATTCTTCTGTATGTGTCTGATCTGTATATAATACTTTAGAGTCTACTCCTTCTACTTCAGAATAGTCTTTCTGTTTTATGATTCATTATATGCCCTCCATTGAGTCTTTAGATCCTAGAATAAAAGACATATATAAAGGCATGAGACCCCCTGGCACACCTAGATATGGGTTAGGCTATACTGAACAATGTGATGCAGTCATTCCTGACTGTAGGTTTACAAATCCTCTACCCTCCCATATCCAAAGACCTTCTGTTGATGAAATTCACAAATTTCACACAGTAATGAGAGGCTGCCAGAAAGGATCTATTCAGGAGGAATGGATCAAAAKAATGCTAAATTGGGATTTGTTTACAAATCCAGAAACTAAAGAATTTAACACAGCCACTCCAGATGATGAAAAATTAAGGYTGGCACAAAAATGGAAAGATTTCATGTCTGAAGAAGATAGTTGGATTTCCTTCTTCAAATGGAGAAAAATAAACCAAAATCCTGTAGTTCAAATGGTAGGAGAAAGTTCYGAATCCTCTCCTCCAAMACATAAGTGGAAAAGTTTTGATGGCAGTACTATTGAATCAAACTCTATTTTTCCACCTTTTAAAGGAATTGTTTTAGAAGATAGTGCTAAACAAGTAAGAGCAATTCCTTTACTTCTGTCTGAAGAAGCCACCCAGTTATCTGGAATTGATAAAAGAGTCCAGTCTGTCTCTGAACAGCTAAATTGGACTAATACTGCTCTAAAAAGGATGGCTACCCATATTTTTGTAACCAATGACTATGTAAGAAAAGAACATATTTATGATCTACAAGTATCCACAAATACTATAGTCAGGGCTGTAGATCAAGTTCAAAAAAAAGTCATTAATGTTAAAGATCAAATGGATTCTGCTTTATCAAAAATCTATCATAGATCTCAAGAATCAAGCAGAAATCATGAAGAAATCATGGAAGGACTAGGGACTTCTTTTTATGCAATGGGAAAATCCTTAACTGAACTAAAAGACAGGCCCAGACAATCTGATAAACCCATTCCAAATTCCTTTATCTTGCCTAGTCCTCACATATCCATTATGTCTCCTGTATATAAGCCCTCTGAGACAGAAATTGTAAAAAGATTTCCTTTTCACTTTCCTTCTGAAGAAAATAAGGCTGAACCTTCTTCTAAAGAATGTCATTCTATGGTGACCATAAAGAATCCAGCCTTTGAAAATCTTTCACGAGAGCGTATGGCTCGAGGTCTGATTACATTTTTACCAAGGCACCTAAATTAAATGATCTCATTTATATTCAGCGCGTCAACTTCAAGAGAAAATTTAAAAATTCAAAAACTTTCACTGGACGTCTTCCAGTTGTCTTCTGCTTCCACATTGGTTTTGCTTGTCGTGATGGATGCTCCTGCATCATTTAAGTTCTCAAAAGGAAATTCCTTGCTTGCACTCCTTGCAGCAAACTTTCAACAACGCCTGAGTGTTGAAGCTCCCCGACTCTACGCAAGCCTGTAGCAGCAGTCCTTCAATACTTTACTCAAGTTTGCAACCCCAAGACCTTTTCCCAACCTGTGCACTCCATGCATGGCTCCCGTGCCCAACTGCACTTATGGGATGAATCAGAACAAAAGTTAAACTACCTGAGCCTCTGTCAACGCACTCCTTGCGGACAACTTCAACTGCACTCCTTGCAGGAATTCTCTGGTTCAAACTAGAGAAACAATTGAAACTAATTCCTTCCTCCCTTCAGACTTCAACTCCACCATGAAATCTCATACACTGCATATAAAAGCGAATGTATGACAGGAAGCAAACACTCATGAGCATATCAACATCAAATACACAGAGAATACACAAAACCATGAATTTGAATCAAAGCTCTTCTATTAATTCAAATGTCTGTACATGGGTGTTCTTCATACAACTCTCTGCATGCTCTTCTTCTTCTTCTCAATAATCTTGCTCAGGCTAAATGTTACAATAATGAAATGAGGGTGTCTATATCCCATTTCCCTCTTGCATTCTAAAGCTATCAAATCTAGAATTAAATTCCTAGCTACTTGCATTAACTATTTTAAATGCCATCTATCTACTAAAGGATGAGAGCTATCCACTCAAGGTCCATTTACAATATACAAGTGCGCCTCATCTTAATGGCTCATTTAAGTTTTTCCCAACAATCCCAAAGTGTTTTCAAAACTTGTGCTGGCTTGTCCAGCTGTCTCCCACTTTCGCGCTGGCTCGCTTGATGTGTTGGCGATGCTCCTGCATCATACTCCTCGGCTTGAAAACTTTCATGGGCTCCTGTCCATGAGCTCCTGCACGGTCTGTCCATGCTTCTGTATTTCTTCTTCAGTTTCCCAGCTGGCATCTTCCACTGGATGGTTCTTCCACTTGACCAGATGCTCATAGTATTCTTTCCCCCTGGTCTTCTTACCCACTCTCCTGTTCAGTATGCATTCCATCTATGAATTCTCTGCAACTGGCAATTGTTTCATCCACTAGATCACCGGTTGTTCATTTCCAGTCTCTGCATCTCCATCCCTATATGGGTATAAATCTGCGACATTGAATATCGGAGATATTCCGATCCCATCCGACAACTCGATCTCATAAGCATTTTCCCCGAATTTTCTCAAGACCTTACATGGTCCAATTTTCTTCATCTTCAGTTTATTGTATGTTCCCCTCGGGAACCTTTCCTTCCTTAAGTGTGCCAAAACTAGATCACCAACTTTGAACTGAAGTTGTCTCTTCCATTGATCGGCTCTACGCTATACTCCTAGGTCGATTTCAACAGTCGCTCCTTCACCTGACTGTGAAGTTCCTTCATCGCTTCAGCGAATTCCTCTGCACTAGCGCTACTAGTAGCAGTCTGTTCTGAATCTCTCAATTCAGAAACTCCTCTCAGCTACATCCCATAGACAACCTGAAATGGAATTTTTCCTGTACTCCGATTCACTGAGTCATTGTATGCAAACTCTGCCTGTGGCAATATGTTGTCCCAACTGCTATGGTTCTCTGTCACCAAGCTTCTCAACAAGTCTCCCAGACTCCTATTGAACACTTCCATTTGTCCATCCATCTGAGGATGATAAGCTGAACTAAACATCAAATTAGTCCCCAGCTTCTTCCATAAGGTCCTCCAAAAATGCCCTATGAATTTTGTGTCTCTGTTCGAAACTATACTTCTCGGCAACCCATGAAGTCGAATGACCTCTTTGAAAAATAGGTTCACGATGTGAGTCGCATTGCTGGTCTTCTGGCATGGGATGAAGTGTGCCATTTTGGAAAATCTATCCACCACCACAAAGATTGAATCAACGCCTCTTTGTGTCTTTGGCAATCCCATTACAAAATCCATGCTTATCGCTTCCCATGGCCTCTCCGGTATGGGCAATGGATGATAAAAACCTGCATTTTGCTTCCTTCCCTTCAAATGCTGGCAAATTCTACACCTGTCTACAAATCTATTGACATCTGCTCGCATTCCTGGCCAAAAATATGACTCATTCAGCTTCGCGAATGTTTTGTCATGGCCAAAATGTCCTTCCAATCCTCCGTTGTGTTTCTCCTTTAACAAGTTCTCCCTCATGGAGCATTTCGAAATACACAGCTGATTGCCTCTAAACAACAATCCTTCCTGGATCATATAATTTATCCAAGGGATTCTGTCTCTAAGAACTGGATTCTCAGCTACTTCATACGCTTCTCCAAAATCTGGATCGCGTGCGTACATGTTCCTGAGATCCTCAAAACCCAATGTTTTGACTCGAAACTCCTGCAACAACAAACACTTCCTGCTCAAAGCATCAACAACTTTGTTAGCAATAGCAGAAATATGCTTAATCACAAATGTGAAATTCTGCATATACTCTACCCATTTGGCATGTTTCCGATTCAACTTCTCCTGTTGAGTCACAAACTGTAATGCGTGATTATCACTGTACAATACAAATTATTTGGGTATCAAGTAATGCCTCCACTTCTTCAGTGCCTGGATGATAGCATAAAATTCCTTGTCATATGTGGAGTATTTCACCTTTGCCTCATTCATCTTCTCGCTGAAATATGCAATCGGCCTGTCTTCCTGACTCAAGACCGCTCCTATGGCAAACCCGCTTGCGTCACATTTCACCTGAAATGTCTTCAGGAAATCCGGCAACACCAACACCGGTTGTTCCGTGATCTTTTGTTTCAACAAATTGAAACTCTTTTCAACCTCATTTTTCCAATGAAAAGATTTATGCCGCTTCTTCACTGTATCCATCATCGCTGCGCTAATTCCACTGAAATTCCTGATGAATTTTAGGTAGAAACTAGCCAAACCATGAAAACTTCTCACCTCAAAGATATTTCTCAGTGATGGCCAATTCTTGATCACTTCCACCTTATCCGGATCCATCCTCAACTCTTTAGCCGAAATAAAAAACCCCAAGTAAATGAGTTATGTCTTCATGAATGAGGACTTCTTCATATTAATCAACAGCTTCTCCTACTGTAGTTTCTGCATCACTGTAGCCAAATTCTTTAAGTGTTCTACCACCGATTTACTGTAAATCAGTATGTCGTCCAAGTACATAATGACGAACTTCCCAATGAACTCTCTCAGGACTTTGTTCATCAACCTCATGAAGGTACACGGTGCATTCGTCAAGCCAAATGACATGACTAGCCATTTATACAAACCTGCGTTTGTCTTGAATGTTGTCTTCCATTCATCGCCTTCTCTCATGCAAATCTGGTGATATCCGCTCTTCAGATCTATCTTTGAAAAATAATTTTCCCCACTTAGGCAATCCATCAGATCATCCATTCTCAACAATGGGAACCTGTACCTGATGGTTATCTTATTGATCGCCCTCGAGTCGGTACACATCCTCTAGTCTCCATCTTTCTTTGGATTGAGTATTGTTGGAACAGCACATGGGCTCAAGCTTTCTCTGACCAAACCATTGTCCAACAACTCCTGGACCTGCCTTTTAACTTCCTCATTCTCTTGCGGCATCAACCTGTATGCGGCTTTATTTGGCAAACTAGCTCCTGGTATGAGATCAATATGATGACTCACACTCCTCATCGATGGCAATGAACGAGGTAATTCATCCACTATAATGTCAGCAAACTCTTCCAGCAGTTCATGAACCTCCTCTGGTAAATCATTCACTCTTGTGCTAGTCAGAACAATCCTCGGCTTCCTGACCACAAAGAATTGTGGATCTTCCTTCTTCTTAACCTCCGTAAGAAGTTCCTTCCCACTCATGAGAAGTACTGTGTTGTTTACTTCCGGCTTCACCTCCTTATCCTTTATTGGAAGCAACATATGGGTTCTCCCATTCTTCTCCAGGGTATATGTGTTGATTCTCCCATCATGAATCACATTTCTGTCATATTTCCATGGTCTACCCAGCAATAGATGACAAACATCCATGGGAATAACATCACATAAGATCTTATCATTATATCCTCCTATCTTGAATTCAACTAAGCATTGTTTAGTAACAGTTACCTGGTGTCCTTTCTGTAGCCATGAAACTCTGTATGGGCTTGGATGATCAGTCGTCTCCAGCTCCAGCTTTTCTACCATCTCTCTAGATATGAGATTATCCATGCTACCACTTTATACTATGACCTTGCATACCATGTCCTTGGTCTTGCAAGCAGTCCTAAAAAGTCTGTTCCTTTGGGATGAACTTTCCACCTCCTTCTCGGGTGTCAAAAGGACTTTTCGCATCATGAGCGATCTTCCGCCTTCTGCATCTTATGCCTCAACATCCCGCCTCTGTGCTTCGGTGATGTGAGCTTCTCTAATGTCCTTGTTTTTCTCTAGACACTCGAATGACTTGTGCCCATTCTTTCCAAATGTGAAGCATGTGATTACTCCACCTCTTCCTCTGCCTCGACCTCTAGTACGAGGAAAAGTATTTCCATCAACATAATCTCCTCTCTACTCATTATGTTGTCCTCGCTGTGAGGTTCCACCTCTCTCAGCTTTTCCCTGAGGTTTCTTCCATTCCTCCTTGGGCTTCTGGTATTTCTCCTGGGCAACTTCTTTGCCTCTGGGCTGACTTCTGCCTCGGCCCCTCTGGCTTTGCTTACGAATCAGCTTCTCCTTAGCTTTCAGAGCCATTTGATAAGCATCCTCCGCCATTCGGATGGTAACCATACTTAATTCATCCTAAATGTCATATCTCAGACCATTCAGATATCTGGAAACTTTTTCATCATTGCTCTCCCAATGACCTGCCCTGATGTTCAGTCGATAGAATTCCTCCATATATTCTTTCACTATCATCAATTTCTGTCTCAGGTTCTACATTCTCCTGAACAGAGTGATTTGATAGTCCCTCGGGATGAATTTCACCTTCATCTTCACGATCATCCTGTCCCAACTCTTGATCTTCTGCTTGCCTTTGCAGCATCTGTTAGCTTGTAGCTCATCCCACCACAATGCTACATGTCCTTTCAAGTGTGTAACAACATGCTTGACCTTCTTTTCCTCTTCGACATCTTCATAGTCAAAGTAGGTGTCCAAATCTCTAATCCAATCTAGAAGCTCCTCTGCATCCAGATTTCCCTCGTAAACTAGAATGTCCATTTTTGCTCTTGCACCCATCCTAGCAATAGCTCTGATCAAACGTTCGTTTGATGTGTCTTCGACTGCAACTTCATCCTCTCGTTCAGCCTCAATCTCGCTCTTGGAATCACTGAGATCCCCTGCACTATCTGTGCATCCTTGCGCTGTCTCCATGTCTTCGAGTCTTGCTCAGAGATCACGCATCTGTCTCTTCATTTATGGATTGGTTACCTACCTGCCTCTTCTTCACACCTCCCTATCCTATAGATCGAGTGATTGCCTTTCTCTCCTTGGAGGCATGGTGACTTCTCTTCTTGCTACAGAAAGCAAATAAAATTTCCCCGCTCTGATACCAAACTGACGTAGCCGCACCTGCAGGCACACCCACTCACACATGATCTTCTTCTTCCGTGGCCCGAAGAACTCCAAGGTTCTTCTATTTCCCTATCGGGAAATCTTCACCCACAGATTTCTTCACACGATTCTCCTTCTCTATACTTGTCGGGAAATCGGAACTCGTGAGTTCCCGAGTTCAATGATCGACCTTTTGGTTTACGAATCCACGAAACCTGATACCCAGTCAACGCTGACTTCCCCTTTACTTTGTCAGGACTTCCTTTATAGGGATTTCGGCACTCGCAGTGTTGAGCAGCTCAATTCTCCTACTCCTGATACCCGATACACTGAAATTCCAACGCACACACGCGAGTTGACTTTTCCACCTACCATCAATTCTATCAGGATTTCGGGGTTCGCGAGATCGCGAATCCTGATGTCAATGGATTCGGGTCTTTCCTTTTCCCGATCCCCGATATGGTACGCCACCTATCCTCCACTAAATCCTGTTGTGGCCCCATGCAACTCTCCCATCGGAATATCGTGGATCGCAATATCGCAATTCTCGTTGCAACAACTTGGAGCTTCAACCCATGAATCTCTGATACCCGATATCACGTGTAGATCTGACAGTCCTTGTGACTCGGATTGATGGCTCTGTCCTTCTTGAGATTTAAACCTTCGGGTGTTCTCACCATAACCTTCTTTTTCCTCTGCGAGATATAATGGCCTTCGAAACTTTGCGAAATCTCCTCGGATGATTTCGACCATACGTTCTTCCTTTCGAAATCCATCAAATGACTAAGTGTTCCTCTGCGGAATCTGTCCTCTTGCACGTAACTCGCGACACTTCTTGCAAGACTTCCAGGTGCAATTTCACTGCATTGTCCTTCAACAACCTCAAAGGCTTATCCTTCCTGAGCTTTACTCACTTCTTTAAGTTCTCAAAAGGAAATTCCTTGCTTGCACTCCTTGCGGCAAACTTTCAACAACACCTGAGTGTTGAAGCTCCCCAACTCTGCGCATGCCTACAACAACAATCCTTCAATACTTTACTCAGGTTCGCAACCCTGAGACCTTTTCCCAGCCTGTGCACTCCTTGCACGGCTCCCGTGCCCAACTGCACTTTTGGGATGAATGAGAACAAAAGTTAAACTACCCAAGCCTCTGTCAACGCACTCCTTGCAGACAACTTCAATTGCACTCCTTGCAGGAATTCTCTGGCTCAAAATAGAGAAACAATTGAAACTAATTCCTTCCTCCCTTCAGACTTCAATTCCACCATGAAATCTCATACACTGCATATAAAAGTGAATGTATGACAGGAAGCAAACACTCATGAGCATATCAACATCAAATACACAGAGAACACACAAAACCATGAATTTGAATCAAAGCTCTTATATTAATTCAAATGTCTGTACATGGGTGTTCTTCATACAACTCTCTGCATGCTCTTCTGCTTCTTCTCGATAATCTTGCTCAGGCTAAATGTTACAATAATGAAATGAGGGTGTCTATATCCCATTTCCCTCTTGCGTTCTAAACTTATCAAATCTAGAATTAAATTCCTAGCTACCTGCATTAACTATTTTAAATGTCGTCTATCTACTAAAGGACGAGAGCTATCCGCTCAAGGTCCATTTACAATATACAAGTGTGCCTCATATTAATGGGTCATTTAAGTTTTGCACAACAATCCCAAAGTGTTTTCAAAACTTGTGCTGGCTTGTCCAGCTGTCTTCCGCTTCCGCGTTGGCTCGCTTGATGTGTTGGCGATACTCCTGCATCACCCTGTATGGTCAATCATTTCCTACCAGTTGTTACTGGGATTTTGGTATGAGTAAATCGTATTTTCAAGGTACTGGGTCTTTAAAGTTTCTTGACCCTCCCTAAAGGCATCATGGCATACTAGGTTCCCTCTTGAAATATTTATTGTAAGCTAATGTTATTGTTCTACTATTCAGATATTAAGGTTGTTAGATGAGCATTCCATGACAGTGGGATTTCCAGTATCCCAAAATTTTGTTGACTCTCATTTTGGTTTAATAATGTCAGTCATCCAACCATAACAATTATTACAGGGCAAGGGAGAAGTCTCATGTTTGCACATTTCAGTCATTTTATACTATTTTGGTAGAGTAGGATCTCTCTATGGTTTTAAATCATTTTAAGTTTACATTTTCCTTATAAGATTTTCTTTTGATTTCTAACTAATTTTTTACATCAATCTAATGGTGGGACCTCCTGATGTTTTGCGAGGTACCCATCAGTTTGACTTTGACTCACTTCTCTCCATCTTATGGGCATTCTCCTCCATCGTGCGGCGATCTGTCTGACTCAGACCGTAAGTTAAGTAATGATACATAATCATGGGCATCAATTTTTCTGCAGCGCAAAGGTTGTCTTAGATTTTCTTTAATCTAATCTGTTTGAGATTTTTCAATGTTATCTCATTTTCCTTACTGTTGTTCTTCCTTGCAGGGGTTGTTTACTTGCAAGTCTCGACTCAGAGTCATGGCATGTAAGGAAAAAGGTAAATGGGTTCTAATCTAGTGCGTCAACTTAGTACAACCTTGATTGGGTGCTTCGACTCAGATATAGTCATCGCGGGGAGAGATGCCAAACTAATATGGCACACGATTTAGTTTTCTACTTGGTATTTTTTATTTAATGGAGGATCCCTAAGGGTTGTACCCTTAACTCTGTGACAATTAAATTTGAAGTTGATATTACTGTAAGCGACCAATCGATCCATTTCCTATTGGCACACTATGTAAGATATAAATAGGGTTTTAGGCTGGATACACGGTCCTGGTTATTTCTGAATACGCGAATGATTCTCATAATTAAATTTCTAGGTTGTGAGTCTATGGTTTTCTTTCTTTTTAAAAGATTGTACATACTGTCTTAAATTTCCAGGGTTTGTCATTGGAATCGAAAATGTTATTTACGTCTTTCTTTCCATTACTGCCAGACTATATTATATATATATATATATATATACACACATATATTGCTCTATTTCCAACTGTAATCTCTCTCTCTCTCTCTCTCTCTCTCTCTCTCTCTCTCT
>ML776853.1:30584-56341 GCA_009831015.1 Picea engelmannii | reverse complement strand
TATATATATATATATATATATATATATATATATATATATATATATATATAATTATGAATTTCTACTTCTATATATCTATGTGTTCCTTCAGTTGGGTCCTTTTACTTTGTATGAATGGAAACACATAGATTAAAGGATCTTTCAGCCCGTGATTTAGGTTCTTTTAATTATCTTCAAGTCCATATTCTTATGGGGTATTCTACTACTATATTATCTTGTAATGGAACAATGAACTACTTGATTTCATATGGTACTGTAATGAGTTTTACGGAGCATTTTCAGACCTTTTGACTTAGGAATTTGTTTAAACAGGAGGCTGTTTTTTTCCTGGTGGCATAGTTTGTTTGTTCAAACACCATGACAATAACTTTCTGTATAAGTTGGATTTCTGCTGCAGTCATTAAATATGTATTTAAATAAAACCTATACAGGGTACTAACTATAATTGTATCTATATACCTTGCATATCTATATATAAGTTTATATGTAATATAAGTGGAGACTTGCTCAACTGCCACTTATCCATAGATAGATTTTCTTAATACTTCAACCGCAGAAATAAACATACACCTGTAAATAGATCTATTCCTTCCTAGCTCATTCATACATAAATAGTTCTACCCAGAATTTCAAATTACAGAAATAAACATAAACATTCAGGTAGATTTGTTCTTCCAAGTTCATTTGTACATAGATAATTCTGCCTAAAAATTCTAGTTACAGAGAAACCATTCCAGAGATTAGTTTTGATTAAAACTTCATATAAGAGAACATATGTCATCCATGGAAGTTATTTCAACTTAACTCAAGTAGATGCATTATATCAGATACATGAAATCATTCAAACAAAGAAGGAGAATATTTTTAACATATCTGAACCAATTCGTGGGAAGACAAAGGAAATAACCACATTCCTCCCAACCATACAAAAAGGCAGCCAGATCACTTGCTCGATTCACCCCCTAGCCTGACCATGAATCCATGAGGGAAAACTTGGAATATCCTTCTCAACAATGTCTTTCAATTCCAGTAGACTCCTCTTGCCTCACACTCCATCAGTAGTGTTCATAACAGCAAGAAAAATATTAGTCTTTTTCCCCGAATACTAGATAGCATCTTGCCTCCTCACATATGCTATTTAGCTAAAAATTCCTTTGCCTAGGTCTTTCTTCCCCCTCCTTGGGAATTTTCGCAGCTTTCTAAATCTCGGTTTTTCAGGGGCTGCCCATGGCCAAATCTCTGATTTGCCACTTGTAACAATCAGCCCAGAGGTAGTTCCAACATGTTCCCCACTCATGGAGTCATGGTCAGTTGATTTTAACATGGTTGTTCCATTTGTCCTCCTGCAATCAATATAAAATATTCTGTTTGTATACAAGTTTCATAGTCAAATAGTTAGTTGGGTCAAATTAGGTCTTTGCCCAACAATCATAATAGTTAGTTACAATTATCAAATTTGAAATTCGGAATTTCCATAAATGACAAAAAAAACCCCAATTCAAATTTACTAAAAACGGAATAATTTTCCAACAAATTTTGAATTTCAAAAATACTTTTTTTGGGAGGATGTCACATCCTTTCCCCCTTCAATAAAACATTGTCCTCAGTGTTCGTTCCTTTCTTGGAATAGGATTGGATGATATTTCTACAAATATCCCTCCAACTCCCAAGTGGCCTCCTCGGGACTAAGGTGCTTCCATTTCACCTTTACCTTAGCGACAACTTTGTTCCAAAGTGTTATTTCTCTCCGGTCCAGAATACATAGGGGTTCCACTTGGAACTTGCCTTTGGGTTCCACCTGCACCAAGTTCCAATCAATCATATGAGTAGGGTCATGAACATACTTTTTCAACAAAGAAACATGAAATACATTATGAATTCTTATATTATCTAGAAGTGCAAGTCGATATGCTACAGGTCCAATTCGAGCTAGTATCTCGAAGGGCCCTCAAAACCTGGGTGCCATCTTGGCACACTTTCCTAACTTAATGAACTTTTTTGGGCTTTGACCTTCAAATAAACATGGTCTCCCACTTGAAATTACAATGTCTTCTTTTCTGATCTGCCTAGCTCTTATTCCTGTCCTGTGCTTCCTTTAAGTTATGTTGTACCTTCCTTACCATATTCTCCATTTCTTAGAGCATCTCTAGTCCAACCATGAGTCTGTCAACTAGGTTAGCCTAGCTAATTGGGGTCATACACTTTCTGTCATACAGTACCTCGAAAGGGTTTAACTTAGCCGAAGTTTGGTACCCATTGTTATATGCAAATTCTACCAAGTGTAGATAGTCTTCCCACTTGTTTGGTTTTGTTCTTACGTACATGCAGATCATATCCTCTATGATTTGGTTTGTCCTTTCGGTTTGTCCATCCATTTGTGGGTGATAACTCATACTGAAATTCAAATTAGTATTTATCCCTGCAAACAATTCCTTCCAAAAAGAGGATGTGAATTTTACGTCTCTATCTCAAATCACCATTTTAGGAATACCATGCAGTCTAAAACTTTTCTTCATAAATATTTCAACAATGTTTATAGCTTTAAAAGTAGACTTTACAAGAATAAACTGTGCAGACTTACTGAGTTTATTGATTACAACCATAATAGAATCATTATGTTTCTGAGTTTTTGTCAAACTTGTTATAAATTCCAGCGATACGGTCTCACATTTCCATTCTGGTACTGGTAATGGATATAATAGGTCGGCTGGATGTTGGTGTTCGACCTTAACCTACTGACAATCTTGGAATGTAGCCAAGTATTATGCTATTTCTCCCTTCATATTAGGCCAGTAAAATAGTTTTCTAAGTGTTTTTATCATTTTCTGGTATCCTGGATGGCCAGAATATGATTTCTTATGCACTTCGTCCAAGACTATCAACTTTAACTCTGTTGAATCTGGTATGTAAAGTATGTTTTTAAATCATAGTAGTCCCTTGTTGTCGATACTTAGATCTGGTTTATCTGAGTTTGTGGTACTATTTTGTAATTCTGTCGTTATCTTAGTGTAATTTTCGTCGTTAATACATTTCATCCTTATTCTTTGTTCCAGATCACTTTCTTCTCTGCTGATATTTATTTCAAATAACCCATGGACTCTTCTGCTTAAAGCGTCTACAAACTTATTTTCCTTACCCTTGATATGTCTAAGTTCAAAGTCAAATTCGCTCAAGAAGGCTAGCCATCTTTCTTGCCTTGCATTAAGATCTGGTTGGCTAAACAAATATTTCATGCCACTATTATCCGTCAATAGTAGAAATTTCCTGCCCATTAAGTAGTGTCGACACATTTTTAGGGCGTGTATTACCATTGCCAATTCTAAGTCATGAGTGACATAATTTCGCTCATGTTCTTTTAATTTCCGAGACTCATAACAAATCACGTATCCTTCCTGAGTTAGGACACCACCTAGTCCTTCTTTACTCACATCTACATAGACGGTAAAGTCTTTATTTGGTTCTGCTACCTTCAGGATGGGTGTAGTTGTCAATAATTCCTTTAGCTTGTTAAAACTGTCTTGACACTTCTATGACCAGTTAAACTTGGTCCCTTTCTTTTGTAATGACGTGATAGGGTAGGATATTTTGGAAAACCCTTCTATAAATATGTGGTAATGTCCGGTGATTCCCATGAATGACTGGATATTTGCTGAATCCTTAGGTACCAGCCATTCTAAGATGGATTTGATTTTCTCAGGGTCTACGACAATGCCTTTTTATGAAATTACATGTCTTAGATATTGTATTTCTTTCTGATAAAAGTCACACTTATCAAATTTGGCGTACAGTTTGCGTTTCCTCAACATTTGTAGAACTATTCTCAAGTGTTCTTCATGTTCTTCCTCTATTTTAGAATAGACCAGAATGTCGTCAATAAATACTACTACGAACTTGTCTAAGTACTGGTTGAAAATACTGTTCATCAGGCACATAAATGTGGCTGGTGTGTTAGTGAGTCCAAAAGGTATGACTACAAATTTGTAGTGCCCATATCTTGTTTGAAAATTTGTTTTGTTTATATCTTCATCCCTTATCCCAACTTGATGATAACCGGATCGTAAATACAATTTCGAAAATATTTTGGCCCCACCTACTTGATCAAACATGTCATTTATCCTAGGTAAGGAGTACTTGTTCTTAATAGTAATTTTATTCAATTTTCTATAATCAATACAAAGTATTAGAGTGTCGTCTTTCTTTTTCACAAAGAGGATTGGTGCCCCCCATGGTGAAACACTTGGTCTGATATACTCTTTGTCTAATAATTCATGTAATTGTATTTTTAATTATGTTAATTCTGGTAAAATCATTTGGTAGGGTGATTTTGAGATAGGGATTGAACCAAGTAGTAGGTCTATGGAGAAGTCTATTTCCCTTCTAGGAGGTAATTCTGGTATCTCATCCACAAACATGTCTCTAAAATCATGTAGGACAGCAAAGTATTCTAACTTTGGCTTATCTCCTTTTTCTAACAGATTCGTTACTTGGATGGCATAAACTTGACATCCCTTTCTCATACATTTCTTGAATTTCATCATTGAAACTTGTCTAACTGATACCAGTTTTGGTATACCTTGGGTTGCTCTAGTAGTGCCAAAATCATCTGTATAGTTAAGTATCTTTGTATAACAATCTAGTACTACTTTGTGTTGTTCTAACCAATCCATCCCAATAATCATATCGTAAGATCCTAATAGTAGGATGTTCATATTTTTTCTTATATTTTGTCCATCTAAGCTGAACTCAAAATCATAAATAAAGTAAACTACTTTCCTTTTAGTTCCTGTTGCTAGTTGTACCAACCATGATTTTGCGTGCTTCAATTTCTTAAGTTTATTTGACTCTACCACATCAAGAGTAATATCAATTAACGTAGCTCCAGGGTCAATTAAAACATAAATTAGAGTGTTATTGATATTACCTTCTATTTCTACCACAAAGGACTGGTGGTCAACTTGTCGACTATCTATGGTTGCATTTATCCGATCCAGGCTTTTGCCCACGTCGCCCACCATTGAGGCTTCCTGCAAATTATGAACAACAGTTCTGTTCGCTGAAATTAAACGTGGACAGTTCCTCCTTAGATGAGGTTCTCCACATTCCCAGCACTTTAATGGTTCACGGGGGTTGTCCCCAAACTTATTCGTTCCTAGATTTAATGGTTTATGGCTGCCTTGCGTATTCGGATGGATGGAGTGAAAATATTTTCTTGGAAATCTTTTTGTTGCATTCCAATAAGGAGCTGGTTGGTATCCCTTCTTCCATTGGTTCATTTGATCTTGTTTCTTATCCTTCCAGGCTTTGGGAAACTCTTCCCACTATTTATATTGGTCATAGCACATTCCTGCTTTCCTGAATACTTCATTCAAGGATTTGGGGTTGTCAAACTCAATTTTGTCTCTGTAGGACTGTGGTAAACATCTTAAGAATCGTTGGATTTTTACCTTATTCCTCTTGGATGTACGGTATGAACCTTAGTAGTTCCAAAAATTTGTTTATAAGGTTCTCCATTGTCATTTTTCCAAGTCGTAAGTCATAAAATTCTTTCGTTTTCCTTTCATAGTAGCTTTCATAAAGGTATTTTTTCTTGAAATACTTCTTAAAGTCAGACCATTCCATTTGTTTCTCCTTTAGGCCCTTGGCCAATTTCAGGTCTTACCACCAAATGTTGGCCTTCCCTTTCAGATTGTAGATGGCCATTCTAACCTTCATATTGTTGGAATAGTTGTAGATATGGAAGTATTTTTTGATGTCCAACAACCATGCCTCAACTTCTTCTCTTGTCCTGGATTCTCCATCAAAGGTAGTTGGCTTAATCTTTTTAAATTCTCCTTCACGGTGGTCTACTTTTTTTCTTTTTCTGTCTATTTTAGTTTTGTCCTCAGCTGAAGGTGTACCTTAAGACGAACTTTCTCCTTTTTCTGTTCCAGGCCCAGAATTCTTGGAGGCCTTTTTACTGACCTCTTCATCATGGTTATCGTCCTTTGGGATTTTCTTGGTCACTATACTGCGTAGAAGGACTTCATTTATCTCTTGTTGTTCCTGTTGTGCTTTCTTTAGTTTCTTGTTGTCGTCTTTGAACACCTGCAGCTCAACAATGAGATTCCTCATTGTTTCTAGCACTTCTATGGGAGATCTCCTATCACTATTATGTCTTGGATCTCTAGGATGTCTCTGCTCTAGATTTCCTTCAACTCTGATTTCTGCATCATCATGAGCTTCCATACTTGACACAAAATAGAAGGGATTTCTGTCTGTAACAATAAGAATTTATTAGTTTTGCATAAATTGAATTATATGCTAAGCAGCTAATGTGGCCTTGTTTAGATCTAGTGTCGTAACCTTTACTCTGATACCATATGTAATGTACCTCTAAATTACCAAAAAAAAAAATCTAGGGGTACTAATCTCCATTTTTTCTTACAAAACTTCATAACGGTAGTAATGTTCACTATACTTATAGATTTAAATTCTTCCATTACAAGAGAACAACCCGACACCAGACTGACTTAGAAATTTGTGAAAGGACTTCTCTAAGAATTTCTACTACCTTTCTTCAACGCCTATAGTGTACTCATAGATATTAAATACATAAATATATATACATCTATACAGTAACGTAAATTGAGTACTTGATTCCTAACTTTCCCATTTTAATATATGGTCCTCCATGCTTTTTTGCAAACCTACAACAATGACTTTGTAACCTATAGAATCCTTCCCAAAAGGACTGGGTTTTCCCATCATGCAACACCTAACCCCTGATAATCTACCATATGTAGATATCATGGTACTTGTTTTAAGCTAGCATTATCACTAGGAAGAATAAGTGTTTAGCACCAGGGACAAGGTCACGATTTGGTGGAACACAACCTAGCTAACGGTGTTCAGGTGGTTACGGGACTAAATTTAATTGTCCAATCATGACTAGAATGACCAAAGGGCACGGTCTAAACCTAACTCGTATGCACTTAATCTCCTCCATAATTGAGCATTAAATACAGTGGCAGGAGTACACTGGCAAGGTTTTAAAGCCCCATCCTGTGATATTAATTAAAGTTCTGGTGATGTACTCCCAGTGTTAATGTTCGGTCTCTATGCCCACTATGCTTTCTCCACCTCAGGTCGGTCACATGGCCTCGACATGTATCCTTTACTCCCCAGTTACTCGGATCGTCGGGACATTTTATTTTCCATTATTGTTTCTTTTTCGTACTCCAGTCTGGTGGGAATATGGGGTTCGGTCATATGACCTTTGTTACATTCATCTCAACCGAATAGTCTTCCATGGAATATTGGACTTTCGTCGATACTGGAAATGCCTTCAGAGTCCCTGGTTGTAGATTTTGAAAGGTAAGTGTATCCTATGCCCGTTATTTTCGTTAACCTGCGAAGTTTCCTTGCATTAGAAGTATAAAAAAAAAAAACTTTACTTGTTTCTTCCGACTGTTTGAAACCTTTGTAAATGATTAGAACTGGTTTGTGAGGTTCTTGAGGTTAGGATTCGATTGAGGCCAACCCTATCATTTCATAATTTATTTTCTTTTGTCTTCCACCCAGAGGGAAATGAAGACTTCCCTTTGAATCTTGAGTATTTTAGTATTTAGGAGGTTCTATGTGCATTAACACCCTAACCAAATATGTAACTCTTTATTTAAAAGAAATTCCTACAAGGGTTCTTTGTCGTGCTTAGGGTTCAAATTTCCCCTGTATGGTCAATCATTTCCTACCTGTTGTTACTGGGTTTTTGGTATGAGTAAATTGTATTTTCAAGGTATTGGGTCTTTAAAGTTTCCCGACCCTCCCTGAAGGCGTCATGGCATACTCGGTTCCCTCCTGAAATCTTTACTGTAAGCTAATGTTATTATTATACTATTTAGAGATTAGGGTTGTTAGATGAGCATTCCACGACACTGGGCTTTCCAGCATCCTGAAATTTTGTTGACTCTTGTTTTGGTTTAATAATGTCGGTTGTCCAAACATAACGATTATTACGGGGCAAGGGAGAAGTCTCATGTTTGCATAGTTCAGTCATTTTATACTATTTTGGTAGAGTAGGATCTCTCTATGGTTTAAAATCATTTTAAGTTTACAGTTTCCTTATAATATTTTCTTTTGATTGCTAACTAATTGTTTACATCAATCTAATGGTCGGACCTCCTAATATTTTACAAGGTACCCATTAGTTTGACCTCGACCCACTTCCCTCCATTCGATGGGAATTCTCCTCGACCATGCGGAAATCCATCTGACTCAGACCATAAGTTAAGTAATGATACATAATCATGGGCATCAAGTTTTTTGTAGCGCAAAGGTTGTCTTAGATTTTCTTTAATCTAATATGTTTGAGAGTTTTCAATGTTATCTCATTTTCCTTACTGTTGTGCTTCCTCGTAGGGGTTGTTTTCTCGTAGGTCTTGACTGAGAGTCGTGCCATGTAAGGAAAAAAGTAAACAGGTTCTAATCTAGTGCGTCAACTTATTACAGCCTCCATTGGGTGCTTCGACTTGGATATAGTCGTCGCGGGTAGATATCCCAAACTAATATGGCACACGATTTAGTTTTGTACTTGGTCTTTTTTATTTAACGAAAGATCCCTAAGGGTTGTACCCTTAACTCAGTGACAATTAAATTTGAAGTTGATCTTACTGTAAGCGACCAATCAGTCCATTTCCTATTGGCACACTATGTAAGATATAAATAGGGTTTTAGGCTGGATACACGGTCCTGGTTATTGCCGAATACGCGAATGATTCTCATAATTAAATTTCCAGGTTGTGAGTATATGGTTTTCTTTCTTTTTCAAAGATTGTACATACTGTCGTAAATTTCCAGGGTTTGTCATCGGAATCGAAAATGTTATTTATCTCTTTCTTTCCGTTACTATCAGGCTATTATATATATATATATATATATATATA
Source organism: Picea engelmannii (assembly GCA_009831015.1). NCBI lineage: Eukaryota > Viridiplantae > Streptophyta > Pinopsida > Pinales > Pinaceae > Picea > Picea engelmannii. The sequence continues at coordinate 47,420 of ML776853.1, read as the reverse complement.
TATATATATATATATATATATATATATATATATATATATATATATATATATATATATATATATATATATATATATATATATATATATAATTATGAATTTCTACTTCTATATATCTGTGTGTTCCTTAAGTTGGGTCCTTTTACTTTGTATGAATGGAAACACATAGATTAAAGGATCTTTCAGCCTATGATTTAGGTTCTTTTAATTATCTTCAAGTCCATATTCTTATGGGGTATTCTACTACTATATTATCTTGTAACGAAACAATGAACTATTCGATTTCATATGGTACTGTAATGAGTTTTACGGAGCATTTTCAGACCTTTTGACTTAGGAATTTCTTTAAACAGGAGGTAGTTGTTTTCTTGGTGGCATATTTTGTTTGTTCAAACACCATGAGAATAACTTTCTGTATAAGTTGGATTCTTGTTGCAGTCATCAAATCTTTATTTACAAAAAAACCTATACACGGTACTAACTATAACTATACCTAAATACCTTGCATATCTATATATACGTTTATATGTAATATAAGTGCAGACTTGCTCATATTCCACTTATTCATAGATAGATTTTCATAATACTTCAACTACAGAAATAAAAATACTTTTGTAAATATATCTATTCCTTCCTAGCTCATTCATACATAAATAGTTCTACCCAGAATTTCAAATTACAGAAATAAACATACACATTTAGGTAGATTGGTTCTTTCAAGTTCATTTTACATAGATAATTCTGCCTAAAAATTCCATTTACAGAGAAACCATTCCAGAGTTTAGTTTTGATTAAAACTTCATACAAGCAAAGATATGTCATCCATGGAAGTTATTTGAACTTAACTCAATCAGATGAATTATATTAGATACACAAAATCATTCAAACAAAGAAGGAGAATATTTTTAACATATATGAACCAATTCGCGGGAAGACAAAGGGAGCAACCATGTTCCTCCCAACTGTAGAACAAGGCAGCCATATCACTTGCTCGATTCACCCCCTAGCCTGACCATGAATCCATGAGGGAAAAATTGGAATCTCCTTCTCAGCAATGTCTTTCAATTTCAGCAGACTCCTCTTGCCTCACACTCCATCAGTAGTGTTCATAACAACAAGAAAACTAGTAGTCTTTTTCCCTGCATACTAGGCAACGTCCTGCCTCCTCACATATGCTATTTAACCAAAAATTCCTTTTCCTAGGTCTTTCTTCCCCCTCCTTGGGAACTTTCATAGCTTTCTAAATCCCTGTTTTTCATGGGATGCCCATTGCCAAATCTTTGATTTTCCACTTGTAACAATCATCCCAGAGGTAGTTCCAACATGTTCCCCACTCATGGAGTCATGGTCAACTGATTTTAACATGGATGTTCCATTTGTCCTCCTGCAATCAATATAAAATATTATGTTTTTATACAAGTGTCATAGTCAAATAGTTAGTTGGGTCAAATCAGATCTCTGCCCAACAATCATAATAATTAATAACAATTATCAAATTCGAAATTTGGAATTGCCATAAATGGCAAAAATTTTCCAAATTCGAATTTACTAAAAACAAAATAATTTTCCAACAAATTTTAAATTTCAAAAATACTTTATTTTTTGGGGATGTCACAATCTCATTAAAAATTATGTTTCTTGTGTAGAAATGAAGTAATTTCTAGAATTGCAAGATTGTAAGATTGTATTAAATTTATGTTTGGGATGCATCAATTGATTTTGAAGTGTGTGCAGAATTAGATAAGAATTTCTTGCAAGTTTGAAGTCAGTTGTTACAGGAAATGAGATCAGACTTCATCTCTCACCTTCATGCACCATTTAATGAAGCCTCTCAATTATATTGACTATTTTATGTACTACACAGGTTTGATTGGAGTAAATAGAGTTATGACTGCTTTGTTTAAGAGTGAATTGTTGATTACCGTTTTCAATTGCTACAGGGAACACGATCTGATTCCATCTCTTCTTTTCACGAGCCTATAATGAAAAGATATGTTATGTAAGCAAGAGCCTTTTCAATTGAGTCTTTGCTTGAGCATTTTACCATGAGCTTTATCTTTTTTTATTGTTGAAGTGTGCCCATATTTTCTTGTTAGTTGTTGTTAAGGATATTAGCTACAGATAAAAGATTCAAAGTCCATCTTTCCACTTCATGAGCTTGTAAATGGACAAGGCATTATCTGAGAAAAATCTTTTGAGTGCATGATTGCAAGTTTTGCTTTCTAATTTTTGAATTGTGTGAAGAGTGTTACCTCTGAAAATAGAGTATTTTGTTATTGTTGGTTTTCTTATCTAAGCTATACTAAACAAACATAGGAACCTATCTGTTATCAACAAATATAGTGCATCAACTCTACTAATTACGAATCCCAATTGATAATTTATGTTTGGTAATATATTATGTAAATAATTGCACCAACAATGAGACCTCTTGTCCTTCAGTGGAGAATAATGAAGGCCACTACCCAGGATTGGTGACCAGGAATGGTAATCTCACTTATATAAACTTCCTATGGTCATGATGGATTGACTCGTGATGAGACCTTCCAACTCACAATTATAAACTTTATGCTTCATTATTTCAAGCTCGCAAGTCATCCAATCACATAATTTTATTTTGATATCTGAATAAGAGATTATCTAGAAGATGGGGAAGCAAAAATGAAATGTCCCTTAAGAACTAAGATGGCGTAAAAAGTCTTATAATATCCATGATAACCATATATCACTCCAACTTTGAGAGACAATTCCTTACAATAATGTTGAATGGAAAGAAGAATGGTAACAATGAAAAAATTGTCTAATAGAGTTGAGATAAATCTTATTTCAAGACCATATTTGGACTATCTCGGGTTATTTGGAGGCCAATAGGTGGTACAATCTTTTGAGCAATATTTCCATATGGTGACAACTTTCAAACAACAAAGTTATTGAACTAGAACTATAGGCATACAATAAAGAAAAGACTCACTCAAAAATATAAAATAAAGAGAAGTCAACAAACCGAATCATATTTTTTTGAAAGAAATCAAAATTAGAAGTACATCGAAACAAACAAATCAAAAAAACAAAATCACACTTTCAGAAAATGACTTTGGCCAATGATAAACTCGATCTTTTGGATCTACTAGCATCCCATTTTAAAACAAAGGAAGAAATAAATCATATAAAGTCTCATGTACAAGAAGGTTCTTTCGTTAAGATAATGTTTCATGAGATATGAGTTTATTTAGAGATTAAAGAAAACAAAAAAAAATCATATTAAGATGCGTGTAGTCCTACTCGTGGCATCTTGGGCCAAGGTTGAATTCAGGTGAATTGACAGTTCAAATTTACTTATCTCTTTACTTTCCATTTTAAAATTTCCATGATGATAATGTGTTTTTGAAAAGAAATATTCAATGAAAAGCAGAGAGAAAAATATTAAAGTGGAATTCCCTGAAAAAAATCATATTATGGTTCTCTTGGTGTACCCACTTGTGTTCATAACTACATTATTACAAAAAGAAAAAGTGAGAAAGAAAACTAAAGGAAACATACTCCTAAACCTACTCTAACTACTAAACAAATTGAAATACTAAGTGAAGTCATGCTTCCAATGTAACCATCAGAGTAACTCCAATCTTGCAATGAAAACAAAATCGAATATTAGTGACAAGAATGGTAGTATATCAAAATATGAAAAAAATACATCATACTTACCTTTATAATCATCATTTAGAAACAAAGTAAGTATGACCTTACCATTCCCTTGAACATTCTGGATGTATGAATCCTCCAATCATTCTGCAATTTTGTCATTATATAGGTCGCAAAAACATGAAAAAATGTAATTGAGATTGGGAAGCTTGTCAGAGTTATGGGGACCTGACATAACCATTGGCCTTAACCGAAGTGCCCCATACTCTTGAAAATTTTCCTTTCATTCCATATTTTCTCCATCTGAAGGATATAAAAGGACTGTGTCAAAGTTACCTCCTTGATCTATAAATAAGGTGAAGATAATATTACCATTCATTAGAAACTTTTCAAGATATGAATACTCCAACCAATCTGCAACCCTATCATAATACATGCAATTACTAACATGGGATTGTTCGAACGAATTCACAGACGATAAATATTCCTGATGAGAATAAAGTATTAGATTATCATGGAAAGAATCTTGCAAAAAAGTAATATCAATATTGCGAGAACTTATCATGATTTTGGATCGGAAAAGAAGTGTCCCATTCTCTTGAAACTTTTCATTGAGCTTGAATACTTCAAGATTAACTATTTGAGGTGAAATAAATGGAAAAACCAACATTTTTGAATAATCATTACTGGTAATAGTATTTGGTTGATTATACTTTTCAACCTCAAATAATTGATCATGGAAAAATTCATATCCTTCTTTAAACACAAATTGAGATGAATCAATGGAAGACGCAATTTGAGACTCTTTCAAATCATTTTGATCCAGGTGGATATCAGTGGCCACCTCCCTATTCCACTGGATTGAAAAATAGTTTTCCACCTTGGCATTTTTTCAACAATGTTTCGGTTTCCAAACTTTCGAGGTCATTTTGAGGCCCTAAACAACATTTTTGGGGATTTGGGGCCCAGGTGACTGCCTACATCTCTAACCTAGGCCAGTTGAAAATCGTTCTTCTCGGTTATAACTTTGAAACGAGATATCATGAAAAAGTTACAAACCTGAGAATTTGATGTACTAACTTACCCAAATGGGGCCCACATGACTTTTGGCGCTTCATCTCCTAGGGTTAGGTTTTTGGATGTCTAGGGTTTTTGACATTCCTGTTTATTGTAAAAAGGCCTTCAAATCTTCATTGTAATAATCTTCTTGAGAATGAGCACAGTCGTCACATATTTTCTCAGAGATAAGCCACCACCATTCTAGCAATCTTGTTTTCCACTACATTTTACAGTTTCAGCTTATTTCCTTATTGAATAGAAAACCAATTTTATTGTATCTCTGATATTTTGTTATAAGAATATTTTAATAATCTATATTCATTTTTTTATGCACATAAAATATGGATCAGTGGTATGAGAGTGGTCTTCTCCTTGTTGTCTTAATGCATGTCCCCAAGGAGGTCAGGGTAGAAAGAATTGGGTCTCGATCTTGTTTCTCTTGACGACAAAAGATCTCGCACAGCCAAGTGACCTCTCATGGTAGGATAAAATAAATATGAAGGGATAGGAGATCCTTTCAAAATGTTTCTTGAGGAATCCCTCATGCAATAGAGGGATGAGATGATGGATATTTTTACGCAAATCCTTCGACGACTACCAATAGGCGACGCATCTTCCTCGAGCGGAGGCATTGCCCCCTTCAAGGTACAAATCAACTTCGATATTCCTACATTTGAAGGTCAGATAGATGCAGATCATGTAGACAAATGGTTGAATATACTACAAGGGTATTTTTATTTCCATAACTTTTCGAATAGAGAAAATCTTACTTTTGCGCTCCTCAAAGTCATTCCCCATGTCAAAGACTGGTGGGAAAATTTCTGTGAGAAAAAAGAAACAGAGGGACCCTCATTATTTATAGTCGCATCCACCTGGGAATCCTTTAGGGATGTTATTAAGGAAAAATACTAGCCTGTCAGAAGTTATGACGACTTGTATACCAAATGGACCACACTATGGCAAGAAAGAGATCAAGCAGTGCTAGAGTTCACAAATATCTTCCATACCTTTCACACCAAGATGGGTATCAAATATTCGGAGCAACATCTGGTGCTCAAGTATCACAATGCTCTGCATAGATACATACAAACCAAAATGTAACTTTTGTATATCTCATCCTTGGGCATGACCTACTAATATGACATCGAAATCGAGTAGAAGCTTAAACAAAAGACATGGCAATTTGAGCCTTGGAACTCTTCACAACAAAAGCTAGGAAAGGGCAGCCCCAACCCACAGAACAAAGGACAGATAAAATATGGACATTATCAGGAAAACCATTCCATGATGAAAGAAAAGAAGGACACTGGAAAGAAAAAGAAATATACTGGGAAGTGGTGTGACTTCCATAAGAGCCCTTGGCATAGCACTGGTGATTGTCGCTCAAATACGTCACTAGTGGTTGAAGTGAAAGCCTATGAATGAGATGTGGGTTCTGACTGAGAGTCGGAACCAGAAAGGGGAAGATGGATCATTGACAGTAAACCTAGTGCCTATGTTTCTACCACCAAGCTCCATCCTGGTGAACCTTACAATCTAGAAGAAGGAGAGAGCCTCTTCCATTCACAGATGTGGGTAAAAGGAACCCCGTTGCACTTCATTGTTACTAGCGGTAAATAGAAGAACCTCATCTCAGCAGAGTTTGTCAAGTGGTTGGCCCTCCCGACAACACTACACCCACAACCCTACACCATTAGATGGCTCCGCCAAGAAAGTGATCTCCTCATCAGCCAATAGTGTCGACTATCATATGACATCAATCCCTTCAAAGATGAATTATTATGTGATTTTTATCCTCTCAAAATTTGTAATGTTCTTTTGGGCCAACCTTATTTATGGAAACATTATGTTGTATATGATACTAGGCCTCGTAGTGTTATTATTACTTTGAACAAGAAATTGTACAGGATACCCAAGGCAATCCCTCCTAGTATTTTTTCCTTGATCTCTGCCAAGCAATGTAGGAAGGTCATCTCTCAAACCGAGAAATTTGTCTTCTTCATGATTCACTCTTAGAGTGAGAGAAAGATCGCATCCACATCCAGGGCCTCTGTGGCCGATCTCTCCACACAAGAGAATAAAGTGGATAAGGTCATGGAAGAATACTCGGTATCTTCTCCTCTCCTACCGAGGTACCTCTCCACTTCCAGGTCAAGCATCCCATCGATATGACCCCAGGCACACCGCTACCCAATGGGCCATTCTACCACTTCTCTCTATTAGAAAATGAGGAGATCAAGAGGCAGATCCAATAACTTCTACACAAGGGGAACATGTGTCCCATCACATTGTCATGTGGGAGCCCAATCATGTCGGTGCAGAAGAAAGATGGGACCTCGTGACTCTGCATTGATTACTGGTCCCTGAATAAATTCACATTCCTAAATCGATACTCGATTCCTCGAATCTACGACCTCCTTGATCAACTCATAGGAGCCAAATACTTCAGTAATATTGATCTAAAGTCTGGCTAACACCAGGTCCCAATAGAACAGACAGATGTATGGAAGACCGCCTTCAACTCAAAAGAAGGTCTTTTTGAATGGTTGGTCATGCCCTTTGGTTTGAAAAATACTCCAACAACTTTTATGAGGATGATGGATGATATCCTATGACCTTTCACCAATACTTTTGTAGCGATGTATCTGGATGACATCCTCATCTACAACAAGACTTGCACAAAACACTTGCAACATATTTAATAGGTTTGGCACACCCTACGGCAACACAAACTATATGCAAACTTGGAAAAATATTCCTTCAGCATGGAAAGGGTCCATTACTTAGGCTACATCATTGATCAACATGGTGTGTATGTGGATCCAGCCAAGATCCAGGTCATCCGTGACTGTCCAGCCCCAACCACACTCACTGAACTTCAGATCTTCTTAGGCCTCACCAATTTCTATCATAGGTTAGTATTGGGATTCTCTCATATCGCATGGGCCCTCAGCCAAGTAACCAGGGGTGGGAGTAAGGAAAATTTTGTGTGGGGCCTATTCCAACAACAAGCCTTCGATGAATTGAAGAAGTGTTTGTGATCATCCCAAATATGTTCATTACTGGACCTGCAACATCCCTTTGAGATTGAGATAGATGATTCAGAATATGTTGTGGGCATCGTTCTCACTCAACACTTCCACCCCATGGCATATCATAGTGAGACACTATCAGATGTTGTTCATAAGTAACCTAATTACGAAAACAAAATGTAATCCATTGTGCAAGCCTTCCTCTAGTGGAGACATTACATTCTTAGGAAGGAGATAGTCATCCACACTAATCATAAGACACTATAGTCCATGAAAACCCTAGGAAAATTGCAGAATGACCGCCATCAGAAGTGGTACACATACTTAAAACAACTCCACCTCAACATCAAGTATAAAACAGGTAGTGCCAACTAAGTTGTTTATTTCCTCAATCGACCTCCATTCATAGAACTCACCATGGTACTAGACTCTTATGGACATGAGACCTTTGGATGGCCCCACCTCTATGAGACAGACCCATACTTCGCCACCACCCACCAAATGTTGGGCGCAAACTCAGTGGTCAATAATTTCCATATTCAGGATGGGATGTTATGTTGTCTAGGCCATATCTGTGTTCCATAAAGAGATCATGTGAAGTTGATTTTGGAATCTCACTACATTCGGGTGGCAGGACACTTTGGCGTAAAAAAGATAACGGTGGTGCTGCAAAAACATTTCTATTGGCTGAAACTTCGACAAGATGTCAACAAGTATATTAGTCCTGCATTGCCTATGCTATTGCCAAACCGAACACTAAGAAACAAGGCATGTACACCCCTCTTTCTACTCCTAACAGGCTATGGGAATCCATCTCAATGGACTACATGTTAGGCCTCTCATCCACCACGATGGAAAATGACTGTGTTTTTGTGGTTCTTGATCACTTTTCCAAGATGGCGATTCTAGCCACCTGCAAGAATAACATCCCCATAGAAGTCATTGCCAAGCTCTTCTTTGAATGAGTATGGGTACATTTTTGGATCCCACAATCCATTATCACAGACCGTGACAATCAGTTCCTCAACACATTCTGGTCGAGCCTCTAGTCACTGTTGGATACCAAGCTCACCAAATCCACTGCCTTCCAGCCCTAGAAATATGGCCAAACTGAGGTCGTCAATCGAATGATCATACCTATCCCACACATGTACAATTCAAAACACCCTCGCACATAGGATGAGATTCTTCCCTATGTCCAACATAGCTATAACCGAGCTCTGCATAGCTCAACTAGCCACAACCCCTTTCAGGTGGGGTTAGGATTCCAACCATTGGGTCCCATGGATATTGCACTACCCCTGGCGACCATCTTGGTTGAATTGTCCCCTACTCCACCATAAGTTGATAAAGACACATGGTCCATTGAAAGGATCTAGAACATTTTCCAACAGGTTCAATATATTCTACGGATGTCTAATGCCAAGTACAAGCAGCGCCATGATAAACATCGGGTGCCACATAAGTTTTAGGAGGGCGACAAAGTTTGTTTTCACTTGTATAAAGAATGCCTTATAGGGCCCCATCGGAAGATTCTCCCACTCCAATATGGGATGTACACCATCACCAAGTCTATGGGTGAAAATGATTTTGAGATCAAAATTCCCCCTTTCCTTGGCATGCACCCAGTCTTCAACGTGGATCTTCTTCAACCATATTTCCCATGATTATTGGAAACCTTGGAGATAATAGAGAAATTGACACCAAAAGTGATCAAACCTGACTGCATGAAACAAGAATCCAATGATCATATTTTGGACACATAGATCAAGGGCACTCGACAGCAAAGGATCCATCTTTATCGAGTCGTCAAAGCAGGGAAACTCTTGCACCAAGGCAAGTGGCTCACCTAGGGCCAAATTGAGTAGAAATTTCCTCATTTGATGGGGGAACTCCATGCAATGGAGACCATTGTTTCCTAGGGAGGGATGATAGATCTAGGTGGATATCGGTGGCCAACCACCTATTCCACTGGCTCAAAAAATTGTTATCCACCTTGGCAGTTTTTCAATAGCTTTTCGGGTTCCAAACTTTCAGGGTCGTTTTAAGGCCCTAAACGATATTTTTTGGGGATTTGAGGTCCATGTGTATTTTGGATGCTTCGCCCTAGGCTAGTCGAAAATCATTCTTCTCGGTTAGACCTTTCCAACGGGATATCATGCGCCTAAAACAAATATCGTATGCAAACGTTACGACCCCGAGAAGTTGATGTACTAAGTTACCCAAACGATGCCCACATGACTTTTGGCGCTTCATCTCCTAGGGTTAGGTTTTTGGATGTTTAGGGTTTTTTACAATCTTGTTTATTGTAAAAAGGCCTTCAGAGCCTCATTGTAATCATCATTTTGTGAATGAGCATAGTCGTCACATCTCTTCTCAGAGATAAGTTGCCACCATTCCTGTAAGCTTGTTTTCCACTGCATTTTACAATGTTACCTTATTTCCTTATTGAATAGAAAACTAGTTTTATTGTATCTTTGTTATTATGTGTTAAGCATATTTTAACAATTTGTTTTCATTTCTTTCTTCTCATAAAATCTATATCAGTGGTATCGGAATGGTCTTCTCGTTGTCGTCTTAATGCATGTCCCCAACGAGGTCAAGGTACAAAGAATTAGGTCTCGACCTTGTTTCTATTGAGGACAAAATATCTCTCACACCCAAGAGACCTCTCATGGTAGGAGAAAATAAATATGACGGGATAAGAGATATTTTCAAAAACTTTCTTGAGGAAGCCCTCATGCAATAGAGGAACGAGATGATGGATAGTTTCACGCAAATCCTTCAACTGCTACCAATAGGTGACACATCTTCCTCTAGCAGAGGCATCGCTCCCTTCAAGGTACAAATCAACTTTTATATACCCATATTTGAAGGTTAGATAGACACAAATGTTTTAGACAAATGGTTGAGTATACTAGAAGGGTATTTTTTTGTCCATAACTTTTTGAATAAAGAAAAGATTACTTTTGTGCTCCTCAAAGTCATTCCCTATGTCAAATATTGTTGTGAAACTTTATGTGAGCAAAACGAAATAGAGGAACCCTCATTATTTACAGTCGTGACCACTTGGGAATCCTTCAGGGATGTTATTAATGAACAATACTACCCTGTCGGAAGTTATGAAAACCTGTATACCAAATGGACCATAGTGTGGCAAGAAAGAGACCAAACAGTGTTAAAGTTCACAAATATCTACCATACCTTGTGCACTGAGTTGGGTATCAAATATTTGGAGTGAAATATGGTGCTAAAGTATCACGATGCTCTACATAGATACATCCAAACCAAAATGGAATTTCTAGACATATGGTCCTTGGGCACGGCCTACTGATATGCCGTCAAAATCAAGAAGAAGCGCAAACAAAATATGTGGCAATTTGGGCCTTGGAACCCTTCACACCAAAAGCCAGGAAAGGGTGGCCCCAACCCACAAAAAAAAAGATAGAGAAAATATGGAAAGTATCAAGGACAACCAGTCCAAGCTGTAAGAAAAGGACACTAGAAATACAAAGAAAGATATCAGGAAGTGGTGTGAGTTCCATAAGAACCCTTAGCATAACACTATTGATTGTCTCTCAAAGAAGTCGATGCTGGTTGAAGTGAAAGCCTCTGAATTAGATGCGGGTTCTGACTCTAAGTCAGAACCAGAAAGGGGAAGAAAGATCATTGACGTGGAACCCAGTGCCACCGTTTCTACCACCAAGGTCCAACCTGGTGATCCAGATGAGCCAGAAGAAGGCGAGTGCCTCTTCCATTCACATATGTGGGTAAAAGGAACCCCGCTGCACTTCATCGTTGATAGTGGTAGCCAAAAGAACCTCATCTTAGAAGAGGTCGTCAAGAGGATATCCTTTCCGACAACGCCGCACCCACAACTCTACACCATTGTATGGCTCCACCAAGGAAGTGATCTCCACGTCAGCCAATGGTTTCCACTATCATATGACATCAATCCCTTAAAAGACGAGGTATTGTGTGATGTTGTTCCTCTCAAAGTTTGTAATTTTCTTTTGGGGCAACCTTATTTATGGAAATGTCATGTTTTATATGAGACTAGGCATCATAGTGTTATTATTACTTTGAACAGGAAATTGTACATGATAATCAAGGCAGTCCCTCCTAATGTTATTTCCTTGATCTCTGTCAAGCAATGAACGAAGGTCATCTCTTAGACTAGGAAATTTGTCTTCTTCATGATTTGGTCTCAGAGTGAATGAAATATCGTAGCCACATCCAAGGCCTCCATGGATGAACTTTCCACACAATAGAAGAAAGTGGATAAGGTCATGGAAATATACTCAGATATATTCTCCTCTACTACCAGGGTACCTCTGCACTGCCAGGTCAAGCATCCCATCGATCTAACCCCAGGTGCACCACTACCCAATGGGACAATATTCTGTCTCTCTCTGTTAGAAAATGAGGAGATGAAGAGGAAGATCCAAGAAATCCTCCACAAGGGGCACATATGTCCCAACTCATCACCTTGTGGGATCCCAATCATGCAGGTGTAGAAGAAAGACAGAACTTGGTGACTCTGCATTGATTACCCGACCCTGAATAAAATCACAGTCTGAAACTAGTACCTGATTCCCTGAATCGCCGACCTCCTTGATCAACTTACAGGAGGGAAATATTCAATACGATTTATCTGAAGTCTGGGTACAACCCAGTCCTAATAGAATAGACAGATGTATGGAAGACCGCCTTCAAGTCGAAAGAATGTCTTTCTGAATGGTTGGTCATGCACTTTGGTTTGAAAAATTCTCTAGCAACATTTATGAGGATGATGGACAATATCCTATGACCTTTCACCAATAATTTTGTAGTGGTGTATCTGGATGACATCCTCATATACAGCAGGACTTGGGAAGAACACTTGCATCATATTCAACATGTTCTGCACACCCTATGGTAGCATTAACTATATGCAAACTTGGAAAAATGATACTTCGGTATGTACAAGGTCCATTACTTAGGCTACATTGTTGATCAACATGGTGTGCATGTGGATCCAGCCAAGATCTAGTTCATCCATGATTGGCCTGCCCCAACCACACTCACTGAAATTTGAATCTTCTTAGGCCTTGCCAATTTCTATTGAAGGTTCATGTTGGGATTATCTCATATCGTATGGGCCCTTATCCAAGTAACCAAGGTTGGTAGTAAGGACAACTTTGTGTGGGGTTTGTCCCAACAAAAAGCCTTCGATGAATTCAAGAATATTTTTTTCTCATCCCCGGTACTTTTATTATCAGACCTACAACATCCCTTTGATATTGACATAGATGCTTCAGACTATGTTGTGGGCATCATTCTCACCCAACACAGCCACCCCATGCCATATCATAGTGAGAAACTATCAGATGTTGTAGGTAAGTACTCTAATTACAACAAAGAAATGTACTCCATTGTGTAAGACTGCCGCCAGTGGAGAAATTACATTTTTTGGAAGGAGACAATCATCCACACTGATCACAAGCCACTATAGTTCATGCAGACCCAAGCAAAATTGCAGAATGACCGCCATCATAAGTGGTCCAGATACTTAAAACATTTCAACCTCAACATCAATTATAAAATAGGTAGTACCAACTGAGTTGTTGATTTCCATAGTCGACCTCCACTCGTGACACTCACCATGGTATTAGAATATTGTAGCCATGATACCTTCAGATGGACCCACCTCTATGAGACAAACCATGAATTATCCACCACCTACCAAATGTTGGGCGCCAACTCAGTGGTCGCTAATTTCCATATTCAGCATGGGTTTTTGTGTCGTCTGGGCCATATTTTCATTCCATCAAGTGAGAGCGCTAAGTTTATTTGGGAAGCTCACTACAATCAGGTGTCAGGACACTTTGGCATTGAAAATACAGTGGCAGTGTTGTAGAAACATTTCTACTGGCCAAAACTTCGGTAGGATGTCAACAAGTATATTAGGTCCTCCACTAACTACACTATTTCCAAACCAAACACTAAGAAACAGGGCATGTACACCCATCTGCCTACTCCTAATAGGCTATGGGAATCCATCTCATTGGACTACATGTCAAGCCTCATGTCCACCAAGAGGGGAAATGAATTTGTTTTTGTGTTTGTTGATTGCTTTCCCAGGATGGTGATTCTAGTCACTTGCAAGAAGAACATCATAGCAGAATCCACTACCAAGCTCTTCTTTGAACAAGTATGGGCACATTTTGGGATCCCACAAACCATTATCTCAGACTATGACAGTCATTTCCTCAGCACATTCTGGTCGATCCTCTGGTCACTGCTGGATACCAAGATCACCAAATAAACTACCTTCCACCCCTAGACAGATGGCCAAACTGAGGTCGTCAATCATATGATCGTACATATCATCTGCATGTATAAATAAAAACACCCCTGCACATGGGATGAGAGTCTTCACTACGTCCAACATAGCTACAACTGAGCACTACATAGATCAACTGGACATAGGGCCTTTCAGGTGGGGTTGGGATTCCAACAATTGGGCCCCATGGATGTTGCATTACCCTTGGTGACCACCTTGACCGACTCATCCCATGCTCGACTAGAAGCTGACAAAGTCACCCGGTTCATTGATTGGATCCAACACATATTCCAATAGGTTCAATATATTCTACAGAAGTCCAATTCCAAGTACAAGAAGCGCCATGATCAACATCGGGTGCCACATAACTTTCAGATGGGAGAAAAAAAAAAATTTCACTTGCAAAAAGAGCACCTTAAAGGGCCCCATCGAAAGATTCACATACTTCGTTATGGGTCATACACCATCACGAAGTTTGTGGGTGAAAATTATTTTGAGCTCAACATTCTCCCTTTCCTTGGCCTGTGTCCAATATTCAACATGGATCTTCTTCGGCCATATTTCCCATGTTGGCAAATATTGAACAAGCAATGAATGTGTGTTGATGGTTGTTGTCATTGATGGCAACAGTGGAGATGGCAGGATATGAAGGATAAAATGCGCGTAGCAAGAGAGTACAGAGAAGAAGGAAGATAGAAATCTAGTGACTGTTGGATTCCCTTCAAATTTCCTGAAAGGCCGACAACCGTCAGATCTACAAAAGATACGAGGGAGATAAGTCATCGGCAATTCGGCGATCGGGACTTTGATATGTCAAGAACACACTGCAACAAAAACCCCGAAATCGCGAGATGTGATTTCCTGATTTGATCACAGCCGTTAAATCAAGCAGAGATCGGGACCATCCACGTGTAGACAGGAGGCTTCATCGGAGAATCGGGAATCGGAGTTTCACGAGGCTTGTGAACAATGACAACGAAAACCCCGAAATCACGATATGCAATTTCGCGATGAAATCGCAGCCGTTGAGCCAAGATTGCATCTGGACCGTTGATCCAACTCACGACAGCAGACCACGTCAGTAAGGGACACATGGTACATCCAGGGAATGACAGGTGTCAGGCAGATTCATCACTTCATGCACATGTAAGTCACGAATCAGAGTGACACGTGGTTGGATCTAACATGTGTCAAACCACGTGTGACGTCAGCAGAGGCATCGTCGGCATATTGGAAATCGGGAAATCGGAGTTCCTGAGGTCGAAGGAAACGAGAGATCAAAAGTCTCGAAATCCCGAAGGGATCGGGACTGTCCATCTGAGGGACAGGTGTTGGAAATCAGGAGCGAGTCGGCATATCGCCAATCGGGAAATCGGAGTTCCCAAGGTCAAAAGAAACAGGACATCGGAAGTCCCGAAATCTCGACACAATCGGGACCGTCCATCTGAGAGGACGTGTGGCAGGAGATTGGTGCCATCGGCGAAAGGCCCGACAGGAGGTCGTTCATCGGCTAATCGAAAATCGGGATATCGGAGATCCCGAGCACAAAGTTTTTGTGCATCTCGAAATCGCGATCCGCGAAATCCCGATGAGTGGAGTACAGCTATCAGCACAGCAGCGAAGGAGGACAGAGGCGTAGTGGAGGCTAGCTGTTAGCATATGAATGGAGCGTCGGGATTTGGACGATCGGGAATCACCGGGTGAATGCATTTATGCATCACAAACCCCGAAGGGGTTAGGTTGTGGTCATGGGTAATGGTCACATGGACCAGGGCTCAGTCAATAGGGATGAAACGCATCGCGAATCGGGAAATCGCGATGACATAAACATTGTCATCGCAAGTGCCGAAACTCCGATGGAGTGATAAGACCAAGGTCGCACGAAGGCAGGTCACATGGACCATTGTGTAGCTGGAAGGGGATAGCATATGGAATACCGAAACCCGATTCGAAAAAGGCACGGATAGGTTTAATTCGAATTTCAAAAAGAGGCCCGATTTCCTCCGGGAAATAAATATGGGACCCGATGAGCGTTGAACGGGTCCTGGACCAATGGGTTTAAAAAGGGGGTCGATGCTCTTGGCATGGTGTGTTGTTGAAGCATGCGGAGGCCATTTTTCTGACAGCAGGGATGTCTACTGGTGGGTGATGTCACTTGGGCAGGAAGCATGAAAAGTTGGAAGGAAGAGGAACCTCCTTGTGGGAGTCAGGCGACAGATCTACATTGACAGAGAGATCACGACGGTGGGTTCAGTAACCATGAGATCAGAGGCATCATCTCCATGTTTATTGAGTTGTTTAATATGTGTTCTTTGGTAACTGCCTGACAGTTTGTAGATCTGTGTTTACCCTTGAGATAATTTCTGTTACTGTCATAACCATTAGATGAAACTGCCTGATCCAGTGTGAAAATTAATGAAACGTGGTCAGCAGTGAGTATGAGGGTTAAACCCTTCAGCAGTAGCAATCTGCCAGTAGAAACTGGTGCTATCTTCAGGGGGTTGAAGCTCCCTTCCAGGAAAGGCTGATAAACGAGAGAAGGTTGTAGCCTTCAGCAGGTAGAAGCCTGCGTACTAGTAGGAGTCTGCACTAGTACATTGTTGTAGAATGTTTTCTTAATAATAATAATTGAAGATAGAGACAACAACAGCGGTGGTTTTCTCCCTATTTGGGTTTCCACCTTAAATCCTGGTGTTCATGTGTCCTATTCATCTGTGTTAGTTTATTTTGTTGAATTACTATTTAAAAGACATCTGATGAATGAAGAAATCCATAATATGATCT
>ML776853.1:0-24185 GCA_009831015.1 Picea engelmannii | reverse complement strand
CAGGTAGAAGCCTGCGTACTAGTAGGAGTCTGCACTAGTACATTGTTGTAGAATGTTTTCTTAATAATAATCATTGAAGATAGAGACTACAGCAGTGGTGGTTTTCTCCCTATTTGGGTTTCCACCTTAAATCCTGGTGTTCATGTGTCCTATTCATCTGTGTTAGTTTATTTTGTTGAATTACTGTTTAGAAGACATCTGATGAATGAAGAAATCCATAATATGATCTCTGGATGAACTATTGTTTTGATAAGAATATACAACAACTGGTCTCTATAAAGTAGACTAAGATTTTTCAGTGAAAGAAAAGTGAAATATTGTTAAAAGCTCAAAACACTGATTCACCCCCCCTCTCAGTATTTTTCCAACATCCCACCATTATTGGACACCTCAGAAATAGAAGAATAGTTGACACCAACATATCTCAACCATGAATACATGTAATAGGAATCCAATGATCATATTGTGGACACATAGATTAAGGGAACTCGATAGCAAAGGATCCAACTTTATCGAGTCGTCAAAGCAAGGAAGCTTTTGCACCAAGGAAAGTGGCTCACATAGGGCCAAATTCAACATAAATTTCCTCATCTAATGGGGGAACTCAACAAAATTGAGACCATTGCTTCCTAAGGAGGGAGGATTGATCCAGGTGGATATCGGTGGCCACCCACCTATTCCACTGGCTCAAAAGAAGAAGATGGATCATTGACATGGAACTTAGTGCCACTATTTCTACCACTAAGCTCCAGCCTGGTGAACCAAATGAGCCAGAAGAAAGTGATCGACTCTTCCATTCACATATGTGGGTAAAAGGAACCCAACTACACTTCATCACTGATACTGGTAGCCAGAAGAACCTAATATTAGCAAAGGTCATCAAGTGGTTGGCCCTGTCGACAACGCCACACCCACAACCCTACACCATTGGATGGCTCCACCAAGGAAGTGATCTCCGCGTCAGCCAATAGTGGCGACTATTGTATGGCATCAAGCCCTTCAAAGATGAGGTATTGTGTGATTTTTCTCCTCTCAAAGTTTGTAATGTTCTTTTGGGCCAACCTTATTTATGGAAATGTCATGTTGTATACGAGTCTAGTCCACATAGTGTTATTATTAATTTCATTAGGAAATTGTATAGGATACCCAAGGAATTCCCTCTTAGTGCTATTACCTTGATCTCTTCCAAGCAATGTAGGAAGGTCATCTCTCAGACAGGGAAATTTTTCTTATTCGTGATTCACTCTCAGAGTGAGAGAAATATCGCAGCCACATACAGGGCCTTCGTAGCCGATCTCTGCACACCATAGAAGTAATTGGATAAGGTCATGGAAGAATACTCATATATCTTCTCCTCTCCTACTGGGGTACCTATGCACTTCTAGGTCAAGCATCCCATCGATCTAACCCCAGGTGCATTTCTACTCAATGGTCCAGTCTACCACTGCTCTTTATTAGAAAATGAGGAGAGCAAGAGGCATATCCAAGAACTACTCCACAATGGATAAAATCCATCCCATCTCATCACCTTGTGGGATCCCAATCATGTTGGTGCGGGAGAAAAACAGGATCTCATGACTCTACATTGATTATCGAGCCCTAAATAAAATCACAGTCCGAAACCGGTACTCTATTCCCCGAATCGACGACCTTCTTGATCATCTCACGGGGGCCAAATACTTCAGTAAGATTGATCTGAAGTCTAGCTACCACCAGGTCCCAATAGAATAGATAGATGTACCGAAGACCACCTTCAAGTCAAAATAAGGTAGTTTTAATGGTTGGTCATGCCATTTTATTTGACAAATGCTCCAACAAATTTTATGAGGATGATGGACGATATCCTACGATATTTCAACGATACCTTTGTAGTGGTTTATCTAGATTACATCCTCATATACAACAAGACATGGGCAGAAAACTTGCAACATATTCAATAGGTTTTGCACACCCTGCGGCAGCACAAAATATATGCAAACTTTGAAAAATGATCCTTCAACATGGGCAGGGTCCATTACTTAGGCTACATCATTGATCATCATGGTGTGTGTCTAGATCCAACCAAGATCCAGGTCATTCATGACTGGCCAGCCCCAACCACAATCACTGAACTTCGGAGCTTTTTGGGTCACCAATTTCTATCACAGGTTCGTGTTGGGATTCTCTCATATCGCATGGGCCCTTAGGCAAGTAACCAAGGGTGGCGATAAGGAAATATTTGTGTGGGACATGTCCCAAAAAAAACCTTCAATGACTTGAAGAAGGATTTGTGTTCATCCCTAGTACTTTCATTACTGGACCTATAACATCCCTTTCAGATCGAGACAAATGCTTCATACTATGTTGTGGGCATCATAATCACTGAACATGGCCACCCTGTGGCATATCATACTGAGACACTATCATATGTTGTCCATAAGTACCCTAATTACAACAAAAAAATGTACTCCATTGTGAAATCCTACTTCCAATGGAGACATTACATTCTTGGGAAGGAGAAATTCACCCACATTGATCACAAGCCACTACATTTCATGCAGACCCAAGGAAAATTGCAGAATGACCACCCTCAGAAGTGGTCCACATACTTACAATAGTTCCACCTCAACATCAAGTATAAAATAGGTAGTACCAACCAAGTTGTTGATTTCCTCAGTCGACCTCCAGTCATGGAACTCCCCATGGTATTAGACTCTTGCGGCCATGAGACCTTTGGGTGGCTCCACCTCTACGAGACAGACCCTGACTTCTCCACCACCTACCAAATGTTGGGTGCCAACACAGTGGTTGCTAATTTCCATCTTAAGGAAGGGTTGTTGTGTCATCTGGGCCATCTCTATGTTCCATCAAGTGAGCATGTGAATTTGATTTTGAAATCTCACTACAGTCGGGTGGAAGGACACTTTGGCATTGAAATGACAGTGGGAGTGTTGTAGAAACATTTCTACTGGATGAAACTTCGACAAGATGTCAGCAAGTATATCAGGTCCTACACCACCTGCGTTAGTGCCAAATCGACCAATAATAAACAGGGCCCATACACCCCTCTTCCTAATCCTATAAGGCCATACGAATACATCTCAATCGACTACATGTTGGGCCTCCTGTCCATGAAGAGGGGAAATTACTGTGTTTTTTTGGTTTTTGATCGCTTTTCCAAGATGGAGATTCTAGCTGCCTGCAATAAGAACATAACAACAGAAGCCACTACCAATCTCTTCTTTGAATGAGTATGGGAACATTTTTGGATCCCATGAACCATTATCTGAGACCATGACAGTCAATTCCTCAGCACATTCTAGTCGAGCCTCTAGTCACTGTTGGATACCAAGATCACCAAATTCGTTGCCTTACATCCCTATACAGATGGCCAAACTGAGGTCGTCAATTGGATGATCATACATATCCTATGCATGTACAATTCAAAACACCCCTGCACATGGGATGAGATTCTTCCCTATGTCCAACATAGCTACAACCAATCCATGCATAGCTCAACTGGCCACAACCCCTTTCAGGTGGGGTTGGTATTCCAACCATTGGGCCCCATGGATGTTGCACTACCCTTGGTGACCACCTCGACCAATGCATCCCCTACTCCACCAGAAGCTGACAAAGCCACCTATTTCATTGAGAGGATCCATCACATCTTCCAGTAGGTTCACAATATTCTACATAAGTCTAATACCAAGTACAAGTAGTGTCGTGATCAACATTGGGTGCCACATAAGTTTCAAATAGGAGAAAATGTTTGGTTTCACTTACAGAAAGAATGCCTTATAGGGCCCCATTGGAAGCTTCTCCCACTTCATTATGGGTCATACATAATCACCAAGGTTGTGGGTGATACTGCTTTTGAGCTCAACATTCCCCCTTTCCTTGGCCTGTACCAAGTCTTCAACTTAGATCTCCTTCAACCATATCTCCCACCATTATTGGACACCTCAGAGATAGCAGAGTAGTTGAAACCAACAAAGATAAACCTTGTCTGCATGCAATAGGAATCCAATGATAATATTTTGGACACAGAGATAAGTGGCACTCGACAACAAATGATCCATCTTTATCGAGTCGTCAAAGCAATGCAACTCCTACACCAAGGCAAGTGGCTCACCCAGGGGAAAATTCAGCAGAAATTTCCTCATCTGATGGGGGAACTCAACGCAATGGATACCATTGATTTCTAAGGAGGGAGGATTGATCCAGGGGAATATCAATGGCCACCCACCTATTCTACTGGCTCAAAAAACAATTTTCCACATTGGCAGTTTTTCGGTAGTTTTTTGGTAGTTTTTTGGGTTCCAAACTTCCAGGGCCGTTTTGAGGCCCCGAACGACATTTTTTGGAGATTTCAGGCCCATGTGACTATCAAAGTTGTTAACCTAGGCTAGTTGAAAATATTTCTTCTCGGTTAGACCTTTCCAATGGGCTATTGTGCACCTAAAACAAAGATTGTATGCAAAAGTTACGACCCTGGGAAGTTGATGTACTAACTTACCCAAATGGGGCCCACATGAATTTTGGCGCTTCATCCCCTAGGGTTAGGTTTTTGGATGTCTACGATTTTTTACATTCCTTTTTATTTTTTAAATTCCTTTAGAGCCTCATTTTAATCATCTTCCTGCAAAAGGGGGAAAACTTTCTGTGAGCCCCATGTCAAAGATTGGTTGGAAAATTTTTGTGAGAAAAAGGAAAAAGAGGAACCCTCATTATATATAGTCATGACCACCTCAGAATCCTTCAAGGATTCTATTAAGGAACAATACTACCCTGTTAGAAGTTATGACGACTTGTATACCAAATGGACCACACTGCGGAAATAAAGAGACCAAGCAGTGCTAGAGTTCACAAATATCTTCCATACCTTGCGCACCAAGTTGCATATCAATGATTCAGAGCAACATCTGGTGCTCAAGTATCGTGGTGCTCTGCATAGATACATATAGACTGAAATGCAATTTCTGCACATCCCATCCTTGGGCACAACCTACCGATATGTCGTCAAAATCGTGTAGAATCTCAAACAAAATACGCAACAATTTGGGTATGGGAACCCTTCACATCAAAAGACAGCAAAGGGTGGCCCCAAGCCACAGAACAAAGAATAGAGAAAAGACGGGTGGTATCAGGACAACCAGTCCAAGCCACAAGCAACGAAGGACACTGGAAAGACAAAGAAATATAGTGGGAAGTGGTGGGACTTCCATAATATCCCTTGGCATAACATTATTGATTATTGCTCAAAGTAGTCGCAAGTGGTCAAACTAAAAGCCTTTAAATAAGATGCGGGTTATAACTATGAATCAGAACCAGAAAGGGGAAGATGGATCATTGATGTGGAACCCAATACTATTGTTTCTACCACCAAGCTTCGGTCTGGTGAACCACATGATCCAAATGAAGGAAAGCATATCTTCCATTCACAGATGTGGGTAAAAGGCACCTGGATGCACTTCATCATTGATAGCAGTAGATAGAAGAAACTCATCTTAGAAGAGGTCATCAAGCATATGGACCTAACAAAAACGTTGTACCCACAACCCTACACCATTGGATGGCTCTGCCAAGGAAGTGATCTCCTCATCATCCAACAGTGTCAACTATCATACGACATCAAGCCCTTCAAAGATGAGGTATTGTTTGATGTTTTTCCTCTCGAAGTTTTTAATGTTCTTTTCGGCCAACCTTATTTATGGAAACATCATGTTGTATATGAGTCTAGGCTCATACTATTATTATTACTTTGAATAGGAAATTGTACAGGATACCCAAGGCAATCCATCCTAGTTCTCTTTCCTTGATCTCTACCAAGCAATGTAGGAAGGTCATCTCTCATACTGGTAAATTTGTCTTCTTCATGATTCTCTCTCAGACTGAACGAAATATCGCAGCCACATCCAAAGTATTTGTTGTCGATCTCTCCACACAATAGAAGCAAGTGTATAAGCTCATGGAAGAATACTCATATATCTTCTCTTATCCTACCGGGGTACCTCTGCACTGTCAGGTCAAGCATCCCATCAATCTGACCCCAGGCGCACCGCTACCCAATGGGCCAGTCTACTACTACTCTTTGTGATAAAACAAGGATATTTAGAGGGAGGTCCAAGAAATTCTCTACAAGGGGCACATCCATACCAACTCATCACGTTGTTGGAGCCCAATCATGTTGGTGCAAAAGAAAGACAGGACATGGTGACTCTGCATTGATTACTAGGCCCTGAATAAAATAACAGTCTAAAACCGGTACCCTATTCCCTTAATCAATGACCTCCTTTATCATCTCATGGGGGGGAAATAATTCAGTAAGATTGATATGAAGTCTGGCTACCACCAGGTCCCAATAGAACAGACAGATGTATGGAATATTTCCTTCAAATCAAAAGAAGGTCTTTTTGAATGGTTGGTCATGCCCTTTGATTTGACAAATGCTCCAACAATGTTTATGAGGATGATGGAAAATATTCTATGACCTTTCACAAATAATTTTGTAGTGCTACATCTGGATGACATCCTCATCTACAAAAAGACTTGGGAGGAACACTTGCATCATATTCATTTGGTTCTGCACACCCTACGGCAGCACAAACTATATGCAAACTTGGAAAAATACTCCTTCGGCATGGACATGGTCCATTACTTAGGATACATCATTGATCAGAATGGTGTGCATGTGGATCCATCCAAGATCCAGGTCATCTATGACTGGATATCCTCAACCACACTCACTGAACTTAGGAGCTTCTTGGGCCTCACTAATTTCTATCACAGGTTCATGTTGGGATTCTCTCATATCGTATGGGCTCTCAGCCAAGTAACCAGGGGTGGCGGTAAGGAAACATTTGTGTGGGGCCTGTCCCAAAAACAAGATTTCGTTGACTTGAAGAAGTGTTTGTTCTCATCCCTAGTACTTTCATTACCGGACCTGCAGCATCCTTTTGAGATCGAGACAAATGCTTCAAACTATGTTGTGGGCATCGTTCTCACTCAACACAACCACCCTATGCTATATCATAGTGAGAAACTATCAAATGTTTTCTGTAAGTACCCTACTTACGAAAAATAAATGTACTCCATTTTGAAATCCTCCTGCCAGTGGATAAATTACATTCTTGGGAAGAAGATAACCATCCATAATGATCACAAGCCACTACAGTTCATGCAGACCCAAGGAAAATTGTAGAATGATCGCCATCAGAAGTGGTCCACATACTTAAAATAGTTCCACCTCAACATCAAGTATAAAAAAGGTAGTACCAACCGAGTTGTTGATTTCCTCAACCAACCTCCAGTCGCGACACTCACCACGGTACTAGACTCTTGCGGCCATGAGACCTCCGGATGGCCACACCTCTATGAGACAGACCCTGACTTCTCCACCACCTACCAAATGTTGGGAGCCAACTCAGTGGTCACTAATTTCCTTCTTTAGGATGGGATGTTGTGTCATCTAGGCCATCTCTATGTTCCATCAAGTGAGAGTGCAAAGTTGATTTGGGAATCTCACTACAGTTGGGTGGGAGGACACTTTGGCATCAAAAAGACAGTGGCAATGTTGTAGAAACAGTTCTAATAGCCGAAACTTCAACATGATGTCAACAAGTATATCATGTATTTCATTGCCTACGCTATTTCCAAACAGACCACTAAGAAACAGGGCATGTACACCCCTCTTCCTACTACTAATAGGTCATGGGAATCCATCTCAATGGACTACATCTCATACCTCTCATCCACCAAGAGGGGAAACGATTGTGTTTTTGTGTTTGTTGATCGCTTTTCCAATATGGAAATTATAGTCACCTGTAAGAAGAACATAACAACAAAATCCACTACCAAGATATTCTTTGAACGAGTATGGGTACATTTTGGGATCCCACAAACCATTATCTCAGACCGTGACATTCAATTTTTCAGTACATTCTAGTCGATCCTCTGGTCATTGTTATATACCAAGCTCACCAAATGCACTTCCTTCCACCCCTAGATAGATGGCCAAACTGAGGTCGTCAATCGGATGATCATACATATCCTGTGCATGTACAATTCATAACACCCTTGCACATGGGATGAGAGTCTTCCCTATGTCCAACATAGCTACAACCGAGCCCTACATAGCTCAACTGGCCACAACCCCTTTCAGGTGCGGTTGGGATTCCAATAATTGGGCCCCATAGATGTTGCACTACCCTTGGAGACCACCTCGCCTGAATCATCTCCTGCTCCACCAGAAGCTAAAAAGTCCACTCATTTCATTGAGTGGATCGAACACATCCACCAAAAGGTTCAAGATATTCTACAGAAGTCCGATGTGAAGTACAAGCAACACCATGATCAACATCGGGTGCCACATAAGTTTTAGGTGGGAGACAAAGTTTGGTTTCACTTATAGAAATAAGACCTGATCCATATTTAGGAGCGGATGAAATTATTAACAGACTGAATACAATAAACACAGATATATTTATAATAACACATATATCCAGTGAACAATATCTTCTATTAAATAATGAAATAGGCTGAAATTGTAAAACTGCAGAACTAAAAACTTGCTCGAATAGTGGCAGCTATCTCTGAGAAGAGATGTGGCTACTACTCACATCTATATAATCATAATTGAATACAATGAGGCTACAGATTCCTTTTTGATATTACTCATGAATGCCCAAACCGTAGAAATCCAAAAAACCAACCCTAGAAGGTGAAACGCCAAAAGTGATGTTGTCCCTATGGGTAAGTTGGTGTAATTTGGTACCTCAACTTCCTAGGGTCATAAATTTTTCATACGACCTATGTTTTAGGCGTGTGATAGACCTTGGAAAGGCCTTTCAAAGAACTACACATTACGTCATCAAACTCTGACTCCATCTACATTTTTACTGTAGCGAGCCAAAAAAAACAACGTTTAGGGCCCCAAAACGACTCTGGAAGTGCAGCAAGATGAGATGACTTGAAAACATACAAAATAATCCATTTGGATTAGGAAAGAGGCCACACGTATCCACCTAGAGGATGTGTGGGGATTCAAACAACCCCAAAACTGTAGAACCCACAATTACAAAGCAGTATAGAAGAAAATGTTGAACAAAAACAGACACGAGGAGCTAATTGGAATAGGTGGGTGGCCACCAATATCCACCTGGATCAATTCCCCCGCCCTAGGAAGCAGTTGTCTCCATTGCGTTGAGTTACACCATTAGGTGAGGAAACTTCTGCTGGATTTGGCCTTGGGTGAGCCACTTGCCTTGGTGTAGGTGTTTCCATGCCTTGACAACCCGATAAAGTTGGATTCGTTGCTGGCGAGTTCCCTTGACCCATGTGTCCACTATCTCATCAATGGATGCTTGTTCCATGCAGTTAGGGTTGAGCTTTGTTGGTGTCAGCTATTTTGTGATCTTAGAAGTGTCCAATAATGGTGGAAAATATGGTCACTACTACATATTGAAATTTTGCGACAACCACTTGCGACGAAAGTAGTCTTTCGTCGCAACATGCAAGAGAAAAAGCTCAAGTTTTTTAAATCCACCCTGTATTCGTCACAAGCTCAACGTAGGTAGTTTGACCAAATTATTATGGTCAATGTTCGTCGCATGAGCGACAAATATACTTTGTCTGTCACAAGAGCGATGTATTACTTAACCATAAAATTGACCGTTAAAAATGACCTTAAATAAATAGGTAAATAAATAAATATTTTTAGGTCATTGTCTTCGTAATTGCAACGATAGTCACCTAAAATTGCACTATAAATATTTGATGATTTAAATATGTTGCGACAATCTTGCTATAACAACAACAGTTATGAAAGGGTATTTTTGTGTGGAAGAATGTCGCTGAATGTTATTAGAGGTGGGGAAAAAAGTAAAGCAGGTGAAAAGGGTGATGGTAGATGTTATTACCCTTGTAAAAAATGTTGCCTCAGACATCCTGTAAGAATTTTAATAGCAACAACTACAAAACATTGTATGAAATATGGTCACATTGATGGTGGATTGAATGAATATCGTCCTGTGGTAATTAGCTATATATTCATTATCTTTTTTTATTTTGTCAATTTTATATAAAATTATATATATTGTTTAAATGTTTTTTATAGTATACACTAATTTTTCATGATTGTTTGTAATTATAAAGTTAGAGTTTCCCTCTAACTTTTCGCAAAATATTACACCAAGTATTAGTAGAAATGATGTTGTACAAGATGAGGAACATCATCATGACCAAGCAAATGAGGATCTCTTGGAAGAAGATGATGGGAGAAATCAAGTTAATGATCCCGTGGAAGAAGATGATGGGACAAATCAAATGATCCAAGATTTGTTTTCGCATCCGGATGAGGATGGGGAAAATGCTGGTATTTATGATTAACATCTATTAGAAAAGACAAATAAACGACTTTATGAAGGATCAAGAGAAAATATTATCCTCGCTACATTGTTGCTAGTGAACTTAAAGGTTATGAATAATTTGTCAAACACTTGTATGACATAGATACTAAGGTATGTAATATGTTTCATCTCATACTATACATAAATGTTGATTTCTTTATTATTTGTTTTTAGTGTTAATTAATGTGTAAAATAAGAATGCAATTTTTACACATTAATATTCTTACATTAACTAGTTGTTTGTTATGTTGTAGATCATTAGGTGAATTTTTGTTACCATCGTCAAATATTTTACCTTGCACATATCGAGGTTTGCATGCCATTATGAAAGACATTGGAATGGATTATCAAACTATAGATGCATGTCCTAATGACCATATTATATATTATGGACAACATTCTTCGAAAACCGAATGTCTGCAATGTCTTATCAGTAGATATCGAACCAATCAAGTAACAAAAAGGGTGCCTCGAAAGGTTCTTCGTCATATTCCCATAATTCCACGTTTGCAGCGATTGTTCAGGTGTGAAAGCATAGCACAATTTATGGATTACCATGCACATAACAGAAGTGGAGATGGTGTTCTTCAAATTCCCATCGATGGTTCTGCATTTAGGGAAATTGAGGAAAAATGGGTAGATTTCAAAGATGAACCTCGTAATGTTAGGATTTCATTGGCAGCTGATGGTGTTAATCCATTCAGAGAGATTAGGTCTATTTACTCAGTGTAGCCTATTTTTGTTATCAACAATAGCATTCCTCCTTGAATGTTAATAAAGAGGGAGCACATAATGTTGACAATGATTGTTCCAGGTATTTGTTTACATTAATTTTTTGAATTTAACATTTTCTTTTGTTTCAATTTTTTGCATAATATCTTTTGTTTATTTATTTATTTATATATATTACATGATATCATTCCTTTAGTAATTATGTGTAATTTCAAACAAATATTAGGTAAGTACCAGGTTAAAGATATGAATGTATATATCGAACCTCTTATCGACAAGCTACTAAATTTATGGGCTGGCATCACAATGTATGACATATGTAAACCAATCGAGGAGAAGAAATTTAAATTCCGTGGAATACTTTTATGGACAATTCATGATGCCCCTGGACTAATAAATTATTGTGGTATGTATAAGCATTCTAATATTTCTCTTTAATACTATATAATATGTTAATGTTATCATGGTGCATGTTTACTTTTTAAATAATCTCATCGTATAATTGACATTAATCCATTTTTTGCAGGTCTTCAAACCAAGGGTAAATTTGCATGTCTAGTTTGTGGCCCTAAGATGAAGTATCGCCATTCAAAAATTTTAGGAAAGATGGTGTTTGATGAGTATAGGCACCTTCTTCCTAAGAACCATAGGTATCGTACTATTGAAAAGCATATTTTCAATGGGAAAGAAGAGACTGGTTTAAAACCACGAAGAATGACACCTCACCTATGGAGGTTGGAATATAATAGAAATCGTCAAGGTACTCAATTTCATAATGTATCATAGATCATTTAATGTTTTGAATGTTTATTTTAATCATTGAATTTATTTTACCGTATTTGATAATTATTTTTCTGATTTCTTTTATGCTTCATGAAGGCCGCAATCATCATGAAGGTATTAATAATGGGCTTCCATGAGGAATGAAATATTATCCCGCTCAATTCATGAGGTTTACCTACTATGAGAAGATAAAAATAKCTCATATGTTTGATACAATGCATATCGGGAAGAATGTGACTGGAACGTTATGGTGAATCATAGATCGTAGGAGGGACAAAGAAAAAATTGTCAAAATTTGTACTGACATTCAAGAAGCCAATCATGCAATGGAAAGTGTGATCCGATATTCAAATAGATCAGATGAAGTACTTGAACGAAATAACCTTCCATGGTTATTAACAGAGTAACAAAGAAATGATGTAAAAGAGGTCATTCAAAGAATTAAATTTCCCACAGGTTTTGCTTCAAACATAAAAAATATCTTAAAGAAGAAAGGTGAATTTGGTGGGGTAAAAACACATGATTGGAATACCTTCATTAAGGTAATAATTTTGGTATACATATTTATGTATATTGGCCTTATAGATCTTTTATTTTTTTTATTTTTGTTTGTCTACTTTGGTCGAAACAAATAACGATTCATTTTTTTGTTACAGTATGTTCTACCGCTATCTCTCCCAAACAACTTTGACAACAACATCAAACAAGTTATATATGATCTTGGAAAATACATGAGGTAAGATGTAGTTGTGATTTATATGAAAAAAATTCTTTCAAATTATTGTTGTACTTAATGACACGTGCTTTACTTGTAATGTAATGTAATATATTATATTGTGTACTTATGTTGAAACATGTTATTTTCTTGTGTCATGATCTTATGTAGATGGTTGTCATTGAAAGAAATCCATGAAGATGATATAAAGTATTGGAAGAGAGAAATTCCTCATCTAATGTGTGAAATGCAAAAGTATATACCTGATACATTTTTCAATGCACAATAACACTACCTCATACACCAAGTTGAGGAGATTGAAATTTGTGGACCTGTTCACACAAGTTCAATGTGGATGGTGGAGAGGCACTTGAAATCATTGAAGGCATTGCTTAGACAAAGAGCACGTCCTGAGGGTTATATGGTGGAGGGATATATGGTATATCAATCCATGGCCTATATTAGTCATTATCTTCCTAAATTAGCAACGCCAACTATGCATGCAGTGGTTCACATTTGGGATGTGAACTCCATCAAAAAAATTGAATATCAGGAGCATCTATTGGGGAAAGGTAGAATGAAAAAAATGAGAGGTAATATATTAATAAGTGTGAAAAATTATATTATTAATACATATAAAGTTTTGTTTTTGTGTATATATGATCATACTCATTAATATATTAATATAATTTATTTCATAAATTATAAATATTTATAATTACCTGCATATTGTACGTTATAACTAATATTTAATATTGGTTATGTTTTTTTGATTCGGTTGCTCTAGAGTGGGATGCACTGCATTTATACATTGCAAACAATCTTGATTGGATGAATGTATGGATTGAAATATATAAACAACATAATGGAGGTAGGTTATCATGGCAACGACTGTCTGAATTGCTTAGAGAAGCTCGTCGTAACGGAGATGCCAATGTTACGCAGAGGGAAAATGATCTAGCACATGGTTTGAAAGATGGACAGGTAAGCAATTTCACCCATTTTATTCAGTTATTTTATATTATACTAATGTGACTACATGTGTACTGTATTTTTCAGATACTTTCGAAGTTATATAAGTATATGTTAATTTATTAATTTATAATGCATCTTTTACATATCTGACATATTGCAGTTGAAACACCACAAGGCTATGTGGTGCAATGGTCATAAATTTCACATCAAACAATTGGATGAAACAAGGAAAAATTCTGATAGTGGGATAACTGCAGTATTCCAGGTTACCAATGTTTCCTCTATGAGTGAAAGACATCCCCGAGAATCTGAAAATAGATACTATGGGTATTTAAACAATATACTTGAGTGTGACTTTAATTCCTTCAAATTAGTATTGTTTGATGTCAAATGGTATAGCTTATGAATTCATGAACGTGATGAGGAAAGAACTATTATTCAACATGCCAACGGATTTCCAATGATTAAAAAAATGATGTTTGAAAGAGGACATGATCGCTATGTTTTTCCAATCCAATGTGAAAAGGTCTTTTACTCAAATGTTCCAGGTGAAAGGGATTGGTCATTTGTTGTTAGATATGATCCAAGAGGAAGGCTAATTAAGTATACTCATTTACAGGAAGAAGATGATATTGAAGATGAAGAAGATGATTCGACATAATATCAGACAGATCCAGAAGAGCATGGAGGGTCGACTGATGAAGAAGATGAAGAAGATCATGATCTAGGTGTAGGAGACAATATTGCAATTCATGATGATGATGTTGATGAAAATATGCTCGAAAATGACATTGATGACAATGATGATATCATCAATCCTTTCAACAACGTTTCAAAACCAGATGATGATACAGATGTCGAGTTCAATGAAGAATACCAAGATAGAGAATAAGGATGATTACATAGATGTTGAGGTTGGATTAGGTATGTGACTATATAATATTTTAATTTGTATGAATTATTCTCTTAAAATAATTTACTTTTAATGTCATGGGTTGATTACATGTTTTTAAGTTTTATGCGACATTTTTATATCCTAGGTTACATGTTGTTTAATTATTATTTGAAACCTGAAAATAGTTGTCAATATAGTAAAATACGTGGTAGACTAAAAATATTATTTAGAAACACATTATTTCATGTACCTTCATTATTTTTTGTTTTTGTAGTTTCTATGCATGAATCTTAATAGGATGTTGCTTTTGATTACTTTATATTTTATAGATTGGGTTTTGGGGATCAATTGAGAGTGATGTGAGGGAGAGGGGAGGGGCCATGTGAGCTTCCACCTTCATGTGGTTGGCCTTGTTAAGTAGAGGATAAATTATTATTGAAACTAAGAGAAGCTCTTTCATTTTTATACCACCATGATCGTATAAGATTTCATCAATATTGTTACCTATTTGAATCTTATTAGAATTACCATAAACCCTATTTTTCATATGTTCTAGTAGATATGTTAATGATTCCAAGTTTCATATTTGTATTTGACTGAAGGTCCAACTAGCATGCAAAGTATCAAATTGATATTTCAAGTTGATAAACCAAATATGAAATGAATCCAAGCATCATTTGATATCGTCGCAAGAGAGACTAATGTAAATAATATTGCAACAAATTTTCTATACTATCGACAAAAAAAGTTTGTCGATAATTTTATGCCATTAATATGTAATTTTGTAAAAAAATAATGGATCTTAAGGACTACAACATGGTCAAGTAAAGAGGAACGAGGAACGGAAATTGCACGAAGACTAGAGTACACGTCCGACAACAGGGACCTGTGAATGGGGCCAACGTTGAAATTTTTTCAAACAATTTATGTATGCACTGAAATTTTTCATGGATAGACTATTGGCATGACTTAAAAATATGGGAGGGTTTTTGGACTCAAATTTTAGGACACGCCCACTTTCTTCCATCATCACTTCATCATGTAAACCATAAACCCTAATTTTGCTTTTAGAGTACCCAATTTGGTTGATGCAAGTTTTAGGCTTTCGTCGATTTTTCTTCATTTTGCTTTCAAGTTCTACATCATATTTTTGATGAAAAATCCCTCTATTTCATTGATTTCTTAATCAACACCATCAAGATACTAGAGGCGGGCAATAGTGACATATGAATGGGGACAACGTCGAAATGTTTTCAAACTGTATATGTATGCATTGAAATTTGACTTGGATAGACTATTCACATGCCTTAACAATATGGGAGGGTTTCTAGACTCAAATTTGACTGACACACCCACTTTCTTCCATCATCAATTCATCATGTAAACCATAAACCCAACTATTTTTCATATATTCTAGTAGATATGTTAATGATTCCAAGTTTCATATTTGTATTTGAATGAACGTTTAGCTAGCTTGCAAATTATTAAATTGAGATTTTAAGTTGATGAACCAAATATGAAATGAATCCAAGCTGCATCATTTGATATCGTCGCAAGAGAGACGAATGTAAATAATCTTGCGACAAATTTTCTATATTATCGACGAAAAACGTTTGTCAATAATTTTATGCCATTAGTATGTAATTTTGTACAAAAATAATGGATCTTGGGGACTACACCATGGCCAAGGAATGAGGAACGAGGAACAATGAATGAGGAATTTAAATTGCATGAGGACTAGACACGTCCGACAGCAGGGACCTGCGAATGGGACCAACGTTGAAATTTTTTCAAACAGTTTTTGTATGCACTGAAATTTTTCATGGATAGACTATTGGCATGCCTTAACGATATGGGAGGTTTTCTGGACTCAAATTTGAGTGACACACCTAATTTATTCCATCTTCACTTCATCATGTAAACCATAAACCCTAATTTTCTTTCAGAGTACCCAATTTGGTTGACGCGAGTTTTAGGCTTCATTGATACCTTCATTGAATTTTACATTTACCAGTGGTAACATTGGTCAAGCCGTGCGATGGGTAATTTTCCTTCTCATCATTCACTTGAGTGGATTCTTCCCTTTGGGTTTAGTTATTATTTTTGATTCTATATTATAGCAACAAAAACCTTAGATTATCCATCTTCCAATGCTACAATGATCCACTATCAAATGATTTATTACCTCTAAGAAATCCTCTAGTTATACTACCCTTTCCCTTTGCATTCATATAGTTCATCTTGCCTGCTTCTAGAGGATTCACTAGAAATAGCCAACTCCTCATTCATCATTGCAACTTATTAAATCAATAATTATTCAATATTCTCCTGTCTTTTAATGCAATTGTGTTGGCTCACTAATCGTCAATGACTATTTCTCCTTCTTGGTGGTCACAATTTTGGTTTCTCTCATTATTTTTGTCTCCATCATAATGATTATTCTATAATCACCATCTAATATTATTAAATTGGGTAGAGTGAGATATTTTATTTCCATATGAAATTGAAATCATTAATAGTCCAATTGATAATGTTGCAGTGATACTTGGAATCTATTGAATGAATTCAATATGAAATGTTCATTGATCACCTTGTCGAAGTGATTGATGGATTTTATTGTCAACCAACAACTCTAGTGGCCTCAATTTTGATTTCTCTAACTTTCCCCGTGTATCCTTCATCATATTGTTTACTATGGAACCATCATCCAATACCATATCGGTTAGAGAGCGATCTCCTATTTCCATATGTATTTTTGTGCTCCATCCTTGTCTAAGATCATAATGTTCTTAACTTATACTCCTTATTTCATCGTATCAATAAATTTTTGGTATTGATGTCATTATTGGTCTAATTGATTGTCATGATAGCCCTCTGAATATGTAGAATTAATTCTTCCCAAGTTTATCATAGATCACCTTGTTGAAGCCCTAGTTATAGATTTTAGCATCTATCAACTCATTATTCAATAATGTGTAGGTCAACATGAATTATCGAGTTTTCTTATTTGTATCATGCATTCCATGTTCTATGGAAATCAACACAAATTCTCTCTGTTGTGCTAGTTTGAACATTCTTTGCATTTGGTTCCTCATTTCTCTAGTAATGATTGAACATTCTTTGTATTTGATTGAACACAAATACAATGAATTTACAATTCTCTACTAATGATTCTCCTGTTATTTTGGTGTCACTAGACACATCTTCCTTTTCACCTATGTCAATTGACATATCCATGACCTTTGTATTCTTGAGATTGTAGAGCCATGTTCTGGTAGGCTTTGATGTTGTTTCAGTGCTCTTCATGTTGAAATGTTGTATTAATGGTTATGGTAGTTAATCTCATTAGGAGTTACAAGTCAGATAAAGGTTACATTGGTTTATAATTATGATTTATAGGGATTAGGGGTTAATGTTTATAGGGGTTAGGTATGGAAATAATTAAGGGTTAGTTGTTAGGGATTATAAGGGTTATAGTGTTATGGAGTAAAGTGGTTATATGGTTTGAGTATTATAAGGATTAATGTTTGTGAGATATAGGTATTAGGTGATTAGGGTTAATAAGTTAGGCTTGAGCTATTTGGGATTTATAAGTTAGAAATTATAGAGGTTATAAGTGATTAGGGTTAACATAGGTGATAGACTAGTACTAATAATGGATATATGTAATAGTAATGTACATGTTTGGGGTTATAAGTGTTAAAGATTAGGGTTAAATTTTCAAGGTTTTAGGGGTTTGGGATTCTAAAAATTGTAGTGGTTATGAGTCAAATGTGTTTGGGGAAATAAATTATAGTGATTATAAAGGTTAATGGACATAGGTTCTTAGGGGTTAGATGGTTACTCCAT
Source organism: Picea engelmannii (assembly GCA_009831015.1). NCBI lineage: Eukaryota > Viridiplantae > Streptophyta > Pinopsida > Pinales > Pinaceae > Picea > Picea engelmannii. Next base: position 5,848 of record ML776853.1, on the reverse strand, counting down.
AATAGTTGTTGTACGTAATATTATTAAAAATTATAGTTATAGGGGTTTAGGTGGGATCTAGAAGATATTTGGTGAAGATATCTACTTGTTGATCTACTAAAGGAACAAAGATCCGCACAAGCTATCCTTGACCATGAGGTTGCCAAATTTAGTGCATCCAAATATCCATGTGTTTTGTCTTCTAATGAGTCATTGGATTATGAATAAGCTTAATGGTACTTTGATTGTCACAAAGGTGGAATGAGTTTTTGGAGGAAGACCAAGTTGATCAAACATCATCTGTATCCAGGAAAGATGTTTCCCGACATGAACTTCACTAGCATAGTTGTCATTAGTGGAGAATATAATAACAACTTGTTTCTTCTTAGAACACTAAAAAATTCATCCAGAGCCAAGCGAAAAAAAGTAGCCCAAGGTAGATATTATCTCATCAAGATCGCTAACCTAGTGGACATTGAAAAATCTGAGGCAGATATGAGTACGATCGAGCATGAATGGTACTTGGTTCACCATATTTACAATGGCCACTGAGGGGGCACAAAACATCGCAAGATGTGTGGTTCTCTTTCAGATGTTGGACCCTATCTCTGGTTGAACTGATTTCAGGGTGGGCAAGTTGTTAAAAAGAAAAGATAACTCTTCCCAGGCCCCCGATGACATCTCCAGATTTCCTAACATTGTCATCCACCACCATGTCCCAGTTCGGGAATATTAACCCAATTCTCTTTCGATTTTCATGCAGAGTGCACCCTTGATACAAGGATTCCCCATCTCTTAGGATTGGCTAACAGACCATGTCCAAGTGATGTTCACATGGAACATTTCCCCACTTCACTATAAAATTAAAATATTGTTATATATATGTTACATTTATAACATATATATGTTACAAATATATAACATATATATGTTATATATATGTTACATTTATAACATATATATGTTACAAATATATAACATATATATGTTACATATATAACATATATATGTAACATATATGATATATATGTAACGAACAGAACCCGACCGCGCCCTAAAATGAATCGCAATATTGCACACAGTGAAAACAGAATCCGACCAGCGCCATAACACCATCCACAATCCACAGTCGAACACCAGTGCCATAACACCATCCACCATTTGACGAGTGCATTGCATAGTCCATAGTTGAACAAAACCAAAATCCCTAACCCCATTCACCCTAACTCATCCCATTTGAACTCGGTCTACCCCATTCTAAGCATTGATCCCTGAACTTGGCCAACTCCATTTGACCCATTTGCATTCATCCTGATCCACAAAGGTATACAGAGACCCCAACAAGAGACGTGGTGACCCCAGTAAGGAGGCACAGAGACAAAGAGAAACAAATAAGTGAATTAGACCAACAATGGCTTCCATTCCGGTAAATTTTCCTCACTCTGTCCTTTTCAACATTTTCAGTCTGAAAAGTCTAGGGCACACATGCATCATCATTCGAATGATATATTATATATATTCAATATAGGGAACCATGTTTGAATTAGATATTTTGTATATTTGAGTTAGGGCATATTCGAATTTAAATCTATGCCAACCATCTAAAACACTTCAAGAATCCATCTAAAATACCATAACTGCAAATTGGGCAGTCAAACAGTGTGAAATATCCTATAGTCCAAGTGTTTGTCAAAAGTACACACTCAGGGATTCATATAAAATTTCTACAAAAATTATTAAATTCATAACAACCTCTATAAACATTTTAGTGGAAAATTGTTTGACGAAAGGCCAACACAGTAAAACCAAGAAAAAGACCAAAAATAATTGAGTGGGAATTTTACAGTTTTAAATGCACACAAAGCTCTTCATTAGGTTGGTAAATTTCTTGTAGCATCATAACATTAGGTTGGTAAATTGAGAACATTCATTTGAGGGATAACTGTTTGTGGACACCCCCAAACCCTCTGAAATTTAGTGAAATAATGATAATTTTGTAACCAATTTTTAGGTCTTCCCTACTCTAAAGACCCCATTGATGGTGAGTTGTTTGACCTATCTTACTTATTTCCTTACTTGACACTTATCAAATGATATATCTGATTTCCTTTCAATAGTAGAAGGAATTTTCTTGTCCATGGCTAGTCCCCCCACCAACCCCCTTGGCTCCATCTCGAATTATTTTAATGATCTTAACAAACATAAGCACTTTAGGGAAAAAAAATTAGACTTCTTCTTAGGGTCATTTGTGGGTAGAAGGGATTGTGACTTAGTCTCTTTGACCAAAACATTATTCGTTTGGACATGGAACAACTTAGTATCATTAGAAGAAAATCTCGTATATACAGAGGGTACACTACATTCCCCCAGAACAATCTTATTCTAAATTATCTCCCCCATCTCCTATAATAACTCTTTTGAGACAGGTGTTCCCTTGACCCTTTTTCATCCAATTTGGGAATAAAACATCAAATGATCACCATCACTTGTTAAGTCGATATGTTTAGTAGTAGCCTCATAACCAATTGGAATTGAGAAGCCACTAGGAACATTATGAAGGTGCAAGAACATGTATGAGATATACATACCTATTTTATCTGGAGATGTTGTTGGATTTAATGTGTCAGGTTGTGTAGAATCCTTTCTAGATGCCAGATGATGAGGATCATTCTTCAGACACCCAACTTCATGACAAAACACACAACAAAAAAAGAGTCTCCAACACTCTATTTTTTGTTGGAATTTCCAATTTCTCCATTCTGTATCCATATCCAATTTTTATAATAGACCTTCTATAAGGTCTAATTCTATAAGTTCTTCCCTACCCATACACCCTAATAATTTCAGGATTGCCTATGCCTTCTTCTCCCTTTCCCATATGCCCTAAGAATATGCCCTAAGAATTGTTTTTATGCAATATTTAGATCCCTAAGAATTGGATTGCCTGCGCCTTCTTATGCCCTACCCATAGATGTCCAACAAGGTCAATGGATGGCCTTAAATGGATTACATCAACCTCTTGTATCCTTTTTTTCCACTTGTAGTTGACTGGTAGAGAAGAAACTAGTTCAAACATGTAGAAAAATTTAGAGAAAACCCACAGAAAATTGATTCCATAGGCCAATTGGCACAATCTTCCATTGACTTGCGATCTATGCCAAAATCACAAGTTTGACTTGTGTTGACTGAGTCAAACTTGGTTAATTTGAGTTTGAATCGGTGACCTTTGGATCGGCTTGTTTGGAGGCTGATCCAATTCAAACTCAGAAAAGTTTAATTTAAAGCGTGATTCTTGTTTCATTGAAAATAACTCTTTAATAAAAAATATCATACATCTCCCATATTTTTGCAAATTATATCTGTTGAAGGCAGAAGATTTTGATGTTTGTTTGAACAAAATGACACTTGTTATGGGAGAGCCTCGAGGAAGTCTCAAATTATGTGTATACATTGTGAACTTTTTTTCACAAAATTAGGATAATATGGAGAAGATTGGCCATACTCATCCAGTTGTCATGTCCAAAGAATTGCAAAATAAATTTTTTTGTCGAGTCCTATACTATATACTAGGAAAACCGTTAATAGTAGTGACGCATTACAATCCATTTGCTGATTTAAAACATGTTCAAGTTTTATTCTTTTATTGGTTAGTTTGGTTGTGGATGTCAGTTTGGAAAAAATAAGAATTATGTTGAAAGAGTAGTTCAAAATTTGAAAAGGGTAGTTATCTCCTTGAGATAGTGAGAATTTATTTTATGTCAACTGATAAATATCAATGTTTCAATAGTCCCTTAATCTTATTCTAGGTGCAACAATTGTTAATCTTGCACCTCCATGATTCCAAAACATCATTGGGATCTAATAGTGTCATTGCCATTTTCATTTGTATCCTCAGAAGTTGTAGTATTCCCCTTGGTAGAAAAGATTTTGCCTTTGATCCCACAGGCAGAACAGATTATGCCTTAGTAAATCCCCTTGGTAGACTAGAAGTTGTAGTTTTCTTCTAAGAGGTCATATGTTCAAATTTAGAGGGGTCCAGTAGGGTATGTATACCTCCATAGACTTTACCAATAAAATCGTTGGGTGGAGGGGTCTCATACACCAATTTGGTGTTTGGCTTGGCTGTGACCTTAAAAATAGATTATTATTATTATTATTACTACTAAAAGGAGACAGGAAAAGAGAACCCCTCAATCAACACAACCATGTCCCATATCCCTTATTTTGACAAGATCTTTGACAATTTCTTGATCTTTAGAGATTCTTTGTTCAGACCCATAATTTCTTTTGATCTTGCCAAGAATATTTACTCCATCATGTTAGGAGGTCCTTATTCTCATCTACCAATCATCATTATCTTTTTTTCCGGCATTTAATGAGTGCTCCTTGACTGATCATATTTATCTTGCTTAGAACTATAAATATTAATCTCCCAATCACCGTCACTTCAATGTCGAAGTTAGCTACATCATTATGAATCACTACACCAAGCCTTACTAATCGATGTTGATCATAAGTAATGCCAAAGTCATCAGGCCATTGTCTCATTCTAAATCACTAATAACCCTATCACTTCCTAGCATTATAAGTTCATAATTTGTTGTAACAAATCATTGGCACCCAGGTTCTACTCTCATCAAGTTCAACTCCTCGTCATCCACAACTTCCCATCATACTAAGCAATTAATCCAGTGTCATCTCTTCTTTCATACATTTTTGTTGTAGGTTGCCCTGTTGGGTCCCTTGAACCAACTATTTGTACAATATTCTTTGATGCATTTATATTAGGTCCTTCATGGTGACGTTAAATTATTTTTCATTATTTGAAGCCATCATATATCTTAGAAAAGAATGCCCATGTTGGTGTTTGTGTATCTTTTGATCCCAATAGCTTGAAGCAAGATGCCAAAAATATTTTTAGGACGAAAAATAAAATCTTGAAAAGACCTAAATAACCTTCTACAGTGTCTCCCATAGTGGTATCTTTTTATATCATTTTCTATTCGATTTCAGAAAAACATTCTTTCCATCCATGCAAATTTTCAAAATTAATTCTTACAAACATGTATAATACCATGCCCATCAAGTTGGTGAATAATGACAATATACTTTGGAAATCCACTGAACATATGCTTCTATCAATCGACTTCTTTGAAGTCATTGAGATAGTGGAACATGGGACTTTTGGCAGGCATTTGTTGTCTCAAAACATGTGACATCACCATTTTCCCCTTGCCATTCTATAGAGGAACTCCAAATACAATACATTTTGTGGTGCTTTTCTGATGGACATGGTTGTTAATTTCCGTAGAAATAAAACATCGCTAAATCCTTATTTTTTTTATAATTAGATCACCAAACAATATGTAAGAAACCAAAAATGTTTTTCTTTGCCAAGCTATTAGCAATATGTGCAATAGATCCATGAGTTCAAGAAGATGTTTCTTATCAACAAGCCTGAGGAAAATATAATATTTTCTATCCAGTTTAAAATTTTGAGGCATATCCACACCAATTTTTTTTCATGAAAAAAGCATTATATTCAATATTTCAAAACTGAAATCAGAATATACATCATGTCCTAACTATATTTCCAGAGCCATACCTCTCATCTTTCTTCCAACCAAAAAGAGGCAAAACTCAGAGAAAATTTTCCTCATAGCAGATCTTGTTTGAAATATTACAGTCATATGGAGGCTCTAGGGCCCTCCAATCCATGCTTAAACGAAATTGTATATTTTATTCACCTTTGAGGAGACTCAACCCTCTACTTATTATTTACCTCAATATGAATCAAACATTTTGTAAAATAATACTGCAATGTATAATTATTTTAGTGGTGGGCCCCACTGCCACATGACATTTAATC
>ML776852.1:1106417-1121754 GCA_009831015.1 Picea engelmannii | reverse complement strand
TAGGTGACAAGCACACAAGTAGGTCCTTGTTTCATGTCCCCTAAAAGAGAAATATTCAGCCATTGAAGAAGGAAGGAAGAGCCTAGCCTTTGCTACACTCTTTTCACTTCTTCCCTTGTGCTAGCTGTGCTTTTAAAGGTTAAGAAGGAGGAAACGTCCCAGGCCTAGGTTATCTACACCTAGGGCCGTCCTGCTTCTAGGGTTTGGTGATAGGGCGTTGCCATTGCAACACTCTCCCTCACCTCACTCTCTTGTCTTGACTTATCTTTTATGCTAGCCGTTTTGCCAAGTTTGACCTAAGGAAGGAGGAAAGAGCACAAGGCCTTGCTTAAGCAACACCGGAGTGAGCCTCTTTCCCCTAGCGTTTTGATTCTAGGGCCCTGCCATTGCAGCACCTTAGAACCCTTCCCTCTCGTCCTTAGCCTTTTATCCCTTCAACTTTGTGTCCTCTCTTTAATTGACTCCATTTACCCCTAGGCACTAATCTTAGATCCACAACGTTGAAGTGATTGTGCTCAAACAACTTCTTAAAACTCTTAAATTTGAAACCCTAACTAACTAGCTAACCCTAATTAGGCTGACGTCATACTTGGATATTCCATCTTGACACAGCACATGTCTTTGATAAGCAATTAGATGATGGTTTGAAAGCATTTATTGAGTAAGGGATTGATTAAATACATTGTTGGCTACATCATCTCAATATTTGTTGATGAATTGATATTATTCCATTGCTATATTAATTGACATTGATCTCATTGATATCTATTGTTTTAATTGCTTATATATTGATGTCGGATAGTCATATGAAGTACTAACCCATTGAATTATAGCCTGCATATATTGTTTTGCTATTGTCTTGTTCCGGGCAGGTGTTCTCATCTGGGCATACACTTCTTTATTGGTTGATTAGCCGGACTATCTGACCTTGGTGGTAACCTGTGAGGAGGAACTTTTACTTTGACCTTTATACTTTGGCCTCTTCAAAACCCCAGGTTACCGGGGACGTCTCCCTTGGGCTAACCTCCCTGAATAGAAAGAACCTCCCCATTGTGGTGACATTGGGTGGGGTAGGTTCCTGTTACGCCAGTTTGGCCTCTACCTTCTAGCCATTTGACCTAGCTACAAACTGTGCGATAACGGGTTATAGGGTAAAACAGTTGTGTCCATTATGTGATTGATTACTGTGTCTATCATTCTAGATTTAATTTGAATGGGTGCATGGTTCATCATTAAATTCCATTCTCTATTCATGTTGGGAATATGAGAAGTTATACACTACCAACTGCATTTGCAGTTCTTCTCTCTCTCTCTCTCTCTCTCTCTCTCTCTCTCTCTCTCTCTCTCTCTATATATATATATATATATATATACTTTGGTTTACTGTGTTCATAAATTGATTTTCCATTAACAATTGATGAGAGACAACAACTATAATATGACAGTCCTCCATTCTACCAAGTCGTGAGATCAAGGGATGTGATCATATAGTTGTTGGAGAACTTTCCAAAATGAAATTTCTCTCTCATGAGGGTCGCTCTCTCTACCTGGGCACTTTTACCTCTAGCTTGGTTGATCCTTTAATTTCTGGGTGAGTTTCTCCCACACCTGGACAATCATTCTATTGCCTGAGGCCAAATTTGCAGAGTTGAGGGTGAATTCATAATTGTACAGGCCGTACGAACTTGGAGTGAGTCGCCCCTTGCTCCCTAGACTGAATTAGTTGCATCTCCATTTAATTAAATTGTTGGGGCGAATTATTGTTTGTTGGATGGAGTGGTTCCATGTCTGGATCGTGCTCTCTCACCCTCATGGCCATACAACGGTCGTACAGGCCGTACGTGGACTAGTGGAGCTAGCTAGTCGATGGACATCTTTTCTTGCTCCTGGATGCTCCATTCATTGTTTATTTTTTGCCCAACGTACCTCTACCCCGTCTTCGTGCTGTCTAAGACGTCCAAGAATTTGTTTTGCTGTCTAACATCTCCTACGCCCTAAACCCTAGCTTATGGGCATTCCAATAATTGTTAGTTCGCCTCTAGATATCCCACTTTCTGTTTCTTTTGCTGTTGATGATGCCCATGCCTTAAATTAAATTCCAAGGCATCCAAGGAATGTTTCATTGCTGTCTGGATGTCCCACTATTTGTCCTTTGGTCAGTTACTTTTCTCCAGCTCTCATCCTCACTACCTCATAGTCTGAACCTCACCTTGGGCGTCCACCTTCATCGCTGGTGTATTTCCTCTATTGCCCACACTTATCACAATTGAATTGGGCGTTAGAATCTATGCTAGCAGTAGAGTAACGTTTCCGTGCAAGAGAGCGGGCCATAAGGAACATAACTGACATGGTTTGAATGGTGCTACAGTGAAGAGACAAAGAATGATCGGGGTGACTAAGTCAGTAAGGGATCGTTCCGCCATCTAGAGCATTGGTCAGTGAAATATTAATTCATTTTGAGAATGGACTAGGTTTTAGGATCCTTCATTTATTAAAGATTTTAAATTGCTGCACAAGCTATTTAGTTGACTAGTTCATGTGTAGAGAGAAGAATGGTTTATTATGACTCTAGGGTTTCTCATTTAATGGGTGAAATCAAAGATGAAAGAATGAGTCAGTTAGTCAACCCAGAAACCAAAGAGTAATTGCACTTAGAATTGTACTGAGCACCGAAGACCTTTCTCATCAGAGACAAAGTTGAGATAGAGTTCAAAAATAATTCAGCACAGGTAGCCATGTTGGTGAAGCGTGTGGGTTATAAGTCCCTCGATTACAGATCACTGGGACAATATTTTGCCAATCCCTGGAGCCAATTCCTAAAGAGTTGTTCTGCTTTTGTGTGCTTTAGAGTCTAGACTACTATTGGCATTGAGATTTACAGCTGCTTCCTCCATTTGTACTGCCTTCAGTTTGCTTGTGGTCACCTTCACCTCTAAAAGATTTTGTTCTAGCTTACTTAACCTCTGGTTCAGCCTCACTATCAACTCCTACTTTGATTAAATGTTCTCTCTGACTGATAGGAAATTTCTTAAAATATCTACTAAGCAGCCATTTAGTATTTGGGGTTGATTTCCACTAAGCAGGGAGGAAATGATAAGTACTTAACACATATTTCTAATTACCCATCCTAAATGTAAAATATAAATGAATTTTGTATTTTTTTTATTATATCCAAACATATGCACATCTCCATATCACCCCTATAAATAGGGCAAGGGTAGAGTAGATATCGAATTCCTAGATATAGTTGATTGCAGGTATGATTATTGCATATCAGGAGAGGCCACGTCACACACTGATGCTATCATTCAAGGTTGAGAATACCATCTTCTATCCTTCGAGTAAGTTCATAGTGTCTCTTGGATTACTATAGGAGTTCTATTCAGTTCCTCTCATCTTGCTTTCTCTTTGATCATTTCATAAAAGGTAGTTACCAATTTCTACCGGTTAGATTAGTTCATATAACTAGCATGAACCCCACTGACCATCTATGTCTACAACTCTTTTGAAACTTCATTCTATGGTTCTTGATATCATGCATGCATTCAGAATAAAATCGTTTACCACGATAAAGCACTGGTGCATTTGATATCTGCCACAATCATCAATAGATCATGTCATAGCCGTTAAACAGACATTGAAAATAAATCATCCTTCACAATTGATCACATAATCAAATCAGCAACTTTTGCCAATAATTGAGTGGTAAGTTGCTAGAAAAGTAGTCATAGTGGTCTTCTAAACTGGTGAAGAATGCTAACATATATGAAAGGTACTATGTAACAGATTCTTAAGTCAATAGTCATAGCCTCAGCATTGGTAGATGCTGAAAAGTGTAGGTCATTGCTGTTAGAGTTAAATTGTGACTTTTTTGCCAAAACGCTTTGTATTACTTCATTGAACAAATAATTACATTGCAGAACAGAGAGAGTTACATCAACTAAACCACAGGAGTACCAGGAAATTCCCACCCTAAAAAGGCCAAAAAAGAAAGCATATGAGCCTGGGCCCCGATAGGAATGGACCAAACATCTCTACACTAGATTTACTTTAACAAGCACAACCAAGTCCTATTTGAAGAGGTCCAATTCCCCTATGTTAAGGGGAGATGATTCTTTAATAAATGTAGTTTTACACTGGTGTTTCAACAGAAAGCCAATTGCAGTCAACTGAACTGTGTGCCATAAAGATTTGCACGAAAGGAAAACCAAAATTTGGGATTTATAGGGGTAGGAGAACTGGAAAAGAACTTGAAGTGCACAAGAGTGCCCATAATCTACAAACTCAAGAAATGTAACTTCAAGAGAATGAGGACTTGTTGGTCAAATCCAACAAGTATGGGGGTCACTCCCGAGAGAAAGACCAGAAATTCAGGGCAGTGCATTCTTGAAGTAAGTTCTTGCTCATAAGAGCCAAACATATGCATGCCACCCTAGCACAAAGTCGGAAACTTCTTTGTGCAAGTATTCCCTCCGGCTGAAATGGAGGTCAGTTCCCTTCTGGAGGGAAATTACAAGATGATTGAGCTAAAAAATATGGATATTGATGGCAATGTTAGACTTTTTATGCAAGTCACCTCACTTATGATGTAAAAATTCCTAAATACTATGTAATAATTTCAGGCGTTTTTAGAGAAATGAGGAGTAAATGAATAGCTTGTGAGAATTTGAGGAATTTTGTGGGCAATTTATATTAATCTAGCATTGTCCATAACCCTAGGTTGAATTGTATAAAATTGTATCTAAGATGACTTGACTATACCCCAGTTGAGTTGTTGTTCACAAAAGTGGGATCCATTGACCACTTAAATTGTGTACAATGAAATAATTGTAGGTGTTTTTAAAAATGCCAATTTATTAAATAAACTGTGAGAAAAATGAGGAACTTAGTGGGCCATTTATATTAATTTAGCACTATATTTATTCCTAGGTTGATTTATCTAATTTTCTACCTAAGTTGACTTGACTACACCCAAGTGGAGATCTTTTTCATTAAATTGGACCTGTTATCACTTGGAAATTCTTTCCTACAAGACTTGAAAGAGTCTGGATAACTTCTAGGAATAGAGCCAAATGTCTCCTCACTTTCATCCTCTCTGTGTTGGTGCCTTTCCAACCACAGGGGGGCTTCCCTAAATGATTTAAGGTATGCAATAATGGTTCCTAGGGCGTAAAAATGACCTCAAATCAACTAAGCATGCTGCTGCTCCAAACGAATCAGATGAGAAATCATCAAGTACAAGTAATGGGCAGTGTTACCACCCAAAGTTGCACTCTAAGTGAGAAATCCCTGAAACACAATTGCAACTGAGGGGAACTAAGGAAGGCTGCCCACTGTCACCACAGCAGCTCTTCCTCTTGTTTTAGGCTGGCTCTCCTCTGGCACAAGGGGGGTTTCCCTAAGTAAAATATGAGATAAACTTTAGAATTAAGTGGATGGTGGGTTGCCAAGATCAGTTGCAACTTGCAACCCAAAGGGTGAGTCAAGGTTAACAAGTAAGAGGGTTCGAAGAGAATGGAGATAGGTGTAGTCGGGCTGTTACAAACATGCTTTAACTAACCACATGAGTTCTTGATATGCAGAAACTAAAAGAAGGGGCCCTCCAAAGGTGCACCACTTCAATTATTGCAAATCAGCAACAATGATGTGCAACCACTGAACAATACAAGATAGCAATAGCCTTTCATGGAAATGACATATATCAAACCTAATATTGACAATGACAAACAACTAGTCATAAGGAGGGTATCACCTCAACCTCATTCCTTCCTTTTTGAGCACAACTACCCTTCTTCAAAGACCATTACAACAGATCTGTAAAATACAAAAGAAGATGACGAACCTCACATTACATGCCCTTTAACTTCATCCTCCAATAGATCCACAATTAAGCTCGGAGGGGATCTCCCTATCAATCTAACCATGAGAAAATAATGGAGAGAGCTAATCCTTATATAGATTTCTAGCTCAATTTCCTTACAATAAAATATAATTTGGTGGATTCTAGATCCACTAATTACTCCAAAAGATAACAATATAATATCAACAAGTCTCCTTAAAATCTGGGCACTCCTCATCAAACGGTGAAAAGGTGCACAAAGATGTGTCTTCATTCCACTTGTTGCGCCAGGAGGTGCTTTAGATGAAGAAATTTTCTAACTCACAGTAAAGAAATTCTGCATTGTAATACAATTCCTACAGGAAACTAAAAAAAACAACAAAACTAAGAACCTATCAAAACAACTCTGTAATAAATGCTAGAATCAATAAACACATGCTGTAGCAAACAATGAACAAAATTCAATAGACGATTGTCAAAACCTATCACTGCTTTTATTAATTCTGAACATTAAAAAGTCTGCCACAGGAAAATACCCCTAAATTGCTAGCTGCTAGACTCAAGACTCAATGAATAATCCATACCTCTGCCCTCTCTCTTATATATTTGAGAAGGGCGTTTACAAAAATAGGTTTGCATGTGATTCAAACTCAGAAATAGAATTTGCTTTATCCAAAGTCAAACTCAGAAAGAAAATTTACTTAAAATAAAACCAAACTAAATTTTATTTTTATTTTGACTCCTATCCTATCTTTAACTAGTGGCGCATGCCTCTAAGATTAGCTGGTAGTGGTGCATGTCTTATCTAAGGCTAGCTGGCAGGTGCATACATCTGCCCTCTCTCTATAATTCAGGAGTGATGCGCCTCCTTCAGAACTGTGATGCGTCCTCACTAGCTTCTATAGGACATGATACAGTGCTGTTGAACAGGTGCCCAGATCTGCTACAGTAGAAGACTTTCCGAGGTACTTTCACTAGCAGTCCCTCTTACCGAGGAAAGTGTTGTCCACAACCCAAGTTGCTCTCTGAACATCTTGAATTTCCCTTTTGCAAGTGGCCTAGTCAAGATCAATGCTGTAAATCTCGTCTTGGGGAAAGTATCGGCGAGGGTCCGGAATGTAACTTCTCTGTGACATCGACGGAAAATATCGGAATATCTCAAAAAATGTCGCAAGACAAGGGGCTTAACTCAGAATATCTTGAAATAAATCGAACAGGGGTTTAACTCAGTGATATATCCGATAAATTCGATATATCGCCGAGATTTACAACACTATTCAAGATATCAACGACTTGTTGATCTGTTGGAATGTACCACAACTCCCTTCTGAACCCTGTATTTGATGAAGTGGTACCTGATCTCAATATGGTTGGATTGATTAAGAAGTAATGGATTTCATAGAGTTTGATACAACTTTGGTTGTCACAGTGAATCACAGTAGCATCCAAAGTTTGATCTATTAGTTCCGCTAGTAACTTGCGAAGTTAGATGGCTTCAGCCGCTTCACAACTAGTGGAACTGGTTGCCATATATTCTACCTTTTCTGTATCGAGTGCTATAGATGTCTGTTTCCTGTTGAACCAAGAAACCATGCTTGTATCTAAACTGAAGCAGCACCTTGAAGTGATCCTCCTATCACTAGCACTACTTGCCTAATCAGAATCAGAAAAACCTTGCAGCACCACCACTCCATCACCAACATACCTTAGTCCAAAATGCACTGTGCCCTTCAAGTACCTGAGCACTTGTTTTGCAACAACTCTATGAACCTGCTTGGGTTGCACCATGTACTGACTCAAGGTGTTGACCACAAAACAAATGTTGGGCCACGTTTTTGCTAAGTACACGAGGCAACCTATCAATTGCATGTACACAGATGGATCGATCAAATCAGAATCAAAATCAATAAAGGACTTTAGATTTGCTACCATAGGAGTAGCCATGGGCTTGCAAAACATCGTTTGAAATCTCCGTAGAATCTCGACTGCTTAGTTACCTTTGACAGGCCAAGAGAAATAACTCCACGCATTAATTTTGTATTAAAGTGTGTGAAATATATATACAAATAGGTGACCTTTGGTTTCATCTTCCCAGAAGTTGGATGGTTGTTCCTATTCACCTACTACTCTTCATTTTCTCCCGGATTAAATATTTACAATAATTTTACAGTACCATAATCCCAATGATTACGTAACTGACACTCCCCCCCTTAATTCGAAGGGGTGTTTGTAAGTCCAAGCATCTTTCTGAACTTTTCAAACTTTCTCTTCCAAGCGCTTTCGTGAAGATGTCTGCAATTTGCTCACATGTGGAACAATATTTCAGCCGAATGGTCTTGGCCTCTAAATGACGTCGAATCAAATGGTACTTTGTGTTGATGTGCTTGGTTCAATCATGGAATCTAGGATTCTTGGTCAATTTGAATACATAAGTGTTATCAATCAAAAGTGGAGTAGCATTCACCTGTTTCTCTTGCAAATCCTCTAGTATCTTCTTGAGCCACACAATCTCCTTTGTCGCCTTTGTAGCAGCCACATATTCTACCTTTGTAGTGGAATCTGCTGGAACATACTGTATACGTGATCTTCAAGAGATAACAACTAATCCAAGACTCACGAGGTATCCTGAAGTAGACACTCCATTCTCCTTATCCCCATCAAAATTTGAATATGTATGTCCAACTAGTTTGAAGTCACCCACCTTAGAGTATTTGAGCCCAAAGTTGTGAGTTCCTTTCAAGTACTTTATAACTCTCTTTGCAACACACCAATGTCCTTCACAATGTTTTTGCATGAACCTAGAAAGGATCCCTATTGCAAATGAAATGTCTAGTATGGTAGTGGTAAGGTATATAAGACTCCCCACAAGCTGTCTATATTTAGTTGCATCCTCAAATTCATTCCCTTCTTTTGATGTTAGCTTCAAATTTTGTTCCATTGGAGTAGAGAGAGGTTTACAATCAGCCATGCCAAATTTGATCAACAGTTCCCCAATGTACTTCTTTTGGGAGATGAATACATGCTTTGGATTCTGAGTTACTTCAATACCCAAGTAGCAGTGAATATATCCCATGTCTTTCATCTCAAAACCCTTCTTCAATTCTTTCTTTATGGATGCAATATATGCTTCATTGTTCCTTATCAAAAGATCATCTACATACACCACAAGATATACAACAGTTTTGCCAACTTTCTTGACAAACAAAGTTGCATCATCAAGATTAAAATGCTTGAAATTGATCTTCAAAAGATGCTCAGTTAATTTTTCATACCATGCACGAGGTGCTTGTTTTAGGCCATACAAAGGCTCGATGAACTTGCATACCTTATGTTCTCGACCTTTCACAACAAATCCTTTTGGTTGAGACATGTAGACGTTCTCTTTCAAGTCTCTTTCAAGAAGGCTGTATTCACATCCATGTGATGAATCTTCCACCTATTCTGTGCAGCCAAAGCCAACAATGCACGAATGGTAGCCCATTTTGCTGGGGGGGGCAAAAGTCTCCTCATAGTCCATGCCTTCTTTCAGTGCATATCCTTTTGCCACAAGCCTCACCTTATGCTTGTCAAGTGAGCAATCTGATTTGTACTTGTTCTTGTTGACCCACCTGTAGCCAATTGGTTTGGTTCCAAATGGAGGATCCACAAGCTTTCATCTCCCATTCTTGATGAGAGCATCATAATCCTTCTGCATGGCTTCTTTCCATTCATCATGAGAAGCAACTTCGTCAAAGGAAATTGGTTCAATGTTAGTCGATAAATTCAATTCACAATCAAAAGAAACATCCATATCATTTACATCACCTAAATATGAATTATCTACATCACCTCCATCTTGTCTTGTAGAACTTCTAGTTCCTGTCTTTCCAACTTCATCAGGATGAACACTTTCAAGTATCTTTATGAGCCACTTTGGTGGACCTTTCTGTGATGGTCCAGGTTGCTCCACTGATTGAATGGTGTTGCATTCCCATCAAGGTTTAGCCTTTCAATCCTCTCAATCACATCGTCCAATTGAACTCCTTGTTTTGATGAAGTGGCTGGATCTTCTTCGCGAGGGGGAGATGGCACTTCAAAAGGAGATTCTAGAGATTGATCCAAGATAGGGATCCCTCCTTCAAGATGTGGAATCTCATCATTAAACTCAAGATATGTCTTTACATGGGTGAATTTATCTAGATAATCAAGCTATCGCTCAATAGTCTTGTCATTTTTGGTGGATTCAAGAAAAATCACATCTCTGGAAAGAATGAACTTCTTGTTTACCTCATCGTAAAGATGATGTGCCTTGGTGGTATTTGAGTACCCCAAGAAGATGCTCTTTTGACTCCATGCACCAAACTTGTTTCTTTGCTCCTTAGGAATTAAGGCATAGCAGGTGGAACCAAAAACCCTGAGATGCCTTATCGAAAGAATGCGACAATTCCACATTTCATAAGGAGTCTTGTTCCCAAGAGCATGAGATGGACTCCTATTTCTCACATACACTGCACATAGAACTGCATCAGCCCAAAACATCAAATTCACATTCTTGAAAAATAACATTCGACGTACCATGTTCAAGAGTGCCTTGTTCATTCTTTTTGCTACACCATTCTACTGAGGATTGTATGGAACAGTGGTTTGATGTTTGATTCCATGTTGACGAAGATGGGTTTCAAATTCATTACAAGTATATTCCCTTCCATTATCAGTATGAAGAGAGCTAATGCTAGATTGTCTTTCATTTTCATTCCATACATGAAAGTTTTTAAATGTTTCAAATGCTTGAGACTTATGTTTGAACAAGTAAACCCAACACACCCTGGTGTAGTCATCAATAAAAGTCATGATATATTTATTACCAAAAGTAGATGGAATAGGCATGGGGCCACACAAATCAGGGTGTATCAACTCTAGCTTTCTACGTGCTCTTGAGGTGGAATCATGAAAAGGCTGCTTGTTGTGTTTACCAAGGATACAAGCTTCACATTGTTGCAAATTCCTTGGAATGGTTGGTAGACCAGAAACAACATTTTCTTCAGCATACGAAGACTGTCATAGTTGATGTGCCCAAATCTAGCATGACACAAGGGACTAGAAGGCAATGTACTTCATCATGATGAGAAAGGTATGCAGTATTTTGTGCCTGTGCAGATGTTCCTTTCAGATTCAACAATCTGTCATCCTCCCATCTTGTCACAACGACTATGTTGTCGGAATACCTCCTTATTTCAACTTGTCTATCAAACATGTGAATAGAATGGCCTTGCTGTTGAATGTGCATAAGAGATAGCATGTTCCTCCATGACTCAGGAAGATAGAGAACATCATGCAAAAGAAAGTCTGGGAATCCAGGCAATTTGAGCATGGTGGTGCCAATTCCTGCAAATTTGAGACTAGATCTATCTGCAAAGTACATTGCACCCTCAACATTGTCATTCAATTCTTCAAAGAAATCTCTCCAAAATGTCAACTGGCATGTAGCACTGGTATCAAGCAACCATGCATCTCTCCAAGAATCAAATGAAGCTTTGAACAAATCTTCATTAATGCCAATATTGCAATGAGCAACAACAAAATGAATGGATTCAAGAGCATACCTTTGTCTTCCTTTTGTTCCTACTTGGCTTTGATCTTTTCCCATTGGATTTTGCAAGTCTTTGCTTCATGTGACCCATTCTTTCCACAACGAACACAGTGAAGATCAAACCTCTCACCTTGATTGTGCCTACCCCTCTGCCTCTAAAATTCTTCTTTCCGCGTCCTCTCTTACTACCTTCTCCTCTTGAAGAATCATGTGATTGATTCTTCCCTTTTTGAACAAGGCACACAATCTCTCCAGTGGGTTGAGTTATCTTCTTCCCAAAAGCCTTCTCACGTTCTGTAGTTCTCTCCACCAAAGAGTCAAAATCGAGGGACTTTAGTTGTCCACTAGTTTGAAGTGATTCAAGATAGTGAGAGTATGTGGGGTAGAGGGCCTTGATGAAGGATGTGAGAGCAATGTCTATCTTCAAACCAATAGCATCAACGTTGTGCATGATGGCTTTAATTTCAGAAGCTAAAGCCATGGGATCATTATCTTTCATTTTGAGGTTGAAGAGCTTCATCAACAATTGAATTAGCTCTAGTTCTGAATGTGAATTACACATATCTTTCAACTCCTTCAAAGCACTCCAAGAATCTTTGATAGATCTGATATGACGACTCACCCCTTCACTTATAGAAGCAGAAACCAAGGCATAAGCATTCTTGTCTTTATTCGTCCATATGGAAAGCTCTTTGTTTGCTGTCGGTTTGGTATCGCCATCACAAAGTTGTCATCCCAAAAATCATTGAAGATCAGGGTGTGCTCGATCTTCCTTGACCATTCTGGATAATTCTCTTTGCCACTAAGGACCACACCAATAATTGAGACAAGAAAACACATTTTCTCCCATCAGTTTCTCTTTGTAATACAACTCCCAATGCGACAACACCAACAGAAACCAACACATTCTCCTTAAGGTATACAAACAACAACCCACTTCTCTTGTCGACAGCACCAATAGTGCTACACAGTTCTCGACCTCAAAAATATCTTGTTCCTTCTTTTCTGCTAGAGCATTCTACAACATTTATCATCTCCATACTACAACAATGATGCAATTCTCCTTTTTTTTAAGGATTCCATCCATTTCTTGTATGAAAAATAATGGAGGATTCGTCCAAAGAGGAGGAAGAAACTATTGATTATGCAAAAAAAATAGTATGATGATACGTACGAGTACATGCATGTTATGCTTCCTCCTTTGATTGCTGAAAAATTCCCGATGATCAAACTTCTAGATGAGGATGAATGGAGAGAAAGAGGAGTAGTTCAATCGCGAGGTAGGGTGCACTACATGATTTGTGAGCTTTCGAACGAGCTCCGTTTCAGTTGTCGGGAGTGATTAGGTTTAGGCTCCTCCTCTTCTTGTCACTAATTGAACTCGTGACCTCTCTTGCATTGGATACATTGACAACTAAGAGACTATCGAGGAACCATTGCTCTAGCCTCGGTGTTTCCCTCGTCTCTCACTTCGATCTCTACATGCAATCCCTCTTACATGTGATCTTCAAGCAAAACGATCGGTTTGTGCTACGGTCTGTGAAGCTGCCTTTCTCTCACTGAAACGCTCAACCACAAAATTCTTGGAATGTGAGCAGAAACCGTAACGGAATTCGTTGCACAAGAAGCGTTTTTTTACATGGATTAGGTTTAGGTTTGGCAGGCCCGGCGTTCTAAAATATTATCGGGTGCAATCTCTCTCTGATACAGTCCAATGCAACACTATCATGGAGTTATCTAAAAATAACTTAGTTCTGATACCACTGACAGGCCAAGATGAGTAACTCCATGCTTTAATTTTGTATTAAAGTGAGTGAAATATATATACAAACAGGTGACCTTGGGTTTCATCTTCCCAGAGGTTGGATTAAATATTTCCAATTCACCTATAACTCTTCATTTTCTCTTGGTTTAAATATTTACAATAATTTTATAATACCATAATCCCAATGATTAGGTAACTGACAACCTTGTCCAAGGAAAAATTCACTTGGACTTTGCCATACCTCTAGACCTACAAAGTAGTGCATCAAGCCAATGTCCATGTGAAATTCTCTTTCCAAGTCCACCTTGCACCATTCTACGAGTTTCTTTGAACTTCCTATAAGTATAAGATCGTCTACATACATGACTAAAATAAACAGATTAGAATGATCAACCAAATAGGAAAGATTAGAAGGATTAACCAAATAGTAAATATTAGAATTTGCATTTGTCTTAGCAAAACCCAAACTTGAAAGATACTCATCGATCTTGGAGTACCATGCACGTGGTGCCTGTTTCAACCCACAAAGGGCCTTCTTTAACATGCAAACACGGGTCTCACGCCCATGCACCTCAAAGTCTCTTGGCTGGTTTATGTATACCTCCCCAATCAACCCATTAAGGAATGTTGACTTTACATCCATTTGATAAAAGCTCCAATCAATGACTGCTGCTAAAGACATAATAAATGTGATAGAGGTATACTTGGCAATAGGAGCAAAAATCTCCTCATAGTCAACTCCCTCTTTATGGGAGAACCCTCTAGCCACAAACCGAGCTTTGTATTTCTTTGTGCTTCCATCTGCCACATGCTTAACCTTGTACAACCACCTAGAGTCAATCACTGACTTCCCCTTTGGTATAGGCACTATCTCTCATTCATCATTCTTCATGATGGAGTTGTACTCCTCTATCATGGCATTCTGCCATACCTGCTTCCCTACTGCCTCCTCATAACTGGAGGGTTCTGTATCAATAATGGAAGACATTAGTGCAACATAACGAGGGAACTTTTTAAGAGGATGGCTCACTTGAAAGGAAGTAGATGGAGCACCAACTTGCTTTGCTGCCTCCTGCAATGTTTGGGTGAGGCTTTCTAGCTAAATTGGAAGGTAAAGAGGCACCCCCTACACCTCCATAAGCTTGCTGATCTGAATATGTTTTTTCTGATTTCTGCAGTTAAGTTTTTGGGACAGCAAGCTTTTCTGCCTCCATGGTCATTTGTGGAGGCTCTTGAGACCTAGAAAACCATGCATCCTCGTCAAACTTGACATCTCTACTCACAACTACCTTCCATTGAGATGGAATGTAGACTCTATAAGCTTTTGAGGTCTCACTGTAACCTACAAAGATGCCCTTCGAACTAGAAGTTTCCAACTTGATCCTTTTCTCATCAGGAATATGAATGTAGACAGGACAACTGAAAATACGAAGATGTGATACTTGAGGCTTCTCACTTATGAATACCTCCTTTGGTGTCTTGTCCTTCAAAACTCTATGAGGACACTTGTTCATAATATAGATAGTTGTAAGACATGCTTTTGTCCAGAGACACATGGGCAGATCCAGATCATGAATCATGGATTTGGCTGTTTTTATGATAGATCAGGAGGGTGATGGTGCTCTTTTGGGTGATTTTGTGATAAAGCTTCTTTTGCATGCAGATGACCTTATTCTAATTGCTAAATCCGCTCTTGGGTTGCAAGAACACTTAATTTCACTTGAGCACTTTTGTAGTATAGTGGGCATGCAAGTCAATACTAGCAAGACGAAAGTGGTGATTTTTTCTAGCAAAAGAAAACATAAGCAACATAAGTTCTACTTTGAAGGCAACACTCTTGAAGAAGTGGCAGATTACAAATACCTCGGAATTGACTTCAACAAAAATCTAAGTTGGGAAGGTTGCAGAAAGAAAAGAACTTTGGGAGGTTGGAAAGCGTTCTATGCTTTTCAAAATAGGTGCACAAAAGTAGAGCTATGGGATTGGAAGACTATGCAAACTCTCTTTCGGCTTTTAGTGATCCCGATGGTTCTATATGGTTGTGAAGTGTGGGCCAGCCGCCAACAACACATCTGACTTACAGTGGAAGCAAATTGAGAAGATTAAAAACCGCTTGATCACAAACAAGTTTAAAATTAAAAGTTCAGTCCCTTATGATATCATG
>ML776852.1:1090951-1104964 GCA_009831015.1 Picea engelmannii | reverse complement strand
AAAGTGACATTTTGCACTTTAACCAAAGTCAAGTACAAAATAGACATAAAGGACATAGGACAAAGTGCCAAATGACTTTCCCACATGTGCTAAGAAGGGATAACACATGGGGAACACCTCCCAAGGTACACAAATCAACACTGCAGAAATCAGTGTGTGAGGCAGTCTGTCCCATAGGCTATTGTTAGCCTCGTGGACGTTAAAATCATTTTCTTTTCTTTTCTTTCTTTACTCATTGTTTCTGCAACCTCATTTTGTTGAGGGTTGTAGGGAACTGTCAGTTCCTTCTTGATTCCTACTTCCCTGCAAAAGGTGTCAAACTCCTTGGAGGTATACTCCTCTCCATTGTTAGACCCCAACACCTTAATCTTTTTACCCCTTTGTTGTTCTACATGAGCCTTAAACTGTTGAAACTTTCTGAAGACCCCATCCTTGGTCTTCATGAAGTAAATCTAGGAACTTTCAGAAGAATTTTTAATAAAAGATACATAGTAAATGTTACCTGATAAGGAAGCTAAAGACATGGGTCCACATACATTTGAGTGTATTAGGTCAAGAATCTCTGTTGAACTATGCTCGTTGCTAGGAAAAACAACCTTCACATGCTTGCCAAATGCACAACCCATGCACACTCCTTTCTCCTCAACCTTGAAGTCTGGGAATCCCTGCACCATGTTCTTCAAGATTGACAATGCTCCATAGTGCAAGTGACCTAGTCTCTTGTGCCAAAGCTCACACAAGTTGTCACTGTCATGCACTAGAGCTCTCACAAGACCTCCCTGCAATCTGTATAGAGCACCCTCATGAACAACTCTGGCTAACACTCGACTAGGATCCGAGCATATATTTCAGATGAAGATTTGCTGATTGTCAAACTTAGCCATATATCCGAGATCTGTCATCATTGAAACTGAAAGGAGATTTTTAGTTAAGCCAAGTGCATACAAAACATAAATAAGCTCAAAGATACCACCTGATGGCATTTGGAAGATGGATCTCACTCCTGCTATTGGATATGTGGCATCATCGACAAGTTCCACTTGCATGCTTGCCTCCTGCTCCTGAAGTTTGCTGAAGGCCCTCTTGTTAGAGGTCATATGTTTGGAGGGTCCACTGTCCACAGACCAGCGGACAATAGACATGGTGTTAGATGACAGGAATGAGACCATACAGAAGCGTGTCTCAAGCTTGGATGAAATCTCATCCACTCCACTTGATGCTTTTGCACTCCCTGCAAATTGCTTTTGCTATTATTTCTTTCCTTTCCTCTTCTTCTTATGACAATGAGAAGCAAAGTGCCCAAAATTTTGACTCTTGAAGCACTTGATGTGGCTCAAATCCTTCATTCCGTGGTTAGAGGAAGCTTAATCCTTTTTCTTCCCTTTTTGACCCTTTCCGAGTCCTCCTTTCTTGTTTCCCTTCTTCATCTTGTTGATGAGGGCAAGATTCTGCTCCTCCTCCTCCATATGTGCATCAGTCTCTAGTCTCGTCTCTTCTTGGGTGAAGTCATCCCATATCTTCTTAAAAGTGGGAAACTTTTTCTGAGCATAGACCCTGTGGACAAAAGGTTGCCAAGAAGAAGAGAACCCATTTAATGCGATGGGTACTAGCTCTTCACCCTTAACCTCCTCTCCAACTGCTGCAAGCTGATCATGGAGTTTAGTAATCTTCATCAAGTAGGCAACTACGATATCTGTCTTGCTCATCCATGTGGCTCTAAGCTTATTTGTAAGATCCCCTTTCAGTTTTGTAGTGTTTTAGTTTGGTTTTTGGATTACAAATTTCCACAAACAGTTTGCTGGTCACCTCAAACCCACCATGGAACCTCACAACTCTGCTGATATTTTTGTTGGTATATTGTAAATTTATATTGTTTTGTCATATATTCAGTGATTGACCCTACATTTTATACCAAACATGAATGGAAATGCACATGTATGTGAGCAGCATATAACAATAACCAAGTACTCAATAAAAATATCAACATTGCTTTAAGTCTGGGCGGATGTTTGTTCATTCATCTGATCTGTAGATATAGCTGGCTGCACTGTGAATTCAGACTCAATCCTACAGCAGGTTACAACTCCCATATATTCCAAGGCGTCCACACAAGAAGATTGTCTGCTGCAGCAATTAATTGCAGTCTACAGTAATGGAAATATGTGACAAGTAAGAAATGGACCCAACATACAATATTCAGCGTCCTCAGTAGTAAAACTCAACCGAGGTGAAAGGAATAGATCCCCAACAGTCTAGGAATCGTCCACAGAGAATATAGCTCGGCCCAGCTAGGAGTAAATGTGCCCAGCCACCAGAATAAGAGCCCAGGCTGCAATATGTGCGCCCAGACTACAATATGTGCGCCCAGACTTCAAGGAAAATCGTCCCTCTTACAGATTTGACCACTGTCCTCCTTAAACTCGCCCAGCAAGTGATGGTAAAGCGCCCAGCCACTATGGAATGCGCCCCCACAACTGATAGAGCAACCCTGTTCACCCAAACTCGTCCCCAAAAGGAGAACTTGATTTCCAAAGAGAAAACACGACCCAAATATGAAATATAAACCAGGCCCTTTTAAAATAAAAGTCTTCTGCAACCAAACTTCACCAATAACAGCAAAACCCAGATAAGCACTGAAGTAACTCAGCCACAAGAAGCTAGAACCCAATAGCAATGAGATTCAATGAGGAGATGTGAGTGATTTCCTCCCAAAATCAGCTAGGGTGTATCGTTGTGACACCGAAACCAGTAAGCAATGAAGGGTTTCTCATACCCTAGAATCTTTCTCCAAGAGTTCTCCAAAATTCTCAAATGAGCAAATGCAAGAATGAGGGGCGCCTCCTCATTTCCCCTCTTTTATTTCTCACTTGAGTTATTTTCCCGCTCACTTTACTTTTATTTTATTTTTAAAGTCACTTTATGTGTGCACACTTCATAATTTTTAAGTGACTTAATTTGCCTAAGACCCATATCCCCCTTTTTCCCTTTTTCACTTTATAAAGTTATTTCCTAGGCAAGAGTTGAGTTCCCTAGATAACTTTTCTGACTTAGCCTACGGGAACCAAGTTAGGCTAGCGGAATCACTCCTTATGACTCCTAGGCCAACGGGGACATTACAGTCCTCCCTGCCTGAGATTGCTTGTTCTCAAGCAAATGCAATTCGGGATGCTGCAATATCTGCTCTCCTTCCCAAGTGGCATCCTCAATAGGCAGATTTTTCCATTTGATCAGGTACTCTTTGATGCTCCTGTTCCTCAATTTCCGCTTTCTGGTCTCCAACACCTCCTCCGGAATTAGAATCAACTGCCCGTCCTCATCCAATGGTGGTAGCTCTGTAGAGGTGACAACATGCTGTCCCACTACCTTCTTGAGGCATGAAACATGGAAGACATTGTGTATCTCACACCCCTCTGGAAGCTTTAACTCATAAGCTACCTCCCCGACTCGCCTTGAAATCCTGTAGGGACCATAGAATCATGGCTTCAATTTTTCTGCCCCTTTCATTTTCAAGGATGACTGTCTGTATGGCTGCAAGCAGAGGTATACCAAGTCTCCTACCTCGAAACTGCGCTCCACTCTATGCTTATCGACATACATCTTATGTTGATTTTGTGTCGTTCTGTCTGTATGGCTGCAAGCAGAGGTATACCAAGTCTCCTACCTCGAAACTGCTCTCCACTCTGCTTATTGACGTACATCTTCTGTTGATTCTGTGTCGTTCTTTCTGTATGGCTGCGAGCAGAGGTATACCAAGTCTCCTACTTCAAAGCTGCGCTCCACTCTATGCTTATCGACATACATCTTCTGTTGATTCTGTGACGTTTGTAGGTTATCTTTGAGAGTTCGCAAGATGTCCTGACTCTCCTGAATCCAATCTTTGGCTTTGGGTGCCTGACTGTCCCCAAATGCTCAGTCCACAAAGGTGGTGGCGTCATAACCATACAAAGCTTTGAAAGGTGTCATCCCTATCGACATGTGATAGGTGGTGTTATAGAAATGCTCACCCAAGTGTAGCCATTTGATCCATTCCTTCTGTTGCCCCAAACATAATTTCTCAAATACCCCTCGAGCCATTTGTTCACAATTTCGGTTTGCCCATCAGTTTGAGGGTGATAACTGGTACTGGGCGTTAATTCTGTCCCTATGAGTCTGAACAACTCCTGCTAGAAACCCCCCATGAATCTGCTGTCTCGATCATTGACAATTGTCTTAGGCAGTCCATGCAGCCGAAATACCTCTCCGAAGAACAATTCCGCTACCTGTGCTGTAGAGTATTTGGACGATATGGCAAAGAAATGGGCGAATTTAGTAAGCCTGTCAACCACCACGTAGACACAATCCGTCCCTGTAATAAAATCCATCGAAATGATTTCCCATTTTTGTTTAGGGATGGGAAGTGGTTGGAGCAATCACGCTGGATTGGTATGTTCCACCTTATTCTGTTGGCAGATGTGGCATTCCCGTACAAACCTCAGTACATCAGTCTTGA
Source organism: Picea engelmannii (assembly GCA_009831015.1). Lineage (NCBI taxonomy): Eukaryota > Viridiplantae > Streptophyta > Pinopsida > Pinales > Pinaceae > Picea > Picea engelmannii. Next base: position 1,100,475 of record ML776852.1, on the reverse strand, counting down.
GACCCTTCCAAGCGAACCTCTCTCGAATTTGTCTATAAGTCTTCAGGTATCCTGGATGACCTGCCAAGGGAGAATTATGCGCAGCTTGTAGAATTTTGTCTTCCAACTGAGATTCTAGTACTAAGTAGATCCGGTCCTTATAATATATGACGTCGTCAATAACCTTGTACCTTTCATCGGAGACATGACCGTCAACTATCTCACAAGCAAACTTGTTTTTGGAGTTTTACCAATAGAAGTGCCTTCCATTCTGCTGAAATCTCCATGAGAGAGAGAGTGGGTATCCTAGATAGGGCGTCGCCAACCACATCATTTTTGCCTTTCACATACTCATTTTCAAAATCATAGGCTTAGATTTTACTGATCCATTTTTGTTGCCACTTGCTTAGCTCCTTTTGCTCCATGAGAAACTTCAAGCTACTATGATCAGTCTTTACCTTGAACCTGTTTCCCACCAAGTACTGTCGGAATTTGGCCAAAACATGCATTATGGCCAACATCTCTTTGTCATATATGGAGTAATGCCACTCATACTCTCGGAGTTTGCGGCTCTCAAATGTGATTGCGTGATCTCTTTGCATCAACACAGTTCCTATCCTGATTCTCGAAGCATCACACTCCAAGACAAAGGGTTGAGTGAAATCAGGGAGTGCAAAAACAGGGCATGAACTCATCACCTGCTTCATTTTCTCGAAAGTCTCCTGGGCCTCCTCTATCCAAACGAAAGCCCCCCTTTTGGTGAGATCGATCAGTGGCGCTGTCAACTGTGAGAATCCTTTAACAAATTTCGTGTAGTAAGTGCTGAGACCAAGGAAAATCTTTAGTTCTATCACATTCCTGGGAGTTGGCCACTCAATGATCGCCCTTATCTTTTCTTGGTGCACCTGCACCCCATTTGCCCCAATCACTTGCCCCAAGTAGAGCATCTCTGTCATACCAAACTTGCACTTGGATTCCTTTGCATACAACTGCTGACTCTCTATAATACCAAGTACTTCATCAAGATTCCACAGATGGTCTTCCCATGTTTTGCTGTATATGAGGATGTCGTCAAAGAAGACCAATAAGAACTTCCTCAACTGCTTATTGAACACATGATTCATGCACGACTGGAAAGTGGTAGGGGCGTTAGTTAGCCCGAATGGCATGACCAGAAACTCATAATGCCCATAGTGGCATCGAAAGGATGTCTTAGGTACGTCCTGCTCTCGTACCTTAATCTGATGGTACCCTGATCGAAGAGCAATCTTTGAGAAAAATTTAACTCCCCCGAGCTCATCCATTAATTCATCGATCTTGGGTATGGGGTACTGATTCTTGATCGTTTTCTTGTTTAGAGCCCTATAGTCTATACACATCCGCAGAGTACCGTCCTTCTTCTTGACTAAGACAACGAAAGAGGCAAACGGGTTGGAACTTGGGCGGATGTGGCCCATTTTCAACAATTCTTTGATGGTTTTTTCAATCTCGTCCTTGTAAACTTTAGGGTGCTGATAGGGGTTTGTGACAACTGCTTGGACCCCCTCTTCTAACTCTATGATATGCTCAAAACCTCTATCAGGTGGAATGCCATTAAGAATGTCACTAAATACCTCATGATGTTTGTGGAGTAATACCTATAAGTCCTCTGGAAGCTGCTACAGACGGTCTGGTGGCTATCTGTCATAAATAAAACACTCTACATCCCACTCTATATCACCATGCCTCATCACTGCCTCCATGCTGTGCGGTGACACAATCTTTGGCGAGTACTGGTGCATGGCTTGTAGGACCACTTTCTTGCTATCCGGGCCTATGAACTCCATCTCCATGGTCCTCTGATATATAATGTATTTCCCAATAGAGTAAAGCCATTGAACGCCCAACACTACATTGGTGTCTGGTATGTCCACCACGAAGAGATCATCTGTCATTGAGTAGTATCCCATGGTTATTGTGAACTTGGGAATCCACTTGGTGCAACTCATCTGGTGGCCTCCTGGTATGACTATTGTGAACCCATCGAACTCCTCTGTTGGAATTCAATGAAGTTATGGGATGCTCCCCCATCAATCAAGACTGTCACCTTGTGCTCCTGTAGGACACCTTTGACCCTGAAGGTATGATACCTCGGAAATCCTAACATCAAGGCCATGAGTGGGCCCTTAGCCCCAGCCTGTGAAGACTTCTCTCCCGATGCTGGATGTCCCTGGTCTTGTGCCCGCTACACCTCCTCATCGTTGTCACTGTCAGAGTATACCTCAATGTAATGGGCCTTGCACGTTTTGTCCTTCCCAACGCATCTGTGTCCTGGTGCCCATGGTTCCTAACAGCTGAAACACAATTTCTTTTTCCTCAATTCTCTACTGGTCTCTTCATCCAGTTTGGGCTTTTCGGCCCAATCTCTCTGAGGTGGTCTGGTCTCCTTAGTCTTCAGGGTAAAAGTGGTTTTGGGCAGAAACGGACTTTCAGGTACTACATTCTGCATGTCACGAGCTCTGCTAACTGCATCCTGTAAAGTGGTAGGTTTGTAAGCCTTGACCCATCCTCGTAGAGGCTTCAATAGCCCCTCAACAAACAACATTACCAAACGGGCCTCTGAAATGTTTGTCATCATCACAACAACCCTCTAAAAATCAGATATATAAGCCTCTCGGCTACCTGTCTGATTGAGCTGAGCCAACTCTTTGAAGTGAAGCTCTGGATCCTTCGTGTCAAATCTCTCAATGAGCCTTTGTGTGAAGTCCAGGTAGGAAGTGATCCCAACATGTCCCAAGGTGACTAACCCATGGTACCACCACTCATGGGCCTCACCATCCAAGTGCAAGGTGGCCAACTTAATGGCATCTGTCTCTGTCATCTGGTGTAGCTGAAAGTAAGTGTCGAGCTTTTGAACCCATGATCTCGCGGAGCATTTAGAGCTCCCATCAAAGTTGGGAATGGTGACCTTCCCAATGGTACGTTGCAACTCATAATTTTGTGTCATGGCCCTCATGGGCCCTCTCGGTCGGTTTCTGCTCTTCATATTGCAGAACTCTGCAAAATACATGGCTGAGTGGAAATCATCTCCTAGCCTCCTGTACTCTTCTAAATATGCCCTATAGGGCTCATCATGATCAACCTGCATCAATGGACCTGCGACATCATTCCCCAAAAATTGAGGCATAGTGGGTCTGGGGGATTTGGTGTACAAGTGGGGGTGGCTCTGCACGGTAGTGCGTGAATGGCTACCTTCTCCATTGTTTGAGCCCCCATCACCATTCTGATTCTGCTTCGTTGGGCCCTCCAAGGAATTCTTAGCTAGCTGCCCCATAAGGTCCATCATGACCTTTTGACCCTTGGCCAAATCATTAAAAATATTAAACAAACTGTTGATCTTGGCATCATCTTCTTCCCCCATAGTTTCTTTGCCCTTAAGTGTGATAGCTGGTGCTGCCTCTCCTGTTTCTTCTTCCCTGACCACCTCTTCTTCTTCCCACACAGGGGGGTCTGGAGTTCTTCCCCAATGTCTCCTGTAGGTAATGTTATGCTCGTCTTCTGGTCTCATACATCTGATTATAAGTGCCCCTCAAAGCCCACAGCTGCAGAGGAACATGCTCTGATACCACTGCAAGATCCCCTTTCAGTTTGTGATGTTTTAGTTTGGTTTTTGGATTACAAATTTCCACAAACAGTTTGCTGGTCACCTCAAACCCACCATGGAACCTCACAACTCTGCTGATATTTTTGTTGGTATATTGTAAATTTATATTGTTTTGTCATATATTCAGTGATTGACCATAAATTTTATACCAAACATGAATGGCAATGCACATGTATGTGAGCAACAAATAACAATAACCAAATACTCAATAAAAATATCAACATTGCTTTAAATCTGGGCTGATGTTTGTTCATTCATCTGACCTGTATATATAGCTGGCTGCACTGTGAATTCAGACTCAATCCTACTGCAGGTTACAACTCCCATATATTCCAAGGTGTCCACACAAGAAGATTGTCTGCTGCAGCAATTAATTGCAGTCTACACTAATGGAAATATATGACAGCAACTAAGAAATTGACCCAGCATACAATATTCAGCCTCAGCAGTAAAACTCGACCCAGGTGAAAGGAATAGATCCCCAGCAGTCTAGGAATCGTCTACAGAGAATATAGCTCGGCCCAGCAAGGAGTAAATGCGCCCAGCCACCAGAATAAGAGTCCATGCTACAATATTTGTGCCCATTGTCCTCCTTAAACTCGCCGCAAGTGATGGTAAAGCGCCCAGCCACTAAGGAACTCGCCCCCACAACTGATAGAGCAACCCTGTTCACCAAAACTCGTCCCCAAAAGGAGAACTTGATTTCCAAAGATAAAACACGACCCAAATATGAAATATAAACGAGGCCCTTTTAAAATAAAAGTCTTCTGCAACCAATCTTCACCAATAACAACAAAACCCAGATGAGCACTGAAGTAACTCAGCCACAAGAAGCTAGAACCCAATAGCAATGAGATTCAATGAGGAGATGTGAGTGATTTCCTCCCAAAACCAGCTAGGGTGTATCGTTGCAACACCGAAACCAGTAAGCAATGAAGGGTTTCTCATACCCTAGACTCTTTCTCCAAGAGCTCTCCAAAATTCTCAAATGAGCAAATGCAAGAATGAGGGGTGCCTATTCATTTCCCCTCTTTTATTTCTCACTTGAGTTATTTTCCCACTCACTTTACTTTTATTTTATTTTTAAAGTCACTTTATGTGTGCACACTTTATAATTTTTAAGTGACTTCATTTGCCTAAAACCCATGTCCCCCTTTTTCCCCTTTTCACTTTATAAAGTTATTTCCTAGGCAAAAGTTGAGTTCCCTAGGTAACTTTTCCGACTTAGCCTACGGGAACCAAGTTAGGTTAGCGGAATCACTCATTATTTTTCCTAGGCCAATGGGGACATTATTGTCCTCCCTGCCTGAGATTGCTTGTCCTCAAGCAAATGCAATCTAGGATGCTGCAATATCTGCTCTTCTTCCCAAGTGGTGTCCTCAATAGGTAGATTTTTCCATTTGATCAGGTACTCTTTGATGCTCATGTTCCTTAATTTCCGCTCTTTGGTCTCCAACACCTCCTCCGGAATTAGAATCAATTGCCCCTCCTCATCCAATGGTGGTAGCTCTGTAGAGGTGACAGCATGCTGCCCCACTGCCTTCTTGAGGCATGAAACATGGAAGACATTGTGTATCTTACACCCCTCTGGAAGCTCTAACTTATAAGCTACCTCCCTGACTCCTCGAAATCCTGTAGGGACCATAGAATCGTGGCTTCAATTTTTCTTCCCCTTTCATTTTCAAGGATGACTGTTTGTATGGCTGCAAGTGGAGGTATACCAAGTCTCCCACCTCGAAATTGCGCTCCACTCTATGCTTATCGACATACATCTTCTATTGATTCTGTGTCGTTTGTAGGTTATCTTTGAGAGTTCACAGGATGTCCTGACTCTCCTGAATCCAATCTTTGGCTTTGGGTGCCCAACTGCCCCCAAATGCTCGGTCCACAAAGGTGGTGGCGTCATAACCATACAAAGCTTTGAAAGGTGTCATCCCTATCGACATGTGATAGGTGGTGTTATAGCAATGCTCATCCAAGTGTAGCCATTTGATCCATGCCTTCTGTTGCCTCGATACATAATTTCTCTAATACCCCTCGAGCCATTTGTTCACAATTTCGTTTTGCCCATTAGTGTGAGGGTGATAATTGGTACTGGGCGTTAATTCTATCCCTACGAGTCTGAACAACTCCTGCCAGAAACCCCCCATGAATCTGCTGTCTCGATCAATGACAATTGTCTTGGGCAGTCTTTATGATTCTCTAGAGAGTCTAAAAGAGGGGCTTTCTTTGTATTTCTCTAAAGAGTCTAAAGACTCAGTTGATGGAGGAGGTAAAGGGATAGTTGCAAAGGATAGATCCATATTAAGGCAACCTCCCATGATGCCCCCCCCACTTTCTAGAAAGGAGCATTCCCCAAGCATGAGGAACATCAATTACAAGCACATCCATTTTAAAGGCAATATCTGGGTGGAAGGCCAATTTGATTGGAAACCTATGATGATTCCATGGGTTTCAATCTCCCTAGAGTCCATAGCACACACATTGTGAAAAGGCCTTGTAACCTTATGTCCTAACCTTTGCATGATCCCTTTGGTAATAATATTTGATGAAGCACCAGAATCATACATACAATTATGCAAACCATTGATCATTTTTTTCTAAGGAAACGAAGAATGGAGGATTTTCTTCTTTGGTTCTATCTCTGCTAGTCAATACAACAGGTGGATCTTCAGGGTGCTCCTTAGCTTTTTCTTGATTTTTGACAATAATTTTATCATTGGGAGCATTGATGGCTTTGAGAAGTTTTTCCCTTTGTGAAGGAATCTTGAGGAGATCTGACACTGGTACCAATACTTTTGCATTTGAAATCCAACTACCTAAATCAACATTTAGATTAGTGATTGGAGGAGTAATTACCTTGGGAAAGTTTGTCTAAGACTTTTTTGGACCATCCTTCCCTTTCCTTTTGCAAACTATTCCTTTATGCCTAGCCATTTCCAAAATCTATTCATTTGTGGGCTTCTTTCCATATAGTTTTGTAACATCATCATATTCTTCAACTACTTCATTGGCATCCTCACTTCTTTCTTGCATTTGGATCCAATGATCCATTGATAAGGTGTGAGGTTTGCCCACATTGTTTATATGGTCAGAATTCCTTGAGTACCCAACAAAATTACTTGTTCCAGGCAAGCCTTGTTCATTTACTTGGAAAAATACTAGACAAGTAGACTCTTCATGAAAGTCTTCACATGCTTTGCATAAAGGTGGTACTTCTTCATTTACCACATTTGTTGTTTCCAACTGATTAGGTGGCCTTTGCTCTTGAGGGGGACCTTTTCTTTGCCACTCTTCATTATTGGGCTTAGGTTGGAATCTGTTATTTTGAGCCCTCTCCATAGCTATCAACCTATTTTGCATGGTACTAAGTTGAGTTGCATGGTTGGCCTCCATTATTTTTACCATTTCAGTTATGGCTTTTAGAGGATCATAAGATGGATCTTTATTATCTGAAGCTGCTGCTTTATCTTTATACTTTGACTGCCTAGAAGAACCACCCCTTGTAAACCCTGGAAGATTTGACTTTCCTGAAGCTTGCATATTTTTATCAATTTTTATGGCCATTTCTTGGGCAACTTTAAGGTTTGCAGGCTCTTTATCTCTAAAGTTGATATCTAATCTCCCCATTGAAGGCCTCAACATAATATATAAGAATGGAAGCATCTGGAGGCTCATAATCTGTATGGAGACTAGTAACCATCTCACTGAACTTTTTATTGAACTCCTCCATTGTTTCATTTTCATTTTTCTTTATACTATGAAGGGCTGCTAACAAATGTCTATGTTCTTTTTTGTCACCCCATCTTTCCATGAAACCATCTATCAAATCTTTCATTGTTGAATACTTGTTGTCATCTAGGCTGAAGAATCAATATGAGGCATCTTCTTCTAGGGACAAGGCAAAGAGTTTCATTTTGATATCTTGGTGGTTGTGAGCTGCACCGCTACACCACTTGTTAATGCATAAAGAAAACGATTTAATATGAAATTTAGCAGTAACAACATTGTTTCCTTGGAAAGAAGGTAATTTTTCTATTGCCTTTTCAGGTAAAGCATGAGGGTAACCATTTATTGTAGAAAAATCTAAAGGACTTGTTGCCGTCCTTATACACACTTGCAAAGGTGGACTAAGTCTTGGTCCACTTAGTGTGTCCTCGGAGACACAATTTCTAAGTTCAAGCCCATTGTCACCTCGACTTGAACTCCTTCCGTTTAGGCTTACTCCTAGGGAAGCCAAGGGGGTAGACCCTAGTTACTATGTGAGTTATTAGATTATGTCTAGGAGTTAACTTTAATTGGTTTAAAGGTCTAGGGGGATCTAGCCTATATGAGAGTCAACAATGCAAATGCAAACTTTTATGTGCAAAAGCAGACCTTTCCCTAAGTCAACTAAGACTAGTGCCTAAGTTTGGGTAATGGGGTCAACTAAGTTTAAGGGATTATGCTTTACACAAGATTACAATTAGATTACCAAAGAAACTTTACAAGAACCACAATTAGGACTAGATACAAAAGAATGAAGTAAACAATTATCTTCAAAGTTAAAGAATATAAAGAATAACTAAAAGATACAACAATGATACAAAAGATATACAAGACAATACAACAAAGCAATTAACTTGCAACTAACTTGAAAGGAACTTGAATGTGCAGGTAAAGAAAGATACTCAAAGGGAAAATACTACACAACACATCAAGCCAACTATCCCAAACAAAGAGTGCCTCTAAAGGATGCGCAACTCAAAGGGGAAGTTTCACCGGCATACACGACAACAAGCCTCAAACAATGAAGATGCCTTCAAAGGATGCGCAACTTCAAGGGAGGAGACCAATTACACCAAATCACAACTTAAACTTAAAATTAAAGCGTTGAAAAGAGGCCTCCAAGGGCTAATGCGCAACTTAAGTGTTGATGATTGCAGCGATGTGAGACATTCTCCAGCTTACAAACCTGTGAGGTGTGGATCATTGCAGCTATGTGAGTCTTTCTCTCAGCTTACAAACTTGAGAGAAATCCCCTAAGAAGGGTACGTGGTTCCTTCCTGAGACAGAGCTAGGAACGTAGAGATGACCTCCTCCATTCAGAGAGTTGTGAAGAACTCCAGATGATTATCCAGTGGGAAAGGAGATCTGTTGAGTTAGACGTGCCTGTGGCTGAGCACAAGGTGAATGTGTGAAATGCCAAAGTGCTGGGTGCATCGTCATGTGAACAGAAATGAAGATGATGTATTAGCCTCCTCTGAGCAACAGAGTTAACGAGAAGACTCCAGATGATTCTCCTGTGTGTGGCAGTGAGAAAGAAGATTTGTAGAGTGGATGTGCTTGTGGACGAGCACAAGTGAACGTGTGAAGATCTGGTTCTTCTGTGTAATGCAGTGAACCAGAGATATGACATCCATATGGATGTGCCCCTAGTGGATGAGCACTAGTGGGTGTATCAGATCCTTTGCTATATATTGTTCAAGAGTCAGACCTGCCTGTAACCCTAATTGCTATGTAAAGGGTACAGGTCGGCCCTACCTTAATGTGATTAATAATAAATGTAAAAAATAATTAATCTGGATAATATTAATTATAATAATAATAATAATAATAATAATAATAATAATAAAGTGACTTAGAGAGGTCGGCCCTGTTGAGCCAATAGACACTTCAGTTGATAGGACAAGTCTAATATAAGTAAGGGAAGATTCCCCATTGTGGAATCATATCTTTCTGGTGAGTTTGAAAATTTCAGCAAGTACACTTCTTTGGCGAAAGGTGCACACCTCTCTTGGGCGCTAGAGTTCTAGGGTTTGAAGCACCCTCTTGTGTGCTAAGGTCTTTCTTGGTGGTGAAGGTCTTTCTCTTGAAGAATATAGCAAAGGATTTGGCTGGGTTTTCTTCCCTTGTTGAGAAG
>ML776852.1:1067552-1085016 GCA_009831015.1 Picea engelmannii | reverse complement strand
ATAATTATATATTCATTGATATATATACATATAATATACTTATTATGATATATATTCTATACATAATACATATTATATATTACTTATTTAACTATATATATTATATCAATATATATATTATATACATATGTAACTATATATATATATATATATATATATATATATATATATATATATGATAATACTATCATAAACCTAAACAAGCAAAATACTTTGCTCAATATTCCTACCATAGATCTTCAAAGCTAAGCATGAAAAAGAAAATTACACAAGAACAAGATCAAGATCACCTCATGAAAAGTATGGCACCAAGAAGACTCCCAACACCATATGTCCTCCAAAGATTTCCTTTATTCAATAGCAAGCTTGTGCAAATACTTGCCACAAACTTGAGAGAAGAACAAGAGCGAGAGAGAGAGAGAGAGTGGGAGAAGAGAAATTTTGGCATAGTAACAATACCAAGAGTAGATGTGTAAAATGAGGGAGGGGAGGCTCTTATTTATACTTGGGAGCCAAGAGTTACCCCTCTTGGATGCTCTCCAAGTGTCCATCAACTAAGAGTCATTGAGCATCTCAAGGGGGGCGCACTTTTAGGGTTTGAGAGGACTTAGGGTTTTGGAAATGAGTTGGAGTGAGTTGGCAAGGGTTGAAAAGTCAAATAAATGAGTTGGAGAATCTAGGGAGGCGCACCAATGGATGGAATAAGTCTTATTTTTTTTTTTTTTTGATTTTTTGGAGATCTTCTAGAAGTGGGGTGCACTTCTCTAGGGGAAGGAGACGTTTTGGCTTAATGGCTAGGTGAGGGGGTGAGGTGAAGCTTGGGAAAGGTTTAGGATAGCTTAGGAAAATGTTTGGGTAAGTTCTCCCACTCTTTCTCTAATTAATTTGCTCAAATTACAAAAAATTGACAAGTTTGACTTTGTCAATTCCAACAATTAAATTGCTGTCTTAGACTGACTGAGACTCCTCATGGAAAAACACCTAACAAAACTTGTCCAATTGAGCTGAAACTTTCTCCAAGGGTGTAGGGGGTCTCATTCCATTTCTTTTGAGTACAAATACCCCTATCAAAGTCCCAAGGATCCAATTTTTACATTTATCAAAAATTAATTAAAATTACCATTAAATGGGTAATTTTAAAAAATTAAAAAAATACCTTATACTCGACGGAATTTTGCAAGACTCTAGAAGATGTCTAGCATAGTCATTTACAATATTCCTAGACACTGGCTACCACAGGGCTCGACCATTAGAGCGCCTTTCACCACTTTGGAGAATTATTGTGGGAGTGAAAAACTCAAGGGAAATTAATAAGGCTGGTTAGGCCAAATTAATAATCCGAGGAAAAAAAACACTCGATGAAAGGAACTCCTCTAATGATGAAGTCCTAGGCAACTGACCTAAACTATGATCTATGCAGACCCATTACATTATAATCCCACATAGGGGAGCGTTAATTCGAATTACAAAAACACATGTTGAAGGCCAAAACTGCCTTGTAGAACCAAAAAGTCTTCAAACTAGTAGCACCATCAGGTACATATCATCATGGCACATGGAGTTGACCCCCTAGTTGAAATAGGTGGTCAACAGGACTAAAATAATCATCCATTTCTTTTCTTTCAAAATTTAAATAAAAAAGCAAATGTATATCAGAAATAGACTCAGATGCTAATTGATTAAGGATTCTATGAGAAACAAGTTTTGCTAATCTCCTCCGATAAACCTTTTGGGGTTCAGGGATGAAATTAGACAAGCCTTGTGAGTTTCTTCTTGTAGAATACTTAGTCTACTAAAGATAAAACACAAGCATCAAAAACTAAATAAAAACAAGAAAGAAAAAGTCGTACTTTGAGAATAGAAAGATTTATACCTGGCAATGGCGCCACAAATGTTGCCACCTTTATACACACCTGGGTGACGTGGAAGAAATCTTCAATCCACTTGGTGTGTCCTTAGGGGCAAGTCTCGAGTCAAGGTGCTATCACCTGATCCTCGACTCCTCCATCTAGGCCAACTTCTGGCGAAGCCAAGGAGGGTAGTCCCTCACAAAAATACTAAGGCTTGAAACTAGTCCAAGTATAAGAAAGTAAATCTAGGAGTTTATTGCAGCAAAGACAATTACAACAAGAGTAAATCTACACTAGCAGTATATATCATTACACATTCATTGAAGTAAAAGACTCATGGAAGAGATATTCAATTGGAAAATACTTGGACAAGATATATTCAGGATACTAGTGCTTGCAAGTGAAATAACCATAAGCATTTGAGAAATACTTCAAATGAAATAAAGTATTGCTTTGCAAAATGAAAATTTTGAAGCAAATGGCTTCTTAGAATGTGAAAAGTTGAGACCAGTGCCAATGAGATCGTGTAATGTGCCGCTGAAGATGTGATGTACCCTGTGGAGATTGCTTTTGGAGTTTGATTAATGTTGGATTGATTATTATTGCAAATTGCTTGTAAATTGAAATGCTTGAAAACCATCTAAACTAATGTGTGGCCTCTACAAAAGCTATCTCTTTGCTTGGAAATATGCGGAGAACTTGCCGAAGCCCAAAGACTTCACCAACAAGTTCAATGAAGGTGCCAGAGGTTCAACACGAGGAGAACCTAGATCTCAAAGTTTCTGTATGATTTCACACACTCCTTTCATGCTGTTTCCCTAACATCAAGATAACTCCTTTTGAGATTGTCCTCGTTAATCTACTCCACACTGACCAGCCTCGGTTCTGATGAGTTCCCTAGATCGAGCTAGGCTTGCAAGGGTTTAGAGCATACACCAGGGAGCTGAGGGGAAATGTTTATTTTAAACAATAAATAAATTGCAGAAAAGTAAATGTTGTGCTAATTACTAAATCCACACTAACCAACCTCTTTGCAGAGGAGCTGAGGGGATTGGTTTATTTGCCAACAGAAAGTAAAGACAAAAAAGTAAAGTGTTTTCTAATTACTACAGTCCACACTGACCAACTCTTTGCAGAGGAGTTGAGGGGACGAGTTTATTTTCCAAAAGTAAATTGCAAAACTTGAAATGAAAACTAGCTAAATGATTGAAGAATTACTGACATAAAAGTTAAACAAAAGATGAAATGTGTGATGCTTTGAGAGATTGTGATTCCTTTTACTTAGCTGTTAGGTTGTGAGATAGATCAAGCTTTAAACAAAGGAAAAAGGAAATCATGCATGAACAAAAAGAACACACCACCACCGGTTCCCCCCTTGGGGGGAAAGAAGAAAGAGTGAGGCCTCCTTAGCCTCACTTATTTTATTAACTTTCTTTACAATCTTTTCTTTCTTTTTTTGGAGGAGACTTGTGATCCTTATAGCTTGGGATCACAAGTGTTACAAGTTTTAAGAGAAACTAGTCTTCAAGGTTCACTCTTGGGTTTCAAGTTTCTTCAAAGTTTCACCCAAATTTTCTAGAGTATCCCCTTGTTTTTATTGCGACCTGCTAAAAACCAGCTTACTAATTTATTAGAATCCACTAAAAATCACTTTAAGAAAGTTATTTGATAAGGCAAAACCTAAGCTAAATATTTCTAGAATTTTCCACATGCAAAAAATGAATTTTTTTTGTATATTTTTGACAATTTAGGGAAACTAAAGAGGCCTGTTTTCCCAATGATATTGCTTGCTGTCCTAAAACAGTAAACAATATTAGTGGGATGCCCTAATGCAAATTTAGACTCTTATGAAATGAAACTATCCTTAGCTTTTAGATTTCGTCAAAGCATTAGCATAAAGATAGAAAAAATGCAAGCTTGGTGCTAACCTACTTGCAAAAACAACATGCAAAGAAAAAACTTCCCTAAGATTTGTCTTTAGAACTTGGAAATTGAACCTTGCATGGAATAGTAACAAAATAAGTATTTTAATGAAATGGAGAAGGAGAAAAGAGGGAAGTTTTTTCCCAAATCTGTGAAACTTGGGCTGTGGGGTCCCTTAGTGAATGGAAGAGGGAGTTCTTGCTCCTTATTGCCTTGAAAAAATGATGGATGAGATCCAATCAACCATTCCTCCAAGCTAGGAAACCGAATGATATGTTCAACCCTGCAAACACCTTGTTAAAAGAAGGTATTCCGTACAAGACAAGACTCAATGAAGAATGTTAGTTCATGTGAAAAACATACATGATTAAAATCTTATAATGTATGAAACAATAAAATCTACAAGCAAGCAAGCAAGTTAGATTTTACCCAACAATGTGATAGCACAATTTAAAGGCCTTCAAAGAGTAGATATGCAAAATTATGACTAATACATGTTACCTCATCCACCATTTGAGCATTAAAACATCCACACCATGAGAACCAACACCAATGGACCTCCAAAGTCTTTTTATTCAAATCTTTGAGAAAATAATTACAATATAGCTTTTACAATCAACCTTTCCTTGCACAAACTTCAACTAACTCAGAAGAGGAGGGTCGACCTTGTTATATAGCAACATAGGTGAAGACTCCAAGGTGAGTGCGCATGAGCTAAGGGAGAGAGGCACATGTCACAAGTGAGGATGAGTGGTAGCTTGCTTGAAGTCAACTCCTTGTTGAGTGTGAGTCTTCTCCACTCTAATTGAGCACATGTGTGGCAAGGGAATGCCAAGTGCACAAGGTAGGTGAGGAGGGGCGAGTCATCCTCTTGGGATTGACGTCCTCCTCCCTAAATCTGCCACATAGGTAAGGGAGGTCGAATTTTAGCATTGGGATATCCACCCTTTGTCAACTCACTCAACAACTTGCCTAACTCTCTAGACAACTCGGCCTCACTCTCCTTTGACTAATGAGAAAGGGAAAAAAATGTCCCCAACATGTTTCCTTATTAATAGGTTGCTGATTTTTATTGATTTTTTTATGTCTTTTTCACCTTTTGTGAGCAAAAATAATTTTTGAGTGACCAAAGTCACTTTTTTGACTCAACAAAGGGGGAATAAGGGTTTAGGGGGTGCTTTGACTTAGAAAACGAGCACAAACATGGCATATGACAACATCTGATGCCACTTTTATGACTTTTTTGACTTTTACAATTAAAATAATCCGTTTGGGGGAAATTTTTTATTGACTCAAAACATTAAAAATCCTAGGGGGGACTTAGCGCAATTTCCATATGACTCAATATAGATGACCTAGCATGGTAATATAAACATTTAGACACTAGACATTGGAATTCCATGCCAAGGCCTAACCACCAGCACATACTCCAGCTTTGGAGGCGATTTGAGTGAAAAAACTTAGAAATTATAACTTGCCTATGAATAATTTCTCAGGCAAGAAATAATTAACAAGTGAAAAAAAACACTCTAGAGTACATACTCGTGATCAAGTCTTGGGTGGCCAAGTTTTTTACAACTTCATCATGCTAATCTCATTTATTACAATGCCCCACAGGGGATGGAAATGCAAAAATGGTTGATCAAAATGACCGGCTAAACTTCTGAACACTGAAATTTGAGCAATTGATTGCTTAGTCTTTGGCGGCTCAACTGCAAGTCCAGCTAGTGCAACTCAGTGGATAACACACCCCACATCACATGAAGCGCACTCCTAGCATGGTGTAAACACTTTCGGAGAAACCCAAAAGATAACATCACGGACCTTTGAACACACATGAGATAGATGCTTGAGAAACAATTGTGATGTCTCCCGAAGTAGGTAAAGTTTGACAATTATTATTATTTATTTATTTTGTTTGAATGCTTCCAGTCAACACTAGTAAGCAGCATCATCCAACATGGGATATTACAATGAAGAAGATATGTCTCACATGCTAGGAAAGCACCTTTTTGCTAAGCAGCCACCATTGGAGTGTATGTATTTTGTGAAACTGACCCTGGACTTGCACCTGACCCCAGCCACATTAAACAGCCTGCTTGCATAGGCATGCCAACCCACAAGGGGAAAACATGTACCTTAAGGTATTTGAACCTTGGCGGGGGCAATAAGGTCACCCCTGCTTTCCCAACCAACCAAGCCCTTAGTTGACAAGATTTGACAATTATAACTCATGCAGTTCTAAAACATAAATTTGGTACCACATGTAAGTAGCAGTTTTTCTTATAATGGGGAATAATGAAATACATATTTAAATGATATAGTGTTCAAACTTCAAATAAAGTACGCACTGGATATTATTCAGTCTTCAAATCCTTTGGCCTAGATTTCAAGATTTTCTAGCAGAAGCTCTCTTCTTGAGAAGTATTTAAGCTTTTTTCGTGGTATTTCCTACACGATGCTTAGCCTTCTGTTTGCTTTGACATAACTGGATCTCTAATTAAAGAGAAATGTAAAGGGCATTTGTTCAAGTTTGATTATCTGACTATTAATGCCTAATGTAATAACATGAGACAGCGCCCACTGATTTATTTTGCAGGATGACAGACATTGAGCTGTTGCAAAGATATCGCCGCGATCGTTATGACTTGCTTCATTTTCTTCTGACTGCTGGAATACTGGAAGAAGTTATTGTGCCACCTGGTGCACTCTCTTTGGAAGATGTTGATTTGGATCAAGTGAATGTTGAGTTTGTCCTTGAATGTGCTAGGAAAAGTGAGTTTGGAAACTACTAATCTCTGATTCTCTCCATGTTGGGTTGGAAACAATATAAACAGTAGACTATAATTTTCTGGCTTTGCGTTTAAAATCTCTCTCCTTTAATTTGTTTGGTCTAATGGACAGGAAGTTCTCTCGAGCTTCAAGAGGCAATCAAAAAGCAATATCTTCGTTATAAGCTTCTACCAAAGGTATGGGACAGACTCTAGTACATGCCAATCATTTCTGTTTTTGTCTGCTCTGGGTGTTTATCCTTTAATTTAAGATTGATAACTTGACAGAATTCTTAAATATAATTGGTCTGCTTGATGGGGTAAAGATACCCTTCTAGAATCTAGATCATGCATATCAGTGACATTATCATTCTTTATAAAGAACATTGATTTTTTAAGATGAATGAATCTACTTGTTGGAACAGTTAGATAAATCTTAGAAGTTTGAACAAATATATTAATCTTGTTATTAGTGGGCGGTTGAAAGCTTTCACACTGGCTGAATTATGGTAATGCATGTCTCAAAATTTAGAGTGCCATGTTTTCCATCTGAGGTACATCTATCCATTTTGTTATGAGATAAAAATCGTTGTAGCGACAACCTTCTATTTGTCCTATATTGTTTATGCCACTGGTAATTCTTTATGCTGAGCACTGATTATGCTAAAACAAACAAATCTATTTTTTGGAATAGTTACAAGACTTATAAGTATTCTGTAACATAAATTGGGCATTAATGGCTGGTGAAGGCTCTCCTATAATGTCCAAATTTAACTATGGCCACTTGGATTATTTTTCCATGGCAAGCCCATCTCCCAAGATTATAGAAGTCCATGTTCCTAGGCACACCATTCTATTTTGTTTGGATCTATGTTGTGGGCAATGGCAGTTGTCTGATAGTCACACCATGTGAGTTGAACAGTTGATTGTTTTATTACCTGTGATTAATACATACCATTCAAAATACATTGGCCTGAAATCTCCAACAACTATTATAGATACCAAAATTGTGGGTGAGTTGCCTGACAATGACATTCTGATATATCAGAGACAATGGGGTACCAATTGGTAATGCTATCTCAACTAAAGTTCCTTTCTCCCTATTCTGTCATATCTTATCTGCCCTCTTATTCCTAGCTCCTATTTTATTTTTCACTTGCCTTGGATTTCCAAAGAATTCTCATATTAAAGATCATGACCTCAGTCGTGATAAGTTTTACCACCATTTGCTTAAGATCACAAAAGCTAGTGAGGGCATTCAGTAGCCTCTGGAGGCCATTGGGAAATGAGGCTAAGAGGACCATGTCATCTGCAAACAAGAGTATTACAATCAACATATGGTGTAAGATGGAACCACCATTAGCAAGAGTGTTCTCTCTGACATACCTTTCCAGCTCATCGATGTAGATCCCAGACAATGTAGGTGATAAGGGGAAACCCTATTTGACCCCAAGGGTGCTTCTCATAAAATCAGAAAGGCCCTGCTGTGTATGAAGCTGCCCAACAACTGTCTCATAGACCCTCATGGCTTGAGGGATTCGGAAACATGAATGTCCTGCAATCGCTGGAAAAGGAGAGCCCTTGGAACCAAGTCAAATTTCAAAAACCTTCCAAAAATCTACATAACAACATAAGACCTTGGAAGACCTCTGCTCAGCTTCCTGAATAAAAGCCTAAAGACTAAAACTGTAGTCCACAGTTTGGTAGCCGATTCTAAAACCTTCTTGCCCTGCATTTGTTCCTCTCAAAATGCTCTGAAAACCACATATTCAAAACTATGGCATAAAGTTTGGCATTGGTGTGCCCAATTAGGATGGTCCTGTAATTGTTTGGGTCAAACTGTTCCCCAATTTGAACTTTGAAGATCGGGTGGATGATGCAATGTGCCCATGAGGAGTGGAAACTCCTGCAAACCACCTCATTTTAGAGGTCAGCAACGTGAGATGCTAGAGAGTCCATACAGTGCTTGAGAATTTCTGCTTAGAGGCTTTCCTCATTAGCTGCTCTGCTCGAACTATCGCCCGTATAGTTCTCATAATGCCCTGTGGGGAAAAAAAGTAGCAAGAGAAGGGGGGGAGGGAACAATAACAGGGGGATGAGTTGGCAAGTCATAGAGGGATGTCACTGGTTGAAAATAGACTTAGCTAAAAATATACTTGCACTATGTTAGGTATCGGATCTATTATAATAGCAGAAAAGAGAAATACTGTAGAGAATAACAGCGGAATAGCAACAGGAAACAAAAATACTGCAGAGAATAACAGCGGAACAACAAATTATATGGAACCACTGTAGGAACTATGAGCAGCAGAGCAACAAATAATAACACACAGAAATCATCATAAGAACGCAAATATATACACAAAACTCATATATTCATTAATGTACAAAATAATGATACATCTCTCTTACATACAATGCATTCGTGAGACCTCATAATATAGCATTGAGGTTCTCATAATGAGGTGTCCAATATAGCATAACAATCTCCACAATATCTCCAAGAATATCTCCATCCCTAAATTCACTCATTGTCCTCATCTTTGATCATACGTAGACTTCTAGAATAAGTCTACTTACAATAATAATATTTTCATCATATAATTATCACAAGTATGAATTATTCCTTCATACTCCCCTTTAATGAATACTTGTGATTCAAACCGGATATCTGAGTTGTCTTCATTTGTGTCTTTTGTATTCTGCATCACCTTTAGTCTTGTGCATCCTCTCTGCATCATCTTCATTCTTCTTCATTTGCATTTGTTTCTTCATTTGATGTTGTCTTCCTGAGCTATATCCGAGTCAATCATCTGAACTGCATCATCTTCATATCAAGGATTTCTAGCTTACCCTTGACCTTCCCATGGGTTTTCTACGGCTTACCCTCAACCAATACATCATATCCTGGGTTTTTTCGGCTTACCTGTAACCATTACAAACTCAAACTGGTTTCGCATTGTCACGAACCATTCATTACATCAAGTGGTTTCAGCGGACCACAAACTTACATCTGACATTACAAAGTGGTTTTTGGGTTACCACGAACCAATAAAATGACTCAATAAACGGACAACTCTTTCTTAAACATGTACAACTGACTTTAATGACAACTGACCTTTGGGGGACCAACTAACTCATGAACTTTATATGGGAGATATTGTCGTACATTTGAACACTTCAACCTATAAAATCCTTTCAACATGAACATAACATTTTTCCATTCAAGGACATCTATCCATCCACATTGCACTTGTATATGAGGCTTTGAAATTTCTTTGTTCCAACACTTTTGATTATCATGATTTTTAAGACCACAAATACTGCTTGGATATAAATTCCAACATTTTTCTTTGGCATGTCCTACACCCTTGGACCAAGTTTCAGCTCAATTGGACAAGTTTTGCTAGGTGTTTGTCCATGAGGAGTCTTAGTCAGTCCAAAACAACAATTTAATTGTTTATATTGACATAGTCAAAATGTCAAATTTTTGTAATATGAGTAAATGGTTAGAAAGAAGGTGGGAGAACTTACCCAAACCCAAACCTAAGCTATCCTAACCCCTTTCCTAACCTTTCTACATCCCCTCACTTTGTTCTTACTTCATATCACTCACTCCCCTAGGGAAGTTGCGCCCCCCTTGAGGAAGTTAATGTCCCAACTCAAAAATTAAAGGGGGAACACCTCCCTAACCCCGAGTGCACCCTCCCTAGTGCCTAACCTTGGTGTTGGGTGGTCTAAAAGGGTATTACCCATCCCCCTCACTCATCCTTCATCCCCCTCACCTCTCCAAAACCCTAAAGTTGCGCCCCGCTCTTGAGATGATCACTCTTGCTCATGTGTTGACACTTGGAAAGCATCCAAGAGGGGTAACTTTGCCTCAAAACACCAACAACAACCTCCTAAGTTGGGGTGCCTACTTATCCAACACTTCTCTTTTCTATCTTCATTGTAAGCAAGCCCCCAAAGAGTAACCAAGGGCTTGCACTTCTCTTAAAATTAATTTTCTGCAAGTTTTTTTTAGTTCTTTGCCTACACCTAGGAAAGTGTTTGGCTTTGCCAACCATCCTAAATCGTGAGGCTTTTGCAATTTATTTTCTGTTATTAGTTTAGTTTCTTTTCAACCCACTTTGACACAACAAAGGAAGACTTGCCTCCACCTTGTGCCATTGTTTGAGGTTTGCTTAATTTAGTTTTATTTACAAGCATTTTATTTTCACTTGTTTGCCTACACCTTGGAGTGTGCTTGGCTTTGCCAACCCCCAAAATCGTAAGGCTAGACTAGTTGTGGTTGTTTTATTTTATGCTCAATAATGGTTTATGTTAAGTAATGAAGTAATCACATGCTAGTGTAGGCCCATGGAGGCATCGTAAGTTTATGGTGCTCATTTTGTTTTTCTATTTCATTGCAAGTTATATTTAGTTCAAGTACTTTGCTTTCAAGTTTATCTCTTTACAAGTACTTTCTTTTATGTCTTGCAATCTCATGAGCATGGTATAACTTTATGGTTTAAGGCAAACACACATTTTAATTCTTGCAAGTTTCATTTCAAGTACTTTATGCTCTTTCAAGTTCTTTACTTTTGTTAAGTACTTTTCCTTCATTTGCAAGCAATTTCTTTTACATTCAAGCAGTTGACTTTTTGCAATCACATCTTGCAATCCTGAACACAACTAACTTAATACACATTAGTCTCCTAGGCTTAAAAATTAACTAGTCTTAATAGGTCACCCTCTACTGACCCAACTTTGCCATCTAAAAACGAGAATTGTAAGGAAGCAACGGGAGGTGCTAGATCGGGGATGATCTCACGGCGCTTGGCATCCTTTCCGGGAGTACTTCTTTTCTTGGGTTGACCCGTGGAGCTAGGGCGGGGCCTTGTTTGCCTCACTTATTGAGCACCCAACAACTATTTGGTACAAGCAGGGGGAGTTTTGGGGTTGTCACCTAGTTTAGGATTCATACTCTAACTTTATAACTTAATAATCCTAACTAATCTACTACAACGTTGGGGCACTTTCATTTACATATCTTTATGGTTGATGCTTGAGTAGTCTTGCAAGCACTTGTCAATTCCTTTACTTTTCATGCAATTTACTTTAAGCACTTGTGGATGTTAATTAGGTGACCTAAAGTTGCGCTCTTGCCCTTGGAGGTTTCTTTTGAGCACTTTCATTTTAGTTTTAAGTTGTGCTTTGAGTTATTGGATTGACCCCTTGAATTTGTGCATCCTTTGGAGGCAACTTCATTGTTTGGGTTTGTGTTGTGTACTTGTGTATGCCATTGAAGCAACCCCTTGGAGTTGCACATCCTTTGGAGGCACTCTATTGTTTGGGTATGCAGGCTTGATGTGTTGGTGTGATCTTTTCCTTTGAGCAATCTTTATTTCCCTGAACAATCAAGTATTTCAAGTTAGTATCAAGTTAGTGCTTGTTTCCTCTCTTATTCATAATTGTATAATTGTATCTTTAATGTATCTTTAGACATTCTTAGATTTGTAGATAATTGTTTATCTCTTTTAGTTGTATCTAGTTCTAATTGTAAATCTTGTAAAGTCATTCTTTGGTAATCTTGTGTAGATCCTAAACTCCTTTAACTTTAGTTGACCCCTTGCCCAACCATAGGCACTAGTCTTAGTTGTCTTAGGAAAAGGGCTTGCCTTTGCATTAAATTGTTGCACTTTGCATTGTTTGCCTCTCATATAGGCTAGATTCCGCCAAACCATTAACTAATTAAAATCAACTTGTAGAATTTCATCTAGTAACTAGGGTCTACCTCCCTTGGCTTCCCTATGAGTAAGCCTAGACGGAAGAGGTTCAAGTCGAGGTGACAGTGGGCTTTGAACCTAGGCATTGTGCCTCCAAGGACACACTAAGTGAGTTGGACTTAGCTCATGTTTGCAAGTGTGTATAAGGACGGCAACAAACCCATCTCATTCAGTGCGCATTGCAGCTAGTGAGGGCGCAAGGATTTGAGAGACAATTGTGTGTAGCTGGACGAGACCGGAGCAGATCTCGCCATATCTTTCTGACCCAGTTGAGAGGGAGCCATGGCGCTTCTTTTGAGCCATCAGTCATCAGATTCTGATGGAGGAATCCACCAGTGCACATCATTCAGCCAGGAAGTGCGCAACACTTGGGGAGGTACATCGGGGATTCCAGAGAGCTCACCGGATCAGATTCGGGGAAGCCCTTTCGATCCATTACAAAAGAGGCTAGGGTGCTCATTTTGAGACAGATATCATCCGATTTCGACGGTGGAATAATCAGGGCGCATTGCTAGGACCTAGGAGGTGCGCAAACCCCCAGGGGATCTCATCTGGGGTCCATTCAGATCTTCAGTGAGTCGATCTTCTGTTTTTCAGATACCAGGAGGGTATTAGAGGTCAGGGCGCACAGTTTGTGACAATTTTTAGGCCGATCGGACGAGTGTAGCCACCAGGGCGAATATATCAGTCATTTGTAGCAGTTGCCATGAGCTTCCGGAGTCGCATGTTGCAGATCTATCCATTCATGCTACAGATCCATTCACCCCTTTTGATCACGGGTATTTCATGATTGTTTTTCATTGTATTCCAGTGATGATCCACGGGATCTAGCTGATGATTAGTTTCTCTGCTTTTCACATGCGAGTTGTATTTCGTGTTATTTCACATAATACATGATATTGAGTTGTGTTGGTTATTATTTACTCGCATGCATGATATAATGGTAAAACATTCATTCTATCCGAACACACACATGCAAAATCACCACGCATGTTAAGACACAAACACTAAAACGCATCCAGAAACCCCAAGAGTATCAGATTCGAGAGCCTAAACACCAAATTCAGTAGATTAGATCAAGATCCACCGGATTAGGGATATTTCATGCGAGTGGCGGAATGGTAAGAAGTGTTGTACTACCATTCAACGAGGGGTAACCACTGAACCCATTGATTTTGTTTGTTAGATGCAAAACACCTCAAATATGTTTCCAAACACTTGTTGATTGCTTTAGTTTGTCCATCAGTCTGGGGATGATATACTATGCTGAGATGCAATTGGGTTCCCTGGAGTCGAAACAATTCTTGTTAGAAAGTGCTCGTGAAAGTTGTATCACGGTCAAAAACAATAGAATGAGGCATGACATGGAGTTTGAAGATATTATCCATAAAAATTTGAGCCACTGTGGATACTGTGAATGGGTGTTGAAGAGCACAAAAATGAGCATATTTGGAAAGATGATCCATGACTACCATGATGACTGACTTATTTCCGGATTTACGTAAGCCAATAATGAAGTCCATGATGCAATTGGGTTCCCTGGAGTCGAAACAATTCTTGTCAGGAAGTGCTAGTGAAAGTTGGATCACGGTCAGAAACAATAGAATGAGGCATGACACGGAGTTTGAAGATATTATCCATAAAAACTTGAGCCACTGTGGATGCTGTGAATGGGTGTTGAAGAGCACAAAAATGAGCATATTTGGAAAGATGATCCATGACTACCATGATGACTGACTTATTTCCGGATTTATGTAAGCCAACAATGAAGTCCATAGAAATATTTGTCCAAATAATAGGTGGAATGAAAAGTGGTTGGAGTGTGCCTGGAGCTTTGACAGTCTCTCCTTTATTGCGTTGACATGCACAAGGTGCGAATGCCTTGTTTCATGCCGTTCTAGAAAAAAGAATGTTTGACTCGTTCATAGGTTTTGGTAAAACCAGAATTCCCAACTGTAGGTGAAGCATGGAACTCGGAGAGTACGATGGATTTAAGGTTAGATTGTTTGCTCAAATACATGCGACCTTTATAACGAAGCTCGTCCTGGTGCCACGAGTACCCTGTAGAAGCTTGCGGATCCTGGTGCAGTGTTTGGATCAGTCTTGAAAGTTTGGGGTCTTGCAAACATTCCTGGCAAACCTCCTAAAGCCAATCTACGACAATGAAAGAGAGGGAAAAAAGGGACCCATCTTCATCATATTTCCTGGAACGGGCATCAACCACCACATTCTCTTTTCCTTTTTTGTAGATGATCTCATAATCATATCCAAATAACTTTGTTACCCATTTTTGTTGCTCCGGTGAAGAAATTCTTTGTTCCAGAAAATACTTGAGGCTTTGATGATCAATTTTTATTTGGAAGCGTTGCCCAAAGAGATAAGGACGCCAGAGATCCACAACGTGCAAAATAGATACCATTCCCTTTTCATAGGTGGATTGGCCCAAATGACGCTCTGATAATTGTTTGCTGGTGAAAGCCAAAGGTTTACCGTCTTGCATGAGTACAACCCCAATGCCTTTCCTCGAGGCATCACACTCCAATACAAAGGTCTTGTTAAAATCAGGGAGAGCCAGAACCAGACTAGTGCACATAGCCGCTTTCAAAGCTTGGAAGGAATGGTCGGCTGCTGGAGTCCAATTGAAATCATTCTTTTTAAGGAGCGTTGTGAGGGGAACTGCAATTTTTCCATAATTCTTAACAAACTTGCTATACTAGCCCGTCAAACCCAGGAAGCCACGCAGAATTTTAAGAGTTTTCGGGCGCGGCCAATCTTGCATAGCTTCAATTTTTGTCGGATCCACCCTGACACCATCCTTGCCGACAATATGTCCCAGGTATTCAACTTCAGAGGCTCCAAAAGCACATTTAGACTGCTTAAGATAAAGTTTGTGGTGGGACAGTAGCTGGAGAACTTGATCCACATGGGCAAGATGGACTTGCCAAGTTTTGCTATAGATGAGAATATCATCAAAGAAAACCAAGACAAAATGACGGAGGAAAGGACGAAAGACATGATTCATGAGACTTTGAAAAGCAGAGGGAGCATTACAAAGGCCGAATGGCATAACCAAGAACTCATAATGACCCTCATGAGTATTGAATGCAGTCTTGGGAATGTCTTCTTTCATACGAATCTGGTGGTAGCCAGAGCGGAGATCAAGTTTGGTAAAATATTGAGCACCACTTAATTCATCCAGGAGGTCATCGATTACAGGAATGGGAAATTTGTCTTTGATGGTGAGTTTGTTGAGAGCTTGAAAATCAGGACACATGTGCCAAGTACCTTCTTTCTTCAGTACCATGACTACTGGAGAAGAATAGGGACTAGTACTGGGACAGATGACATCGACATCTAGCAATTCTTCAACAATCTTCTCAATTTCATTCTTTTGGGTGAAGGCATGACGATGAGGGCAAACATTTGGAGGAAGACTACCTGGAACTAGAGGAATGGAATGATCATGGACACCTCGCAAGGGGGGAAGTCCCTAGGGGATTTGAAGCACAACTTGGTGTGGGGAGAGGATAGATTGGAGGTCGGGATGTACATAGGGTGTCTCAGCTGCCTGAATGGAGTGAAGTTCGACAATAATGCCAGAGTGACCTTTTATGAGGAGCTTTTCCATTCGGTGGGAACCGATGATCTCTGGTGAGCCTGCTGTGATGCCTTGGAACTGATGCTATTGGTCCTCTTGCTGGAATTGCATGATTAATTTCTGGAAATCCATCGTGATAGGATCGAGAGTGGGTAACCATTCTGCACCAAGTACAATGTCACAACCGCCCATGTCAATAGAAAACATATGAGATTTCAGGTGGTACTAACCAATCTGGAGGCGCACATTTTCGCAACGCCCCCCACATTTCATGGAACCCCATTGGCTATCGTGATTTGGAAATTATTAAATGGACAAATATAGAAATTGACTTCTTGTGCAATGTGGTGATGAATAAAATTATGGGTGCTGCGACTGTCAACTAGAATGATGACTTCCCGATTCTTAATGTAGCCAATTAACTAGAGGGTTTGGGGAGTAGAGAAACCCGTGAGTGCATTCAGAGAAATCGGTGTTTCAACTTTCAGTGGATCTGAGGGATGATTAAGATCATCTGGTGGGGGTAGCTCGGGTAGAGGAGAAACATCTTGCTCTGCTTCAGACACATTCTCTGACATAGCCATAAAAAGCTTACGTTCCTTACATTTGTGCCCCAGAAAATACTTGTCATCACAATCATAACAAAGACCCTTAAGTTGGCGTTCAACCATTTATGCTCGAGTCAATTTCTGGATTTTGAGGGGAATAGCAGGAGGGGCGGGCGGTGTGGGTTTAGGGCGAGGAATAAAAGGTGTTTTTCTAGTTTGGGATGATACGACTTGTTGTGCTTCATTGGCCCTTTTTGTAGCTTCCAACCAAGTTTGGGGGCGAGCCATGAGGACATGGGCATGTATTTCATCCTTGAGGCCACTGATAAAGCATTCCCTCGAAAAAGCATCTATCATGCCCTTCGTTCTGAAAGCCAATTGCTCAAAGGCAACTATAAACTCTTCCACTGGGCTAGTTTGTTTCCACTTGGTCAAACGACCTAAATGACAGGTGTCGGTGTCAAAGCGATCATAGAGCTCTGCAACAAACTGTTTCCAAGCCACATACCCTTGGCGTGCCTTTTTACGCCATTGCCACCATTGCCATCATTCAGGATCCAAATGGAGAACACCATAACGGAGTTTGGCCAGCTCATCGGTAATGCCATGCAAAGAGAAGTAATGTTCCATATGGGTGACCCAACCCATGGGATCTGAGCCATTAAATTTGTTCACAACCACTCTAGGAAGGCGTAGGTCACACTGAAATTGATGGGAATGGGAATTTGAGGAAGTCTCATCTTCGGGGTGGAAAGGTTGGTTAGATGAGATATGGTCTCCAGGAATATTCATTTTGGTGGAGAGCTGGATAGTGAAGGATTCAAGCTGGCTTGCAAGCTGAGCAGAGAGGTCCTGTTTCAGGTTTTCCATTTTGGCGCCCATGGCGGCATGCATATTGGCATTGATGGTGGTAATATTGGCATTGGTTTGCTTCACTTCCTTTTGGGTCGCGGAGAAATCAGATGACAAGGTATTGAGGCGTGATTCAAGGCCTTGGCTGTGGGTG
>ML776852.1:1016226-1040676 GCA_009831015.1 Picea engelmannii | reverse complement strand
CACACTAAGTGAGCCGGACTTAGCTCACGTTTGCAAGTGTGCATTAGGGCGACAACAGGGTGTTGCAAAGGCAAGGCCCTAAAAATGTCTTCAATAGGTAAAAACCTATTGGCACAATCTTAGTAGGGACATGAAACAAGGACACCAACATGTGCTTGTTCCCTAGGGTTTAATCCAACAAATTTCATTAACATGCAAGTAAAAGATACCATAACCATTCAAATTAAAGAAAGATTGCAGAAATTCACTTACATTCACCAAGTATCATCAATGCCAAACCATAGTTGTAAAACCTTCCACCAAGAAAATGCCAAAATAGCCAAGAAAAAGCCTCCTTCAACAAGTGCGCATCAATAAATTCAGCCAAAACCCTAAAGGAGGGCGCAATATTCAGACCTCACACAAGTGTGAGTGAAAGATGATGATCAAAATGAGAGTTAAAACCCTCAATTTATATAGTAGCAATGACCTTAATTAAAATTTAGGTCACCAAAACGCCGACAAGGCCAAAGTACATATTAGTACTGTTTTACATTAAATGTCATAAATTAAACCCTAATCAAGCAAAATTAAAGACGTCATGCCCTTTCTAGGGTGACGTTAGCCCTTTTTAGGGCAGCATTGGTCTCCTGGAGCAAAACGTTTACCCTCCTTGGGCCTCTCCAAGCTGCCACACGTGCCACAACTGCCTCCCAAAATGTCCAAAAATGCTGGATGACGTCATAGGCATCCTGAGTGACGTCATGGGCCTTCCAAGGCCAATGTCCCAGTGGAGAGGGCACAACCCCCCTGGGTAAGGCTCTGCCAGGGTGCCTCTGTGGAACGTCCTCCTCTTCTCCGGTGCAAACCCCTCTGTCCTGTCTCTGCCCCCTGTTGGGGTCTCAACATCCATCTGGTTGGCTCTTCAGCCCCATGGAGGTCTGAACTAATCATCTCCCCATGTGTACCTATCCAATATGGTACCTGTCCGTCGGGTATGATCTTGCACATCAACAGATACGCCCTCCATGGGCTCATAAGTCACAGGGATCATAGCAATGTCAATCACATCCAATCATCAATTTTATTAAACATGTGCATAAAACCCCTTTTACCTAGTCAAGTGCTCAAAGACATTACACGAATCTGCAAGCTAAGTTTTGAGGAAGTGTCAGGGCATCCTATTGGGCTAGTGTTCACTAGATGTGGGATGTCTCCGGGAGAAATAAAATCCAAGTCATGTTAATGGATGAGGTGGATAAGGGATGTCCTGACAAGGGGTGCAGTGATAGCAGGGAAATGCATGGCTTACCTCTGGGTGCCTTTGTAGAAGGCGAGCTGCACCTGTCCTGGATGCAAATGTTTCCAAGCCCATTCATGCCTTTTATTCTTTATTCTTTATTTCTTTTCTTTCAAGAAGCTAATCAGGGGACACTGCCCTGGCGTGGTGACCAGTGGTGGCAATGTTACCCACAAGCGCTTTCACGGAAATAATAAGGCTGGCCCGTGATGAGACCCCCTTTCTCTTGGCTATGCCACCAAGAGCCACTACCCTGGCGTGGTAACCAGCTATTGGTAGTGTCATACCGCTAGGTGCCTATGGACCTAATAGGCTAGCTCGTGATGAGACCCCCTATCCTATGACTAGGTCTTGTCTTATTATTTTTATGGGTCCCTCTTGTTTCTTGCTGAGAAACTTTTTACTGCTTTCTCGGGGATCCCTGGGCGAAGCATCTCGAGGTTTTATTTTAGGCTTTTATCTTTTGCCAACTGCTTTTACCCTTTGGGCCTTTAGCCCCTTCTTTCCACAAGGTAAGGTGCAACCCTTAAATAATTGGCCAACCCAATGCCCAAACCAGTGTAATGGGACGAATGAGTGGGAGCAGGATGGAAAGTGGTAAGTATGATGGGAGTGGACGATGACTTTTCATGAGACCCCTTAGTGGCAAATCAAAACCTATGGGCACAAGCTTACTAGGGCATCCTGTCATTCCCCCCAGACATGGTCAAGTGGATAAGCATAAGATCCAAGCACCCGTTAGAAACAAAAAGAACTAAATGCACATATTCAAAGGTTTTGAGGATCAGAGTGACACATACCATGATACCCGGACTCTTTACCTCATGGAGCAAGATCCATCTCTGCTACAGGACCAAGCCGAGTTGATGGATGCTGCTGCTGCTGACAAAGTGGAGGCGCTGAAAGGAAGAAAAGATGGGCCCTCCAGGGCCATGCTCAAGTCGATCCGGCTCTCGGTACTCCATGTCTAGGACCTGTGGGCCTCGAGACATAATCTCCTTAGTTATCCCTAAAGTGGGGGATAACAGGCCCAATATCTCAGGGCACCGACCAAGCAGGCTAGATCGTACCCTTAGCCGTACTACCCAATTACCTGAAATATCCCTGATCCAGCTGATCTGGATATCTACTGTTGAACTACGATTTGGCTACTGAATCTGATACTCTGGGGGTTTCTGACTGCGTTTGAGTAACTGTGTGAAGATGCTTGGTTGTTTTTGCATGTGTATTCTAGTTTATTATGTGTTTAACAGTATAAGACAATGCATGCGAAATAAGGACAACACAGCTCACTGATATATATATATATAATGCTGGAAAAAGCAGGAAATACAATAAAGACTGGAAGCAGATATGATAATCGTCAGTTAGATCTCATGGATCGTCACTGGAATACAAAATAATAGATAAGAAATACCCGTGACCAGAAGAACAGGTGTTGGTCTGCGCATGCACGGATAGATCGACAAAATGCAATCTGGCAGCTCGTAATAACTGCTGTAGAATCTGGAAAACTCGCCCTGATGGCGATACCCGTCGGAATGAGCTGGAAACTGTTTCAAAAGATGCTCCCTAGCCTCTAGACTGCTCCTGATGACTGTCGAATTGAAGATCCGACCTCTGAAGCTTCGAATGTCACACCCTGGGGGTTTGCGCACCTCCTGGGCTCAATGAGTGCGCCCTAGAGATTCCACGGGCGGAATCTGACGATGTATAGCTCAAAACGATTGTCCCGGTCTCCTCTATAATGGGTTGGAAGGGATTCATCAGATCTGCCCCGTAATGTCCCCTAGAACCCCAAATGTGCTTCCCCGAGAGTTGTGCCCTAAATGACTGTTTTCCGCTTTCCGGAAGATTCCACCATCGGAAACTAACCATAGGTGGCTCAATAGGTGCGCCTTGGCTAACTCTCTAATGGGTTGGAAGGAATCAACCAGATCTAAAACTATCTCAAGCGGCCACAGAAACCCTCTCTCAATCACTTGCGCCCTCACTGGCTGAGCTGCACAATCA
Organism: Picea engelmannii; assembly: GCA_009831015.1. NCBI lineage: Eukaryota > Viridiplantae > Streptophyta > Pinopsida > Pinales > Pinaceae > Picea > Picea engelmannii. The sequence goes on along the minus strand of ML776852.1, from coordinate 1,037,384 downwards.
CTGAACTAGACATTGTAATGCACGGTGAAATACCTGGATGGTATCTCCGATAGGCTAGGGTGTGTCTCTCAACACTGAAACCGATCAAGGGTGGTGGTTTCCTCCAAAAATCCACAAAACAACAAGGGGGTTGATTTCCTCCTTCTCTACAAATACCTAAATCATAACATAGCATAATGAATTAGGTTGCTTTACCCTTCCTTTATAGCTTCTCGAAACTCTAATTCGTTGTTGATCTTTTCCCTCCAAGTGACTTTTACTTTATTTTATTATTCCTTGATTAAATCAATCAATCAATTAATTAATTAACCATTTTACCTCTAAAAAGTGATTTATCCATCCTGATGGCTTCTCCGGCCACTGAAAGTCACTTCTCATCATTTTATCCTGTAATGCTCTTCCTCCCGATTCCGATGAGCTATTACACTAAGAGGTTTCTCCACGTAATATGCTCATTATGACCTTCTTAGTGAATTTAATTCAGAGATGACCCATATTAACTCAAAATTACGGAAATCGTCGGAATGCAACGGAACCAAAGCCTAGCTGTGTGGAATGGATCCTGATGATGAACGATACAATTCGGGCCCAAATAAACCCCTCAATATCTCCCGAACTCTTTGTCACCCCTATTTGGCTACTCGGGTAGGCATAACACTCTGAAATGTTGTAATATTATAATGTCCCAAAATGGGGACATTACAGTCCTCCCTGTCGGAATATTGCTTGTCCTCAAGCAATAACCGAATCCAACTACATATGATACCGGGGTCCCATATCCACCTATGTGACACAAGGTAGACTCCCCTGAAGATGTGGTCTCTACAAGTGCTCAACACGCATGACACCCACATGCTCCTGATGAGTAGAATGATCAATGGCCAAAGAATCTCAGTCAACTCCCCGAGCAACCACTCTACTCGAAACTCAACTCCATCAAACACTGAACTACCAAGCACTCCAATCCTTGGATCCCATATCAGAATGTGAACTGCAATGCCCTGTGGAGTATAGTTCTGTAATATATCAACACCATGAGTCTCCTGCAAATAACACATGGCCTCAACCCGAAATGGGTCTATCCTACCAGACCATACCAAACTCAACACGTCCCCCACCGAATTAACATGCTATTGCCATAGTGAGGTACTACAAGACCTCAACGAATCACCAGCCAGTGACGTGCTCTCCCCAATACTGAAACCCAATGGAAAATCAAAGTGACTTCCCCCTGCAAACGTCCGCTCGTCTCCATCAGTCAATGAAATGCCCAGCCCTGTAATCCTAGGGTCCCATGCTAGTCTCTGACAGGGACCTTCATGCTGATGCTGCTCTACTATGATCATGACTGTTTGCTCAAAGTATCCATACTGGACCCTCCACTCCTGGATCCTCATAAGATGAAACAAACTTTTGACCCAATGGACTCTCGGATTCCATGTCAAATTTGGAAGTTCATCACTTCCAATCCCCACTAACTGTTGATGTGCCCTACTGGTAACTGTCGAAAGCCCTCCACCCTCATCCCAATGAGAGTATGAATATGTAGCAACCTCTGAGATATCCTCTGTTCCATGTCCTATGATACTCTCCATCACACCTAGGGCCTCAACTGTCCGCCCCTGATGATCCACCCCTATCCTGTTATATGCAATCAAGACACTCCTGTCAGGTGGTCTCAACCTACCAACTCTCCATGTCCCCCGCCACTGTCTAGCTCCCCCTTCGCTGTTGTCAATGATAAAAGTATCGAGAGAGGCTACCATAAATATTTGCAACCAAATGTAGGACTCGAAAGTATCATATGCTTTGGTCAATCCCAAGGACTTGACCAAAAACTCGTCCATCGACACCCATGGTAAATAATCGCCTGTACTCATCACTAAACACCAACCATCAGGTACAACAATAGGTATTTCCACAAACTGAGGGTCAATCATTCTCCATCCATCATCACTCACGCAACTGCTTCTACGATGAAGGTGATCTCTCAGATCTGTATACTGCTGCAAGGGAGAGGAATCTCCATGCTCTACTAAGTACATCTCCTCCCTGCAATCCAGTGCATCCCCCCGAATCCCACTGTACACCTCTGTATGTCTTAGTGAACTACCACTCTTCACTATATGCCCCTGCATACTCATGTGATCTCCTGTATACACATGTAACATCATGGATCCTGGGTGTACTACTGGGTCATCCTCTACATGAAGGTCAACCAATCCTGGAACACAAATGGAAGTGTCCTCATAACTGCTCCTGGCTCTGGAATCCCCATGTGTATGTGTGTGCCCAACAATCTCAACACCCCTCGTGAAGGGTGGTCCCTGTGACCTATGGACATCCTCCTGCATCTCTGGATCATATGTCTCCATACTCATCAGTGATCCTGGGTACTCCTCATGCTCCTCCCTCAACTGGTGCTCCAATGGTAAACCACCAACCTCCTCTCGCAATGTGGCTGAGGGATATATCTGACTCTTTGCTGAAATAGATATAGTGGATCTCTGTCTAATTTCCTCAAGGAGCTCCTCTGATCTGGACTCCGATTCTTGAAGGGTTGTCTGTGTGCCTTCCAAGAATCTCCGTGTGCTCACCAACTCATGAGTGAGTCGGTCAACCTCAACCTCCCACTCCTTCAGTGCCCTGTGATACATCTCGCCAATCTGCAATAGGTAATCCCTATCCCTCAACAACTGTTGGTAGTCGGCCCTCATCACAATCACTCTCTCTCTGAGTGTATGGAAGTCATTAATGACAAGTCCCCCATCTGAACTATCCTATGCCATCGAGGCCCTCCAACAATAATCTGCCACCAATGCATGTGTATCATCAATGCATCTAGTGGCTGCCATGATCATGTCCTCACTGACTCTCAACTGTCCTGCCAAGTGTCGTGACTCCTAATCACAATCCTGGTGATGTGCTACCTCATGCCTCTCACTGCTAGTGTCAACAATGGAATCCCCAACAACACACTCCTCAAAATATAAGGCATTGAACTRCCCACTGTCCCCTGTGCTACTGAGTCCTCCTGTATGCCACTGCACGCCATTACCAACTGTGACCCCCATATGAATCGCACCGTATCCTGTATGGGCAACTGTATCCTCCTGTGCACTCACCCTACTAATATCATCTGCCCCTAGATCCCATACAGATGTGTCCAGACACGTGCTATGGTCATCCCGTCCAATAAGGAGTGCATCCTCATCACTGTAGATCGATCCTGGGAGTAAGTGTTCCAACAAGCTGTCGGTCTCCACAACTTGGTCCCTCAGTGGAATCTCCAAGAGTGGTGACTCACTCTCCTCATACTGATAGGTATGTGTAAGGTCAACTAACTCCAAGCCATACCTCTCCTCCTGGGTTTGCAGATCCATATGTCCCTTGTGTACAATCCCCACACAAGGCTCCTCTACCATATCAGGAATGTCATTGATATCCTCATGTGTCGTGGCTAGCATAGGTGATTGAGAAGATGAAAAATGTGGCTCACTCATCATAGGAAGCTCATCATTCTCCATACATGACTTCTTGGAAGCCATGTCTCTACACCCATAGGTAGGTCATCCAACCTCCTAATCTCATCATGTCTAAGTGCCAACACAAATGAATCCTCACAAGTGTCACCACTATGCTGAAGTATTGAATCCTCAACATTGCTTGACGGGGAAGATGAAGGACATGCGCTATCATCTTGTCCATCCAACTGTCCCTCAAATGCGCAAGAGTCACTAGCCTCTGCTTGGTCATCTGGTTGAGCTTGTAGTACACGTCTAGCTTTTGTACCCTAGCTCTGGCAGTGCATTTGGACGATCTGTCAAAAGAAGGTATGGTGAGTTTACCAACTTTCCGGATGAAATCTATGTTATGCCCCTGTTGCTGCTGCTGTCCTCCTCTCTGAGATTCTCTGGGATGGTTCATGCCCCTAAGTCCATAGTACTCGACCAGTGTCATGTCATGATGGAAGTCACGGCCCAACGTTGCATACTCCCTCTTGTACTCTGCAATGTCTTCTGCCTGAGTGGGCAACCTCTGTGCTAACTGTTGCTGTGCTGCTGTTGGTGGTGCCCTCTGAAAACTAGGGAACCATGGTCTAGGAATCCTACTCGAAGATGTGTATGTGCGAGTAGGTGTTTGGGGTCTACTTCCTGCCCCCGAGTTCCCGTGTGCTGCATGTGGTGCTGGTGTGCCTAGGGTGTCCACTATAGCTAATCTATTAACAAACTGTGCCAAAGACTGTGCCACGATCTGCTGACTGACTACCAAATTACTGAGTACTTGCATGAAGGCTACCTCTGGGTCCATGGGTGCCTTAGCAGTGCCCTCTGGCCTCTCATATCTGTCTCCCCACATCCTCTCTGCCTTCTGGGTCATACGCTGAACTCATTGACTTTAGTCACAGGCTGGCAGGACTAAAGCTCCGATACCACTGAAATATCCCTGATCCAGCTGATCTGGATATCTACTGTTGAACTACGGTTTGGCTACTGAATTTCATACTCTGGGGTTTCTGACTGCGTTTGAGTAACTGTGTGAAGATGCTCGGTTGTTTTTGCATGTGTATTCTAGTTTATTATGTGTTTAGCAGTATAAGACAATGCATGCCAAATAAGGACAACACAACTCACTGATATATATATATATATATATATATATATATATAAAATGCTGGAAAAAGCAGGAAATACAATAAAGACTGGAAGCAGATATGATAATCGTCAGTTAGATCTCATGGATCGTCACTGGAATACAAAATAATAGATAAGAAATACCCGTGACCAGAAGAATAGGTACTGGTCTGCGCATGCACGGATAGATCGACAAAATGCAGTTTGGCAGCTCGTGGTAATTGCTATAGAATCCGGAAAACTCGCCCTGATGGCGATACCCGTCGACATGAGCTGGAAACTATCTCAAAAGATGCGCCCTGGCCTCTAGACTTATCCTAATGACCGTCGGACTGAAAATCTGACCTCTGAAGCTCTGGATGTCACACCTTGGGGGTTTGCGCACCTCTTGGGCTCAATGAGTGCGCCCTAGAGATTCCACGGGTGGAATCTGACGATGTATAGTGTATAGCTCAAAACGATCGTCCCGGTCTCCTCTATAATGGGTCGGAAGGGATTCCTCAGATCTGCCCCGGAATGTCCCTTGGAACCCCAAATGTGCTTCCCCGAGAGTTGTGCCCTAAATGACTATTTTTCGCTTTCCGGAAGATTCCACCGTCGGAAACTGACCACAGGTGGCTCAATAGGTGCGCCCTGGCTAACTCTCTAATGGGTCGGAAGGAATCGGCCAGATTTGAAACTATCTCAAGTGGCCGCACAAACCCTCTCTCAATCACTTGCGCCCTCACTGGCTGAGCTGCGCAATCACTGAACTGGACACTGTAATGCACGGTGAAATACCTGGATGGTATCTCTGATAGGCTAGGGTGTGTCTCTCAACACCGAAACCGATCAAGGGTGGTGGTTTCCTCTAGAAATCCACAAAACAACTTCGGGGGTCGATTTCCTCCTTCTCTACAAATACCTCAACATCAAATCATAACATAGCATAATGAATTAGATTGCTTTACCCTTCCTTTATAGCTTCTCGAAACCCTAATTCGTTGTTGACCTTTTCCCTCCAAGTGACTTTTACTTTATTTTATTATTCCTTGATTAAATCAATTAATTAGTTAATTAATTAACCATTTTACCTCTAAAAAGTGATTTATCCATCCTGATGGCTTCTCCGGCCACTGAAAGTCACTTCTCATCATCTTATCTTGTAATGATCTTCCTCCCGATTCCGATGAGCTATTACACTAAGAGGTTTCTCCAAGTAATATGCCCATTATGACCTTCTTAGTGAATTTAATTAAGATATAACCCATAGTAACTCAAAATTACGAAAATCGTCGGAATGCAATGGAACCAAAGCCTAGCTATGTGGAATGGATCCTGATGATGAACGATACAATTCGGGCCCAAATAAACCCCTCAATATCTCCCAAACTCTCTGTCACCCCTATCTGGCTACTCGGGTAGGCATAACACTTTGAAATGTTGTAATATTATAATGTCCCAAAATGGGGACATTACATTAACTAGGTACTAGAGAGTATCTTTCCGAGTGCTGTTCTCAGTGGCACTATAGAAGTCAAGCGGTCGATCGATTGATCTATGGAGGGTTTCAGGATACCTAGGCAAGTCCGTATACAGGTGTTGTCTGATGCGCTACCACTTGAAGGGGTACTAACAAGGGTTACAAGGGTGTCCAACAATGTGAGCTTAAGTACCTCTTGTATTTCCTGTGTGTATGCTTCCCCCACTGTGGATTTATGCGTTGAACAACAAATCTCTGTAGTTTTAAGACGTCGGAACACGTCTCTAACCTGAAAAAAAATAACCCACAATTCCTGCCAAGGAAAGTGCTCTGATACCACTTGTTAGGTATCAAATCTATTATAATAGCAGAAAAGAGAAATACCGTAGAGAATAACAACAAAATAGCAACAAGAAACGAAAATACTACAGAGAATAACATCAGAACAACAAATTATATTGAACCACAACACCAAATTAATACCTTTATTGATAGGAAACAATGTTCACTTGGCTCTTCGAGGGGGCAACCTCTAGCAGAGCAGAGCTCTATTACAATAATTCTCAAGACAAAGACTTCTCATGCCCTTGACTCTTATTTATACTAATTCTATCTACTGAAAGAACAATCTAGAGGAAGATCTTTCTAGAAGCAGAAGCTTCTATTAGGTCTTCTTACATTTGACTTATTCTTCCTTATTACTAGGCTTTATTAATATCAGCTTTTATTACATGGAAAATATATTATTCTACCTACATGAGGGGTTAGGGAGGTTAGGTCTCTAACACACTAAAGATAGTTTAGCTATTGATAGGCTTAGTTCTCTTCATTTCCACCATACTTAACGGAAATCGTCCACAATTTCTGTTGGAGATGGCAAAATTGTTGTAAGTTACAGTTTGACTTGACTTGGTCTTGTGACTATGATACATTGTAAGAAGAGAAATCATTTGATATTAAAGAGAGTTGAGAACCTAGTGTTCATCCACAATAGTCTTCGGCTTACATCACATAGAGACCTTGGCTACATAGAGGCCCTTCTAAGGAATGAGAAATAAATTGTTTTACAGAAGTCTGGTAGAGATGGCTCCTCAGAGTTTGTCATGGATGACAATCCACCACCATAGATGATGTAAAGTTGAGAGTGAGCACTTCCTTTGATAAGCAGATGATAATGTTAATGGGTACCTCACCTAGATGGTCCAGATGAATAACCATCTTTTCTATCTTGAGTCTTGACTGTTCTTTCCATTTTATTATTGTATGTTGACATTCATAAAGAGTGTAGATATTGAACAATAATAATGTATTTGATACATTTGTTTTAGCCCTTGGGACTTGACGCATAATATAAAGGAGAATGGAGATAATTTTGTTTTGGCTCAAACATTTTTCTTATCGCCTTTTTGTGTCTTCAATAAAGTTCAAGCTTTAAAATACTGTATCAAATTTGAAATTTTCTTCTATGCAATGCATGGATATATATTGGTCTGCCTGTGGTCTAGTGCTTAAAAGTTGAAACAGGGTGTCAACACTACAATGACCTAGGTTCAAACCTCGGCAAACTATGGAGCCCTGATCATTTGTCTTAGTTGTCCATGTTTGACAGCCCCCATGTTGAAGTGGCTTTACTGCGATAATGTGGAGTTGGGGTTTTATAGGCTCCCCATGGATCAAGAAAAACATTTATCCCTACCGAAAAAAAACATGGATATATGTTTCTAGACCCGTGTGACAGTGTACCCAATTTTAGGGATACATATTGAGTACTTCATACCTGTCCGTGACATACCCATGTATCCATGCAACATTGTTTTGATACAATTCACTATGGCTGGTTTTGGTGTAACATGTGTAAGCTAAAACAGTTTACAACCTCTAAAATATGATCCAGAGTGAAGTAATCACAGCATCACATTAAGCCTTATAAAAGAATGTATGGTTGGTCTGATGATAAATATACATAATATTGGTTGGGAATGCAGAAAAAAACTAAAGCCAAACAAACCCAGCTCTGTCAAAGATTATAAAATAAAATTGAACTTGTAGCATAAAAACTCGTGCTTGCAATATAAAATGCAAAGAAACCATTTAAAACCCAGCTGAAAATGCATCCTCTTCTATATAAGCTAAGAAAGTTAACTTGGGCAATTAATAGGATAACGTTTTAAGGACTTTAGGTAGTTTGTTATGTCACAAGTAATGTGTTAGGGATGCTGTGACTCAACCAATTTACATGTAGATACAAACTATTTCTTTACTATGAAATATTTAAAAGATGCTAGCTTATTCATTCCTTAGATTGCTTCACCTTCTTAGAGATAACTGCTACTAGGTGTTATATTTCTTAGAAAGATTGAGGGATGAGGATTTGGAATATGAGCTGAATTTTTTTATTATGACAATAAATTTGTATTGCAATATATGGTACTTTCTACCAATTGTATTTTATTTATCTGCTTTCTTTTAGCATATTGGCCTTAACCATTTCTTTTCCAAAAGTTTATGTGCTATCATATATTCATCAAGATTTTCTGAGATTGTATCTTTTTCTTGTCATATTTTGCAGGTCAATTTAGTATCAAGGGATATTTACTTCCTTGCCACCAATCCGGAGTTATCGGGACCACCTCCTGCACGTGTTCCTCCACCAAGAATAACCACTTCCTTGTCTTGTGTTTCAGTAGCTCCATGTCAAACTTCTACTCTGGAATCAAGTTCATTGCACTCAATATCCATCACCGAAGACATTAAACATTGTATAGATTCGAAGGAGGATGTGTTGGAAGAGAAAGCTTTGAGACGCAAAACTAATAGTAGTACTGATATTGTCTCAAGCTTGCCATCCTTTTTGACAGGTGAGATAATTATACACAAGGAGGTAGGTTTGTATCATCATTACATCGAAATTTGTTTTGCACCGATCTAAGCATCTAATGTACTAGCGAACTAGAAAATTGTGTTGACTTTTCTGATAAGATAGATAAGATAATTTTATTAATGTCCAACAAATGACCACAAAAGTAGGTCAATGGGATGGCCTATTAGTAAATTACAATACTGCCAATACAGAGTGGGAGTTCAAAAGGTGGCTCTGAAATATAGTCCTTTTATTCAGTTGGGCATTAAAGAAATCAAGCAGGAAAATGCAGTGGTCCCAAAATAGCGTGGTTGTGTTTTGGGAAGTCATGATTCTTTGATCCTTTTGAAATTATGGTGTATGTAATTTTCACTGACTTCATCAACAATATGCTTCAATTCTATAGAGCAAAGACAGTTAAAAAAACTTGAAACTACAGTTTAGCATATGATGGGCAAAAAATTAGTTATAACCTAAGTCACCTGACACGGGACACGGGACACGAAGGACACGGAAATACGAGTATCCGACATGGGCACGACGACCCCTAGAAACAGGACACGATATATATATATATATATATATATATATATATATATATATTGTGACTGGTGGAATCAACAACTCACGGTTCTCGTACTCGCGTGACACGGGGTCGATTCCCATCTGCTACCTCTATAACCTCTAGGTGCATCCAGACAGCCCGCAAGCATGGGGCATGGGTAAACCATGGTGAGAATTGAACTTGAGACCTCCTTTTTACATATTTCCTTCCATTTACACGACACTTGCCAATCAGTCTACACCCCTGCAGGCTTATATATATATATTAAAAACATATATATAATTTATATATTAAAATTTAAATTATGAGTTACACATACTACTAATAACTGAGTAAGTACTAAGTTACTAAGTTACTAACATAAATGATGACACTGCCAACTCAACACTGTTGTCCAAACCCATATTATCAGGAAACACATCCAACATCTTTGTCTTTCCCTTCAATCACTCTTCTCTCTGCTCAGTGCTTGCAAATAAGATAGACGTTGGTGTGCACATACACCACTAAGTCACTTGACATGATGATGAATAGAAGAGTTCAACATAAGAGTTTATACTTAAGTGAAGGATACATTTTTACTAGAGTCGTGACAAAAGAGTTCAACAATCAATGCCACCAACATCGAGGTACATAAAGGGCTTGGTGCCCTTGATTAAATGCCAGTTCCATACCCTCATACATGATAGAATCCAGTGGAAACATTGCAATCCTGCCAATCTTGAAATCTTGAAAACCATTAAGTTTGTTGAATTTTTAATGGGACCTAAAATTCTACTTTCTCCATCCTGAAACAATTAATGATAATGTTACAAATTTAAGTAAAAGGATGACAACATCTTTTGTTGTCATCCTTTTACTTCAGGAATTTAATATTACCATTAATTACTAGGGTGGGTGAAATGGAGGGGGTGAATACCTCTTTAAATAGCATTAGTAAGGTAAAATAACCTTTAGCTGCACACTGAATAGCATTAGTGGGGTCATTTTCTGAGTAGGACACGTGTCCTATTTTTAGGACACGCGTATCCTGTGAACATGACACGTTGCAACTTTGTGTTGGACACGAATTAGGTCGAATCGTGTCCGACACATTGGACATGCAACACGATAGGGGATTTGGACATGTCATGTGACTTAGGTTATAACCCAACCTAAAAAATATATTACATGGATATTGACTGCTCTTTTAATGGTAACGAGACAATAAAGCTGCCAATTGACTGCTCTTGTAATGGAGATGCTAAAATAAAATGCACACACTGATGCACTCTAAAGATAAAATCCTTATGCGCGTTCCTTTAAACAGTTTGAACATTAACAAAGAACTGTTCTTGCCATGATTAAGTTAATTGATCTTTCTGCTTATTCTGAATGAGATACAACTTTTGCAGTGAGTTGTTTCATTGGGAATGCTTGTGCTATTGATATTTTGTAAATTTGGAAGTGTTTGTCTATGCTTTCATTCTTTAGTAACATGTCTTTAGCACAATTGTTTCTTAATGTTGGTCCATTAATGTGCCCAACTAGACTTTTAGCTCCCATCTTAGAAATTGGGTTGCATCTTGGGGAGTTACAGTAGGTGTCAAGGCAAAAACTTTCTTCTCTATTTGGACCTACATAAACCAATGAACAAACAAAAACATAAAGGAACACAAATATATGTGGGAAACAACCTCACTGATCAGGAAGAAAACCCATGACAAAATAGGCAGAGCACTCTTTATTATGAAGAAGAATCCTGTTACAATCTGTAGCACTCATGAGTTGAGCTGACTCCTTAATGATCCTTCCCGAGAGAGAGAGAGAGAGAGAGAGAGAGAGAGAGAGAGAGATCATGGTACAATGAATACAATACTTGCCTAAACCTTCACCTTTCTTTCTTATTTATAATGGAGGCTGAGTTGAGAGAGTGAACTTTGATCATTTGGCGAGGGACCAGTGGACACACTGAACCTTGATCCCCCCCGAGTATGCTTAATAAAATCAACTGGAACATTTTACAACAAGGGTGTACATTGTAATCATTATTATTCTATTTCTAGGTTTAGTTAAGGCCAACCTAGTCAACTCAATGTAGGCTAATAACCCCTCATTGGGGAAAGTGCCCTAACTCCCATTTGTAATTTACACATCTTGAGATCATTCACTCAACTGTGATCATTCATTCATTCTTTATACAAAGTGTTTAAAGAATGAATGAATGATTTACACCTTCTTGTGCTTGGGATTTTTCTCTTTAGTGCACTTGTGCTAGGGTTTATTTCTCTCTCTTGGGTTTGCCTCTCTTGGCTTCCCTAGTGTTTTTCTTTCTTATTGTAGAATTAGGGCTTTGTCAGGTTGTTTTTCCCTGTTGCTAGTTTATATCCCTATCACTGGCTTATTTACTCTTTGTGCAGAGTTAGGGTTTGCTGGGTTGTTTGCCCTATTGTTGGTTTATTTCCCTAGCACTGGTTTATTTCCTCATTATGCAGAATTAGGTTCTGCTAGTTGGTTCCATTCGATCCTCTAACTCTCTCGTGAATCTCAACGTGGTATCAAAGCAGGTGTGTGTTGAGATTTGGGTACCTTGGTAAGTGGTCCCCTTGTGTTTGTGAGTCACTAAACACAAAGGGGGAGACTATTACCCTTATACCTTTACTTTATGTTCTAATTTCACATTAACTTAGGAGACTTAAGTCATAAAGTGAAATTTGTCCCCTAAGTCATAAAGTGACAATTAATTCACAAAGTGGGTGAACTAATAGACATAAAGCAAACTATGGAAACTTAAGTAAAGGGTGTTTCTAAGTGAGATTTATGAGAAGTGATCTCACCCATTGATTAGACTTGGCTAGATTGAATCTAGGCCATTGGTCTTTTAGGTTTGGCCAAAGAGAGGCTAAAGGAGGCAAAAGGGTAAGGATGGGATTCATTGTCACTTGAGAGAGTTGAGTGAGGAAGAGGAAGAGAGGAAGAGGGTTTGAAGGAGAAAGAGGGCTCTCCATCCATTTAGGGCGCACTCGTTCATGAGGAAAGCTTTGTGAGAAAGATTTCATGGAGGAGGGGCACTTGAGCATGGAGAGTTGAGGGGCACACCAAGCTTTGGAGAGGAGGCGCTCTAGAGTTGAGGGCACACCATTGTTTGGGAGAGGGGGCGCATTTGTGAGAGGCAAGTGTGCTACAAGACTTGAGGCGCCATCTTGGGAGAAGAGGGCGCGAGCTAGAAGGAGGGCGCACCTTGTGTAGATGGGCGCAAGTCTAGTAGCCATGGTCTTGACTCTTGAGGGCACACCATTTGGAGTGAGCTAGTGTTTGATGGTGGGCGCACCATTGTGGCAAAGGGGGTGACAAGGATACATCAAACTAGTAAGTATTTCAAGAGGGGTGAAAGTCTCTTAGGTGTGTGTTGAGATTTGGGTACCTTGGAAAGTGGTCCCCTTGTGTTTGTGAATCTCTAAACACAAAGGGGGAGACTATTACCCTTATACCTTTACTTTATGTTCTAATATTACATAGACTTAGGAGACTTTAGTCATAAACTGAAATTTATCACTTAAGTCATAAAGTGACAATTAATTCACAAAGTGGGTGAACTAATAGACATAAAGCAAACTATGGAAACTTAAGTTTGGCCAAAGAGAGGCTAAAGGAGACAAAAGGGTAAGGATGAGATTCCTTAGATTCCCTAGAATTAGAGGCAAAAGGGTATTGCTGGGTTGTTTTTCCCTATTTCTAGTTTATTTCCCTAGCACTAGCTTATTTACTCTTTATGCAGAGTTAGGGTTTGCTGGGTTGTTTTCCCTATTGCTGGTTTATTTCCCTAGCACTGGTTTATTTCCTCTTTATGCAGAATTAGGTTCTGCTGGTTGGTTCCATTCGATCCTCTAACTCTCTCGTGAATTTCAACATGGTATCAGAGCAGATGTGAACCTCCCTCACTCACTACACTACTGGTCATGGTATTTTTTCTTCGCTGTTTATACTGATATCTGTAGTATCCCAGATCTGACTAGTCTAGGAAATGCTGCTAATCTGATAAGTCTGTTGTTTGACCTGATACAGTGGGGGTTTCTAGATGCTTTTAAGCTGCGAGTTTCTACATGCTTGGTGTTTTTCGCATGTGTGTGTAGATAATTAATTGTTTACAACATATAAATGAGCATACAAATAGTAAATGAGACAAAAGACTGCAAACCATATATTATGATATTTTTGTGGTTTACATTGCTGTATGCGGCTGAATAAAATAAATCATTTGGCTAGATTAGTGACAAAAGGATCTTAGTCAGAATACAATAAGCAAACTAAAACGATAACACCTGGTACTAGAAGAATGCTGCGGGGTCAATGGATGAGCTGTAAGATTTGCTGCAAGCTACGACAACTCATACGACAACTACTGCAAGACTGGAAAGTTTGCCCTGGTGGCTAAACTCCTCAGATTTTCTTGGAAACTGTCCCAAACAGTGCGCCCTGCTCTCTCATTCAGTCCTGGTGACTGAAAGGTTGACAATCGACCCTCTGCTGATATGTTTGGACCCCGGATGGGTTCCCCCTGGGGAATTGTGCCTCCTCTGCTGCTGGAAAATGCGCCCCAGTGATTCCCCCGTCGGAATCGGTTGATAGGGGTCTCAAACTAAGCACCCTAGGCTCCTCTGAAATGGGTCAGAAGGATTTCCCTGGATCTGATCTGATGATCTCTCGTGAATCCCGAATGTGTTCTCCCCAACTGTCACACGCTCAATGGCTGATAAATGCGCCCAAGATGATTTCTCCGTCGGAATCTGACGAGAAACCAAGAAATAGAAACATCCTGCCCTCCTCTCAACTGGGTCGAAGGGAATCCTTGGATTCTCCTTGGCTGGGACAAGTCGATTCACTGATGCTCAGAATATGCGCCCTCTCCCTGGACAAGTGCGCCCTCACTGCTACAACTGGACAATTGTTGCTGAAGTACGATGGAAGATTTGGATGATCTTCTCGGTGACTAGGGTGTGTCTCTCAACATCGAAATTAGCCTCTCGGTGTCTTCCTCCTGAAATCCACAAGCTCTCTCCTGAGATGCGCCTCTCTCCTTAACTGACAAGTCAAATTCTGCATAATGATGAATTAGGTCGCTTTACTCTTTCTTTATAGCTTCCTGAAACCCTAATTCGCTATTGACCTATTTTTAGCTTATCTGTTCTAGTTTTAGCTCACTTTGACTTAAAAGCGCTTTTAGTCACTTTTAGCTCAATGTCACTTTCGAATTATAACACCCTTGGTTGAAGTGACCTCTAGTAACCTTGTATACCCCTGTGTGGCCTTGGCTATAGTCTAACGGGGCTGTTTAGACCATTAAGCCTCCTCTATGGCGCTCCTATTTGGAAAGGGACATTACAGTCCTCCCTTCCTGAAATTTCTTGTCCTCAAACAATACCAATCCAGGGTGGTGCAACACCTGCTCGCTCTCCCAAGTAGCATCCTCTACTGGAAGCCCTCTCCATCTGATCAGACACTCTTCGATGACCTTTCTCCTCAGTTTATGATCTTGGAACTCCAGTACCTCCTCCAGAACCAACTCCAACTGTCCCTCCTCATCCAATGGGGGAAGCTCCTCTGATGTGTTGATGAATTGTCCCACGTCCTTCTTGAGGCAAGACACGTGGAATACATTATGAATCCTGCTCCCCTTTGGAAGCTCTAGCTCATAAGCAACCTCGCCTACCTAACGCATGATCCTATAAGGTGCATAAAATCTAGGCTTGAGCTTCTTGGCCCCACTCTTCTTCAGAGATGACTGTTTGTAGGGTTGGAGTCTCAGGAAAACCAAGTCCCCAACCTCAAAGCTGAGCTCTATCCTATGCCTGTCCGCACTCATCTTCTGCCGATTCTGTGCTGTCTGCAAGTGCTGTCTGCAAGTTCTCTTCCAGTAACTTGAGAATCTCCTGACTCTCGATGATCCAATCCTTGGCTTTGGGAGCTCTGCTCTCCCTGAAAACCAAGTCTATCAAAGTGGGAGCATCATAACCGTACAATGCTCGAAAGGTTGTCATGCCAATGAACACGTGGAAGGTGGTGTTGTAGCAATGCTCGCCTAGATGTAGCCATCTGGCCCATGTTCTTTGCTGTCCACTCACATAGTTTCTCAAATACCCCTCAACCCACTTGTTGACTATCTCGGTCTAGGTGTCAACTCTGTCGCCATCAGTCTAAACAACTCTCTCTAGAATGTACCAATAAATTGATTGTCCCTGTCACTGACGATGTTCCTCGGCAACTCATGGAGCCTGAAGACCTCCCTGAAGAATAACTTGGCCACCTAAATTGGGTTGTAATATGTTGGTATGGCATAGAAATGAGCAAAATTGGTCAATCTGTCGACCACCACATGGATGCAATCCTTACCCTGAACCTTGGGTAGGTCTGTGATGAAGTCCATTGATATGCTCTCCCATTTCTGCTTTGGAATGGGAAGTGGTTGAAGTAGTTCTGCTGGAAGCGTATGCTCTGACTTGTTCTGCTGACAACTCACACACTCGCTGATGTACCTCATAACATCCTGCTTGAGGCCCTTCCATGAGAACCTCTCTCTGATCTGCCTGTAGGTTTTGAAAAACCCCCTGATGGTTTGCCAGTGGTGAATCATGAACTGTTGCTAGGATCTTCTTCTTGAGCCCTGAACTTGGTACCAAGTAGACTCTGTCCTTGTAGAATATGACATCGTCAATGACCCTGTACCTGTCATCCCAAACCTGTCCATCCAAAACCTCGCAAGTGAACTTGTTCTTGGAATATTCCACTAACAAGTGGAATTTCCAATCCACTGAAAACTCCATCAAAGAGCATGCCGCAGGTCTCCTAGACAGTGCATCGACGACGATGTTTTTCTTCCCCTTGACATACTCTATGTTGAAACCAAAGGCATGCACCTTCGTCACCCATTTCTGTTGGCGCTCACTGAGACCCTTCTGCTCAAGGAAATACTTTAAGCTGTTGTGATCTGTTTTTACCACGAATTTGCTGCCCAACAAATATTGTCTGAATTTGGTCAAGGCATGCATGATTGCCAGCATTTGCTTGTCATAAATAGAGTACAACCTCTCGGGTTGACTGAGCTTCCTGCTCTCGAACACAATGGGGTGCCCTCCCTGCATCAAAACAACCCTGATACCCTCGCCAGACGCATCACACTCTAATACAAATGGTAAAGTGAAGTTTGGTAATGCTAGCACTGGACATGTGCCCATGACTTCCTTCATGTGATCAAAGGCTTTCTGTGACTCATTGGTCCAGATGAAAGCCCCTTGTTTGGTTAGATCTGTAAGTGGTGCTCCAAGTTGAGAAAAACCCCTGAAAAACTGCCCGTAATAGCTGCATAGCCCAAAGAAGCTCCTCAACTCTGTCACATTCCTGGGTGTTGGCCAATTTAGAATGGCCCTGATCTTCTCCTGGTGCACCTGTACCCCCTGTGCACTGATAATGTGGCCGAAGTAAAGTAGTTATGTCATACCGAAGTCACACTTGGAATATTTGGTGTATAGCGACTGTATCTCCATGATGCTCAGTACCTCATCCAAGTGCCTCATATGCTCTTGCCATGTCTTGCTGTAGACCAAAATGTCGTCGAAGAAAACCAAGACTGATTTCCTCAACTGATCCCTGAATATGTGGTTCATGCAAGACTGAAATGTAGCCGGTGCATTGGTTAGCCCAAATGGCATAACCAGGGACTCAAAATGACCAAAGTGGCATCTGAATGTCGTCTTCTCTATGTCCTGCTCTCGGATGTTGATCTGATGATATCCAGAGCGTAGATCAATCTTCGAGAAGAAAACAACCCCATGTAGTTCATCCATCAACTCATCGATGCGAGGGATAGGATGCCGATTCTTGATGGTTTTCTTGTTCAAGGCCCGGTTATCGATTCACATCCTCATGGTACCATCCTTCTTTAGAACTAAGACAACTGAAGAAGTGAATGGACTGCTGCTAGGTTTGATGTGTCCCATCGCTAGCAATTCCTTAATTGCTTTCTCTATCTCATCCTTGAACCTCCTAGGATGATGATAGGGTGGTGATCATAGGTTTGGCTCTTTCCTCCAACTCAATGGTGTGCTCAAGCCTCAAACCCCCTGTCAGGTGGTCTCCTTGGTGGAATCTAACCAAAAACCTGCTGATGCCATCCCAACAAGTTCCTGATCTCTGTCTGATATTGTTGTCGACCCTCTGAATCCCTCTGCGTAGTGATCAAGCACTCAGCGGCATATGCTACCTCCCCATGCCTGAATATCCTCTCCATCCTTTTGGCCAAAACTGTCCTGGGTGCCCCTGTCGACATGCCCCTCAGAAAAATCCTCTTCCCGTCACTGTCTCAAAACCCCAACTCCAAGGTTTGGTAGTTGGTGGTGATTTTGTCCAATGTGATCAACCACTGGACTCCCAACACCACATCTGTGTTAGATAGGTCAACTACATAAAATGTGTCTCTCACGGTGTAGTTACCTAACTTTATCTGCAAGTCCGAAACTCTATCCAAACACTCCACTGTATGGCCATCTGCTACTGCAACATCAAACCCCTCAAACACCTTTGTCTGAAGTGCCCACCTCGATACTAATGAAGCATCAATGAAGTTGTGGGTGGCCCCACCATCTATTAGGGCGATTGCTCCCTGTCCTTGAATAGTCCCTCTGATCTAGAGGGTGTCATACCTGGGAACACTAGAAAAGGTTGCTATGACTCCTCCCTTTGCTGGTTTCCGTCTGTTAGCATGCTCAGGAGGTTGTGGTATTACCGGTGGGTGGGTCCCTGCTGGTGTCGGTGGTCTAT
Organism: Picea engelmannii; assembly: GCA_009831015.1. Taxonomy (NCBI): domain Eukaryota; kingdom Viridiplantae; phylum Streptophyta; class Pinopsida; order Pinales; family Pinaceae; genus Picea; species Picea engelmannii. The sequence goes on along the minus strand of ML776852.1, from coordinate 1,019,070 downwards.
GGGGAGGCTACTCCTCTGCCTGTGATGGCTCCTCCTCTGAGCTAGTGGATCCATTGTCCTGCTCCTCCTGCTCACTATCCACACTGTCTGTTGCCACCTCAATATAATGGATCTCTCCCTTGCCCATGCACCTGTGGCCTGGGACCCAAGGGTCCTTGCAGGTGAAGCAGAGCTTCTTCCTCATAAGCTCTCGCCTCGTCTCATCATCCAACTTCTCCTTGCCCTTCCACTCTCTCTGGAATGGTTTCCTGTTTCGGTCCCTCTATGGTATGAAGGGTTTGGAAAAGGGTTTAGTCTTCGACGCCGAGTCTGCCAAATCTCGAGTGCGTAAGATGGCATCCTGCAAAGTGTGAGGCCTATATTCCTTCACCCATCCTCTCAAGGGTTCTGTGAGCCCCTCTGTAAATAACATAATCAACCTGGGCTCTGAGATATTTGTCACTGCCACGGCTACCCGTTGAAACTCCGTGATGAATGCCTTTGCTGTGCCAGTTTGTCTGAACTAGGCTATGTTATCGCACAGTTTGTAGTTAGGATAAAAGATAGATGTAAAGAGGTAAACTGGCGTAACTGAACCAATCCCACCCAATGTCACCTCGATAGGAAGGTTCTTTCTTTTTAGGGAGGTAAGGCCCAGGGGAGATGTCCCCGGTGACCTGGGGTTTGAGAAGGCTAAGGATTATAGGATGAAAGGTAAATTGCCCCCTCACAAGTCACCACCAAGCAGATGGTCCGACTAACCAGCCAATAAAGAGAAGTATAACCAAAATGAGATGTACCTGCCCGAGACAAAGCAACAAGAGATAGATATATGCAAGCTTATTCGCTTGGTTAGTACTTCATATAATCAATGACTATTTGATATGTGAGCAATTTGAGAAATAAATATTGATGAAATCAATGTTTATATAATAGCAATGATGCACAATATCACTTCTTCAATAAATGTTAAAGGAGCGTGGCATTCAATTGTAACAATTAACACTTCATTTAAACAATGCCTTAAATAACCATTCAATTGCTCATAAGAAAAACGATAGCTGCAGAATGAGTTTAATAACAAAAGGATAACGACGACAATTAGTTAGTAGGGTTAGTCTTAGGCTAGGGTTAGAGTAGTTAGGGCTTGTTCAAAGTATTAAGAGTTGTTTTGATCATAGTACTCACCAGCTAGGCCTTAGATCAGTGCCTTAGGGTTAATGGAGTCAAAAGTAGAGGACACAAAAGTTGAAGGAATCAAGTGAAAGTAATAAGAATAAGGACAAGAGGGTTAGACCTTGAGGTGTTGCTAAGGCAAGGCCTCAAGGATGAAACCCTAGGGGAGAGAGGCTCACATTGGTGTAGGGGAACTAGGCCTCAGTGTTCTCTCCTCCTTCCTTAGCTCAATGCCAAAAACGACTAGCTCAAAAGGTTGCATAAAACTAAGACAAGAGGTTTTGCAGGTAACGTGTTGCTATAGCAAGGCTTTACCAAGCAAACCCTAGGGAAAATCGGCTCATCAAGGTGTAGGGGAACTAGGCCTTGATGCGTTTTCTCCTTCTCAGCTTAAAAAAAAATGTAAAACAACTAGCATAGGAGAAGATAGATTTGAGTGTTGCTAAGGCAAGGCTCAATCCTCTTCAGCATGAAAGAGTAGAGTGTTGCTAGGGCAAGGCTCTATCTCACTTCAGCAAAATGAAATGGCCAAAAATCTTAATGGGGACATGAGACAAGGACCTTCTATGTGTGCTTGTCCCCTAGGGTTTAAATCAACAAAATTATAACCATAAATGCAAGAGAAATAACACTACAACCATTCATTCAAGAAGTTTTGCAGAAATTTACTTACATTTAACCAAGAAATCAAGTAGCAAACCCTAGTTGTAATACCTTCCACCAAGATAAATGCCAAAAATGCCAATAAAAGACTTCCTTCAACAAGTGCACCTCACAATTTCAGCCAAGAACTCCAAGTGTAGCACAAATTTCAGACCTCACTAATGAGTGAGTGAGAGATGATGAAAAAATGAAGGTTAAAACCCTCAATTTATACAGTACAATGACCTAATTTCACTTTTAGGTCATAAAAAGGCCAACAAGGCCAAAATACTAAAAATCATACTGTTTTACATTAAATGTTCAAATTAAAAACCTAATCAATCTAAAGAGAGATGTCATGCCCCTTTTAGGGTGACATTAGCCCCTTCTAGGGAAAATGCAGCATCCTGGAGCAAAACGTTAGCCCTCCTTGGGCTTCTCCAACCTGCCACACGTGCCAAAACTGCCCCAACTGTCTCCCAAAGCATCCATGCTGCTAGGTGACATCATGGTCATGAAGGGTGACGTCCTATGCCTTCCAGGGCCAACGTTCCACTGAAAAGGGCATAATCCCCCTAGGTCAAGCTTTGCCGAGGTGCCTTTGTAAGAAGTCCTCCTTCTCTCATGTGCAAACCCCTCTGTCCGGTCTCTGCCCCCTGCTAGGGTCTCACCATCCATCTGGTGGGCTCTTCAGCCCCATGGAGGTTCGAACTGATCATCTCCCCACGTGTACCGGTCCAACATAGTACCTGTCCGTCGGGCATGATCCTGCACATCAACCCAGTGTTGCCAGAGCGTGGGAGCGAAGCGGGAGCGGGAGCGGGAAGCGGGAGCGTGGGAGCGCATTTTTCAAAAAATGGTCGGGAGCGAAGCGTCTCCGGAGCGTTTTTATATATATATATAAATATATATATATATATTAAAAAAAAAACATGTAGAATGCCAAACTAGATGCAAAATTTATGAAACATGTATGTTTGTGATACTTCCAATATAAGAAATGCCATCTAAATTCCATATTATCCATCATTCCATGAATCTTACGTA
>ML776852.1:973799-1012992 GCA_009831015.1 Picea engelmannii | reverse complement strand
GGGATCATAGCAATGTCAATCACATCTCATCATCAATATTATTAAACATGTGCATAAAACCCCTATTACCCCAGTTAAAAGCTCAAAGACATTATACAAGCCTGCAATACAAGTTTGGAGAAAGTGATAGGGCGTCCTATTGGACCAATGTCCACTGGAAGAGGAAAGTTTCCAGAAGAGACTTCATCCGAGCCATGTAAGTGGGTGATGTGGATAAGGGATGTCCAGGCAAGTGGGTGCAGTGAGAGTAGAGGATGCAAAGTTTTACCTGTGGGTGCCTTTGTAGAAGGCGAGCTACACCTGTCCTGGATGCAATTTTTTCCAAGCCCATTCATGCTTTTTATTCTTTATTCTTTACTCTTTATTGCTTTTTCTTCAAGAAGCTAATCAGGGGACACTGCCCTGGCGTGGTGACCAGTGGTGACAGCTTTACCCACAAGTACTTTTACAGAAATGAGAAGGCTGGCTCGTGATGAGACCCCCTTTCTCTTGGCCATGCAACCAAGAGTCACTACCCTGACGTGGTAACCAACTGGTGGTAATGTCATACTGCTAGGTACCCATGGACCTAATAGGCTGGCTCGTGATGAGACCCCCTATCCTCTGACTAGGTCTTGTTTTATTATTTTTATGGGTCCCTCTTGTTTCTTGTTGAGAAGCCTTTTATTGCTTTCTCGGGGATCCCTGGGCAAAGCATCTCGAGGTTTTATTCTTAGGGTTTTATATTTTGCCAGCTTGTTTTTACCTTCTGGGCCTTTAGCCCCTTCTTTCCATGAGGTAAGGTGCAGTCCTCAAATGATAGGTCAACCCAACGCCCAGACAAGTGTAATGGGATAGATGAGCGGGAAGCAAAAAGGTGGTGCTACGACGGGAGCGAACGATGGCTTTTCAGAAATCCCCCCAGTGGCAAACCAAAACCTACGGACACAGGCTTACTAGGGCACCCTGTCAATCCCCCCAGACATGGTCAAGTGGGCAAGTATAAGATCCAAGCATTTGTTAGAAACAAAAGGAATTAAATACATATATTCGAAGGTTTTGAAGATCAGAGTGACACATACCATGATACTCGGACTCATTACCTCATGGAGCAAGAACCATCTCTGACACAAGACCAAGCTGATGGTGATGGATGCTGCTGCTGCTGACAAAGTAGAGGCACTGAAAGGGAGAAAAGATGGGCCCTCTAGGGCCATGCTAAAGTCGATCCGACTCTCGGTACTCCATTTCTAGGACCTGTGGGCCTCGAGACATGATCTCCTAGTTATCCCTAAAAGTGGGGGATAATAGGCTAGATCCCTGAAGTGGATCTCTGGATCCCTCCTTTCAAACCTGTCCATGACTCTCTCTGTGAACTCTCTGTAGGAAGTGATGTGACTGTGACCCAATGTCACCAGTCCATGATGCCACCACTCGTGTGCCTCGCCCTTCAAGTGTAGGGTAGCGAAACTGATGGCCTCTGTCTCGGTCATCTAGTTGAGCTTATAGTACGTGTCTAGCTTTTGTACCCAAGCTCTAGCAATGCATTTGGACGATCCGTCAAAAGAAGGTATGGTGAGTTTACCAACTTTCCGGATGAAATCCAGGTTATGCCCCTACTGCTGTTGCTGTCCTCCTCTCTCAGGCTCTTTGGGACGGTTCCTAAGTTTGAGTCGACAGAACTCGACCAGGGTCATGTCTTGATGGAAGTCACGACCCAATGTTGCATACTCCCTCCTGTACCCTGCAATGTCCTCTGCTTGAGTGGGCGACCTTTGTGCTATCGACTGTTGTGCGACTACTGGGGGTTCCCTCTGGAAAGTAGGGAACAACGACTTGGGAATCCTACTCGAAGAGGTGTATGTGCAAGTAGGTGATTGGGGTCTACTGCCTGCCCCTGAGTTCCCCTGCGCTGCATGTGGGGCTTGTGTGCCCTGGGTGCCCACTATAACCAATCTATCAGCCATTTGCGCCAAAGACTGAGTCATGGCCTGCTGACTGACTACCAGATTGCTGAGTACTTGCATGAAGGCTGCCTTTGGTTCCATGGGGGTCTGCCATTGCCCTCTGGTCTCTCATATTTGTCTCCCAACATCCTCTCTGCCTCACGCTTTGCCTCCTGCTCTGCCCTTCTCTCTGCTTCCCTGTGTGCCTCTTCCTCTTCCTTTGAACTGGGAGGAAAAAGAAGAAAATCTGGTCTAGGTCTCCTCTCCCTGCGTCTGTTGTAAGTGACGTATTCGTCACCTACGCGCTCACAACCCTCTGGGTCACCTGCTGAACTCATCGTCTTTAGTCATAGGTTGGCAGGACTAAAGCTCTGATACCACTGTAGTATCCCAGATTCGACTAGTCTAGGAAATGCTGCTAATCTGATAAGTCTGCTGTCTGACCTGATAGACTGGGGGTTTCTGGATGTGTTTAAGCTGCGGGTTTCTACATGCTTGGTGTTTTTCGCATGTGTGTGTAGATAATTAATTGTTTACAACATATAAATGAGCATATAGATAGTAAATGAGACAAAAGACTGCAAACCATATATTATGATATTTCTGTGGTTTACAATGCCGTATGTGGTTGAATAAAATAAATCACTTGGCTAGATCAATGACAAAAGGATCTTAGCCGGAATACAATAAGCAAACTAAAACAATAGTACCCGGTACTAGACGAATGCTGCGGGGTCAATGGATGAGCTATAAGATTTGCTGCAAGCTACGACAACTCATACATCAACTGCTGCAAGACTAGAAAGTTCGCCCTGGTGGCTAAACTCCTCGGATCCACCTGGAAACTGTTCCAAATAGTGCGCCCTGCTCTCTCATTCAGTCGTGGTGACTGAGAGGCTGACAATCAACCCTCTGTTGATATGTCTGGACCCCGGATGGATCCCCCTAGGGAAATGCGCCCCCTCTGCTGCTGGAAACTGCGCCCGAGTGATTCGCTCGTTGGAATCGGCTGATAATGGTCTCAAACTGAGCGCCCTAGGCTCCTCTGAAATGTATCAGAAGGATTTCCCTGGATCTGATCTGATGATCTCTCAGGAATCCCAAATGTGTCCTCCCCAACTGTTGCACCCTCAATGGCTGATAAATGCGCCCAAGATGATTTCTCCGTCGGAATCTGAAGAGAAACTAGGCAATAGAAGCATCTTGCCGTCCTCTCAACTGGGTCAGAGGGGAATCCTTGGATTCTTTCTGGCTGGGACAAGTCGACTCACTGATGCTCAGAAGATGCGTCCTCTCTCGGGACAAGTGCGCCCTCACTGCTGCAACTGGACAACTGCTGCTGAAGTACGATGGAAGATCTGGATGATCTTCTCGGTGATTAGGGTGTGTCTCTCAACACCGAAATCAGCCTCTGGGTGTCTTCCTGTTGGAATCCACAAGCTCTCTCCTGAGATGCACCTCTCTCCTCAACTGACAAGTCAAATTCTGTATAATGATGAATTAGGTCACTTTACCCTTTTTTTATAGCTTCCCAAAACCCTAATTTGCTGTTGACCTATTTTTAGCTTATCCGTTCTATTTTTAGCTCACTTTGACTTAAAAGCGCTTTTAGTCACTTTTAGCCCAATGTCACTTTTGAATTATAACACCCTTGGTTGAAGTGACCTCTAGTAACCCTGTTTACCCATGTATGGCCTTGGCTATAGTCTAACGGGGCTGTTTAGACCATTAAGCCTCCTCTCTGGAGCTCCTATTATATCTTTTGTGATTAGACTTTGCATTCAGAAGAATGCCTAACTTGAGGAGTATTGGGGCTGTTTTCATAGTGTTATTATTGCTTGGAGAAGGGTGCCTTATTTGAGACTATTTAAGCCCATTTTATGCACTCATTTGGAGATCTTGTGCATAGGATTGAAGTGCCCAACTTGAGGGTTTACATATTGATTTTTTAAGGCATTTTTCTTGAGCTTATCAAGGCTATCGACTGATAGCATTGTGAGCGTGGAACCATGGTTGGAGATCATCTTTTTTACTCATTTTCAATAGTTGTTCTCAGGGTCTAGTCCGGTGGCATCACTAAGCTTGTGTGATTGTGGAACTAGGGTTTCAGACCATCTTCTCTCATTTTCAGTGGGTGATCTGAGGCTTTTGGTTGGTGAAGTCACTGCTTTTTGTGAATGTGGAACTATGGTTTTGGATCATTTTCCTCACTCATTTTTCCATTCGATCCAAAGTTTTTTGGCTAGTGGCATTGCCTTAAGAGTTGTGAAACTATTTTTTTTGGATCATCTCTTTTCTAGGGTTTTCAAAGGTTCAAACCCTCCTTCAAGGGATGACTTTGGCAACAGTCCAAAGGGATTTTTGGTTGGATTTTCCTAGGGTTTAAACCTTCCTTCAAAGTCAACACACTCTTTCTTCTTTTGTTCTGCAACAAGAGGAATCACAATGCAAATTTGTTTTTTGGAAGAAGTTGGTACCTCTTTTTCCTTGGGTCTATGAAATTGAATATCTGAACAGTGAAGACTTTATGAAAGCTTCTTCCTTTTTTGTTGCTTATGGATTTATAGTGGATTTTTTCCTAGATAAATGGGGCTTATTATAATATTTGGGCAGATCAGATAACTGCCCTTCTTTGGAGCAAAGGTTTGTAGACATACTTGGAGAAACCCCTTCCTCTTGAAATTAAAGGCACGACTTTATCAGTTTTGCATTTCTGAATTTTTGGTTCAAGTACATGGGTCCATATTTTGGCATATTGTCTATATGATCCTCTCACTCACAAGGTGATTGAAAGTATGGAAGCTATCTTTTATGAAGTTCCTTTTCATGGTCCACCATGATCTTTTCCATTGCGACGATTCACTTATAGATGATTCTTAGTGTGTTTCAATAGGTCATTCTCTTTATGATGTTGGTACATTCTATGATACACTACATTTGGCAGCTTCGTTCTTAGGGACAACTTGTGTCGATCTTTGTACCTTCAGTAGACCAACATGTTTCAATGGATCTTCCTCCTCAACATTATGATGTTACTCCTTCTATACTGACTAGGCGTAGAAATTTCTGCGTTCCAAGGGTTTTAACACAAAACATAAATTTCACCTCCATCCTAGAGGTTTCCCGGATCTTAAGCTTATGAATTTTCAGCCTTAGGGATGTTATGAAATACATACAAAACATGAGTGGCAGTGGACAAATTTTCAATACTTAACAACCCCAATCATCAAGTCAAATCAAGAGACAAGATACCAAATTGTTCAAATAAGTTTCATCCCTTTAAGGAAATCTTATCATGCATAAACTGTTGAGATTTGGGTACCTTGGAAAGTGGTTCCCTTGTGTTTGTGAGCTTCTAAACACATGAGGGAAGTACTTTGTACCTTGTATCATGTACTTTATGTTTAATTTCACTTTGACTTAGGAGATTTAAGTCAAAAGTGAAATTTGGTCATTTTAGCCTATTTTAACAATTAATTCACTTTGTGGGTGAATTAATAGACATAAATGAAACTATGGAAACTTAAGTGAAGTGGGTTTTGAGTTGAGATATATGTGAGATGATCTCAACCATTGATTAGAGATGAGATGGTGAGATCTCATCCACCCATTCATTTAGGTATCCTTATGCTTCCTTAAGAGGGGCGCAAGGGGCAAAGGAGACATTATTCACTTGTATGTTCAACAAAGGAGCTTGGAGAAGGGCAAGAGGATGATGATGGAAGCATTGGGAGAGGAAAGCTTGGGCGCCTCCTTGCATGGAGGGTTCATGGATGCTTAGGGCCCAACTATTTGATGGTGATCACACTTGCTAGGAGGAGGGCACACCATAGGAGTGGAGTGCACAACCAACAGGTAGCAATTTTACTTGGAGGAAGTCAGTTCTGATGGGTTCAGTGGAGAGGCAGCACGGGAGAACATCTCCCTGTGGAGGCGTTTCTTCATTGGGTCCAAGAGGAAGGAGGGCGCTTCATTTCAGTGGAGAGAGCAACAAAGGGAGAGGGCACACTAAGCTTGGGCGCATATCTCACTGGATCTTGTGGCAAGGCTCGTGAGGAGCTTGCTAAGTATACAAGTTCCTTTGTATTGTATTACTTGTTGTATCTCATGCTTTGGATCATCATTATATAGACATATTTTCCAAATTGGTTTTCCCTGGCGGGGTTTTATCTAAGGTCATGTTGACCAAAAATACATGTGTCAATTTTATGCATGCTTAGAAGTGTAGATCAACATTTTAAAGTTAAATATCTAGAGGTAGTGTTATGTGTTTTGATGTATATTGCATGTGCTAACATTGGGTAAAGAAAACACTTGCAAAGGCACCTCAAAAGGGCACTTAACCATCAAATATTGAGCAGAAAGTTTGGTGATTGTTTGCTGTCCTAAAACAACAGCAAAGGAAAGCCACACAATTGAAACTTAGAGCCATACTAAGTTCAAGGACAGACCTTAGATGGCAGCCTCATAGGACCTCAAAAAATTCTAGATGGTGGCTTAGACTTGTTGATTTTTGAGCATTTTTGTGGGCAGTTTTGTGAGGTTTAAATCAGATCTGTTGGCTGTTTTTGGACAGCAAGTTTACAGTCCAAAACAGTGAGTAAAATTAAGATCTGAAGGTACCTCTCAGTTAGTGCTAGTTGGATAGTTCAGGGCAGATTTTGGACAGCCTGTTGACAGAGTTTGTGGACAGCTTGTGGGCAGATTTGTTGGGCTGATTTTTGACACTTGTGGACAGCCTCTTTTCACACTTGCGTGGACAGAAGTGAGGCTGTAGTTCACGACCTCTTTTCACACCTATATTGCTAGGAGTGAGGTCGGTGTTCACTTGCCTCTTTTCACACCTGTGTTGATAGGAGTGAGGCAGCGTTCCTTTGCAGTTGGAGCATCGGAGTGAGCGTAGTTTGGCAATGATGTCAGTATCTCAGATGCGTGTGGAGGACAGGCTAGCCGGGGCTAGCAATTGGTCACCTTGGAAGGTGAGGATTGTCTTTGTCTTAGAGGACCTCGAACTATGGGATATAGTTGAGGCGCCTGTTCTGGTTCTTCTTGTTACTTCCCTCGTCTTGTTGGCAGATTTCAAGAAGAGGAACAACAAGGCAAAGAGGACCATTTGTGATGTAGTGAGGGATCATATCATTCCCCACTTGACTGGGAAGACTTATGCATATGAGATGTGGGCATCTCTATACAAGTTGTATGAGAGCTCTAATGAGAACCAGAAGTTGGTTCTTCATGATCGACTGAGGGGCATTCGCATGCTCGAGGATGAGTCGGTTACTTCTTTCCTTGGTAGATACACCCAGATCAAAGACGAGCTTGGAGTCGTCGGAGAGGTGGTGAACCCCAACTTTATGGTGAGGACAACTTTGAACAGCTTTACCAAACCTTGGGGTCCATTTGTACGTGACATTGTTGCCAGGGAGTTTATGCCTACATGGGAGAGGATGTGGGATGATTTCGTCCAGGAGGAGACTAGACTTGTAGCAGAGGCCTCTGGACAACAACAACAACAACAACAGTCAGGTCAGGGTGATGAGGACCTTGCTCTTTGGACAAAGGGCAAGAAGAAGATCGATTGGGGAGGTCGGCAAGGTCCCAAGTTTGGGGCCCCACCACAGGGAGGAGAGAGCAACATTGGGCAGAAGAGAGACATGAGCACAGTGAGATGCTTCGCTTGTGGAGAGATGGGTCACTATGCAGGACAGTGTCCCAAGAAGAAGAAGAAGCAGCAGGATGGGTTAGCAGTGATAACAAAGGAGATAGAGTTCAGTGATCAGTTTGCGAGAGAGTGTGCATTCGTGACTACTTTGTCTGCTATTACACCATCCAACACTAGATGGGGAGACAGAGTTGAGGAGGACCGCGTGACTCATAGCTATGATTTAGAGGGAGATCAGACTCAGTTTCCTTGGACACCATCAGAGTGGGTGACTGGTCCACCCAGGATAGCTTTAGTTTAAGAGTTGCCGAGCAGACAGAGAGTTGGTGCTACAACTTCAGAGCATCAGAGGTTGATGAGGAGGAGCARCAGGGCACCACAGAGGCTTGAGCCTCACTTCATTATAGAGATGGGCAAATCAGGTTCTGGATCCACTTTAGGTGGAAGCTACTTGGCGAGAGGCCAAGTTGAGGATCTTGGTGAGATGCCGAGATCCAGGTACTCTTGGTGAGATACCAAGAGGGGGAGACTCTTGGTGAGATGCCAAGAGAGTGACTCTTGGTGAGATGCCAAGAGTAGTGACCGTTGGTGAGATGCCAGGAGGTAGATATCCTTGGTGGGAGACCAAGGTGGAGATCTTTGGTGTGAGGCCGAGATCTAGGTGATCTTCGATAGGTGGAGAGACACTTCCATCTATAGATCATGCAAATTGAGCATATCTGTGACAGAGACTACTTTCAGTGATCAGGATACAACCATACTCATCAAGTATATGCTAGGAGGGAACAATATCCACTGCAGGGATGAGATTGGTGGTGACGGGCACTTTCCTCAGTAAGAGGGAGTGTTGAGATTTGGGTACCTTGGAAAGTGGTCCCCTTGTGTTTGTGAGCTTCTAAACACATGAGGGAAGTACTTTGTACCTTGTACCATGTAATTTATGTCTAATTTTACTTTGACTTAGGAGATTTAATTCAAAAGTGAAATTTGGTCATTTTAGCCTAATTTGACAATTAATTCACTTTGTGGGTGAATTAATAGACATAAAGGAAACTATGGAAACTTAAGTGAAGTGGGTTTTGAGTTGAGATATATGTGGGATGATCTCAACCATTGATTAGAGATGAGATGGTGAGATCTCATCCACCCATTCATTTAGGTATCCTTATGCTTCCTTAAGAGGGGCTCAAGGGGCAAATGAGACATTATTCACTTGTATGTTCACCAAAGGAGCTTGGAGAAGGGCAAGAGGATGAGGATGGGAGCATTGGGAGAGGAAAGCTTGGGCGCCTCCTTGCATGGAGGGCTCATGGATTCTTAGGGCCCCACTATTTGATGGTGATAAGACTTGCTAGGAGGAGGGCGCACCATAGGAGTGGAGTGCACAACCAACAGGTAGCAGTTTTACTTGGAGGAAGTCAGTTATGATTGGTTCAGTGGAGAGGCAACACAACAGAGCATCTTCCTGTGGAGGGGTTTCTTCATTGGGTCCAAGAGGAAGGAGGGTGCTTCATTTCAGTGGAGAGAGCAACAAAGGGAGAGGGCGCACTAAGCTTGGGTGCATATCTCACTGGATCTTGTGGCAAGGCTCGTGAGGAGCTTGCTATGTATACAGGTTCCTTTGTATTGTATTACTTGTTGTATCTCATGCTTTGGATCATCATTATATAGGCATATTTTCCAATTGGTTTTCTCCGGGGGGGTTTTATCTAGGGTCATGTTGACCAAAAATACCTGTGTCAATTTTATGCATGCTTAGAAGTGTAGATCAGCATTTTAAAGTTAAAGATATAGAGGTAGTGTTATGTGTTTTGATGTATATTGCATGTGCTAACATTGGGTAAAGAAAACACTTGCAAGGGCACCTCAAAAGGGCACTTAACAATCAAATATTGAGTAGAAAGTTTGGTGACTGTTTGCTGTCCTAAAACAGCAGCGAAGGACAGCCACACAGTTGAAACTTAGAGCCATACTAAGGTCAAGGACAGACCTTAGATGGCAGCCTCATAGGACATCAAAAAATTCTACATAAACCAGATCTGAAAACACTTATTTACATATGTAAATACAACATCAAAACAACGATTATCTTCTTCAATTACAATGTTAAATTACTTAACATAATCATCTTTAACTTACGTCAAATCAGCAAGACATATAGAGCTGGAAATCACAAACCACGAAGAACATAGACAGTTGAAAATCAAATCTGCAATTTACATAAGTATTGGTGTACTGGAAACTTCATTAGTATGCAAAAGATGAAGTGCATGTACATACCATAGCCTTATCACAAGGCTAGTACCTGGCTCTCTAAAACCTTAGTTAGTGAAAACGAAGAAAACCCTAGCTCAATGAAGGAGATCCAACAAGCATAAATCACTCAAGCAAGCCTTCTAAGGCAAGACGTCTCGTATTCTTCTTCTCTTCACCAAGTAAAACCTAGGGTTTCATTTTAAATCCCTAATCTCCAAATCTCCAAGGGATGAAACCCTAACCCTAGACTTCAAGATGCTCTAGGAAGCTTAAGAAACCCTAGTGACTCCAAGAGAGAGAGAGATCAAGTACATAAGGAGATCCAATAGAGAGAGGAAGACTACTGTTCTCCTCCTTGTCACATCTCTAACACAAGTGTGGTAAGAATGATGAGTAAGTGAGGAACTCTCTCATTCCTCTATATATATGAGAGGTAAGGGAGGGCAACAATACATATGTGGGTCAATGCCCTTACAAGCAACCTACAACAATCACATGTAGGTTCACACATGTGGAGCTCTACATTCCAAGGGTACACATGTCAAGCTCCAAGGTGAAGTTGTCCACGCAAGGCTCTAGATGCAAGGGCGCTCCACAAAGTGTGTCAAACACTCCTCCTACAAGTCTCCAAAGGCTCCATCAATCCTCCTAAGCCATGTACTCCACTGGGTCCACTCCCCTTGCATGAACATGATTGCAACCCAGGCATCCCCAAGAAAAATCCAAGCCTCTATATAGGAATCCAAGCTACCCCATGCTGTTTATGTCTTGTTATAGCGCAAGTTGTAGGTTGGGAAAAGCCCGACCCAACCACAAAGCAAGTGCTACAACTTGGGAATCCTACACCCAATGTTAGCTCGATGTAGGTCTCACACTTCAAGGGTGACTAGGTCACTCTAGGGAGGCGATCTCGGTGACCCTAGGGGGATTGAGATGGAGATGGAGAAAAAAGGAGGTGAAGCCCCTAGAGGTCAAGTCTAAGTGGAATGAAAGGTGGGAAGAGATGCCTTGTAAGTCAAGTAATTGTTGCCACACATGTATAGTACTTCTTCGAATGATTGTACCTGCCCGAGACACAAGGAAATCCAACTTGCAATGATAAATGATAGTATGGATCAGCAAGTTAAGCTTGCTGTCCGTAATTTGCAGCAGTAGATGACACTTTATAACAACAAATAAAATATCTAAATCAACATACAAAGATCTAGACTAGTTAAGTAAATCAGCATCAAGATTAGCAATGAATATAGGCTGAAAAATGGCACTTAAGAAGCAAGAGAAGATGGCTGTTGTAAACATGTATTTTCTGCAGAAAATTGCAGCCTTATGGCTGTAGCATTCAATGGCATGCAGCAGCAAAATCAACGATGAAAAAGTGCCAAGAACTAGCTCAAAAGGTGCGCCCTAGTTAGTAGAGTAAGTGAGGAAAATTTAGGAGCTAGTCTAGGGTTAGTTTAGGAGTTATGGCTAGTAGTTTGTCTAGGTTAGATCAGCCCTAATGGCTGTAGGTTAGGGTTTGTAACAACAAGAAAAGTAATGGGAGAGGGGGGATGCCCTAGTAGGGGAAGGCTCCTCTCAATGAGGCGAATCAACTTCAAGCAAGAAACCTTTCAAAAAATAAAAAATTGCATTTCCCAAGGCAATGATTTTATATCTCCAATGTAAAAGTATATGACTAGTGCCTTTAATATTGGGTTAATGGAGTCAAATAAACAAAGGGCTAGAGAAGCTACCTCCTTGGGGGTGTAAGCCCTTTTACTTTCCAAGGCAAGTTTCTCTAGCTAGGGTTTAAGCTAAGAGGGTGTATGCCCTTATACTTGTCTTAGCAAACCCTTGTATAATCAATGAGATGAAGCATAAAATGATGAAGACTATGGTGGGGGTGTATGCCCTTATACTTCCCACCTAGCTCCTAGCATAACAATACTTGACTTGAAAAAAATGATAGCATAATAGTAAAAGACCATACCAAGATAAAGAGAAATGCCAAGATAATCCACCATAAGAGCTAGAAAACATCATCCAAGGCTAGCACTAGACTTCCACCGACCATTCATCAATAGATAGCCATAAACAAGAGCTAAAAGAGACAATCTTGCCAAAGATAGAAAAAATTTCAGATCAAGTCCTCTCACAATGAGGGAGAGTTATGTTAAAATGAGATCTTATGATCTCTTATTTATACAAATGTCACCAAGGTGACTTGTCCACAAATTAAGGGGTAAAACACAAGATTAGGGGTCAACAACCCTAATATTGCCCCCTTTACAAAGTAATTCATTTAAAGTTCACTTTTTCACATAAGTAAACCCTAATTTTAGAAGGACGTCTCCCCTTTAGGGGACGTTTTTCCACTTTGAGGAAGTCGTCGGTGTTGGAGAAGCATGGGTAAACCTCCAAAGGCCACATGTCAAGCATCTAAGCACTCTCACCATGGTGAAGACTCTCTTCTCCTCAAAATGTCCATGTGTCAAATGAGTGGCACCTCACCACCATGCCCTAGCCCCCCAAGCATGACGTCAAGCTAAAAAATAGGACGTTTTGCCCCTCCTGGGCAAATTGTTTGGCAAGTGAGGGTTGGGCTATGTCGTCCAAGTCATCATCAAGGCATTCCAAGTCTGATCTCTCTCATTCGGCATGCGGGCCCCTGGCATCCAACCTGTGGGCTTGTAGCCCCATGGAAGCCCAAGCTAGGCTTGTTCTCCCAAAATTGTCCACCAACTAGGTCCTGCAAAGACAAATGAGCACGCCCTCCAAGGATCTCAAGTCATAACATCATGATAAGTGAATCCAATCAATAAATAATCCATCTAAGCATGTGCATCAAAGATCACTATATCAAACAATTAACTGCTCAAATACACTATGCGACTTGTCAAGCTTGAATATGGGAGGGTTGACGAGGAGTCCCATTGGGTAGATCTTGCCCTAGGTCAAGGAGAGTTTCCAAGAGATCCCTCTTTAAGCCATGTAAAGTGGATGAAGTGGTTGGGGTCAAGACTCAATGGTCATAGGGCTCATGACATACAAGGGGTCGTAGTGTCTCATTCATGGGTGCCTTTATAGAGGGTGTGTGGTACCTTCGTCCGCAATGCACTTTTTCCAAGCCCATCAATTGCCTTTTATCTTTCTTTCTTTGTATTTTCTTTCAAAATAGCATAAGGAGAGATTGAAGGTCACTGCCTCGGCGTGGTGATCGGATGATGGCAATGTCAGCCACAAACACCTAGTGGAAATGAGAAGGCTGGCTCGTGATGAGACCCCCTTTCTCCCAGCCATGCAACTGAGAGCCATTACCTTGGTTTGGTGACCAGATGATGGCAATGTCATACCACTAGATATTCATCGACGTGATAGGTCAGCTCGTGATGAGACCTCCTATCCTTCAACTAACCTTTTAAGCATTCTTTATTATATTGTGGGTCCCCTTTACTCAAAGATAAGCGTGTATTGCTTTCTTGGGTGATCCATGGGCGAAGCATCTGGAAGGTTTATTACAAGGCTTTTATCTTTTACCCAACATCAACCCCTCTGGGCCTTCAGCTCCTTCTTCCCATAGAATGAGGGGCAACCCCTTCTTGGGTCAATGCACCCTAAAATCCCAAGAGATAAGGAAATGGAGGGGAATAATGATGGAAAGTGGTAAGTATGGTTGGGAACGGTACAATGGCTCATTAAGGGAGTTCCTATTAGCAAACCCATCCCCAAGGAAAACCACTTACTAGGGCACAATGTCAACCACCAAGGTGAAGCGAGGAAAAATATATAATGTCCAAGCACATATCATGAAATCTAGAGCAATCTAAGATACAACATAATCAAATGGCTTAAATATTGAAATGATGCTCACCATAATACTGACTTGTACCTCATGGAGCAAGGCCCACTGCCTTCCGGAAGCCAGTTGGTGTGGTGGATGCCATCTGCAAAACTGTGACCATTTGTGGTGGTGAGTGGGATTTCCATTTGTGCAAAGGGTATTTTTGGTCATGTAGTCTTCTTGGCACTCCATATCTGCAACCCGAGGGCCTCGAGACATAATCTCCTTAGTTATCCACAAAATGGGGATAACATGTCCCAATACCCCCCTCCATGATCCAAAATGCTCCTTCTCCAATGTAGAGCGTTCTCTGAGAAAGTAATCTCCTCCATGTGTCCAACATGTAGAATGTCACCAAGCTGTCTAAAGATCTCCAATACCTTAAGGAAGAATGTCGTGCAAGCACTCAACTAAGGTCAAGCAACCATTGAGTAAGCCATCTCCAATGTGTAAATCCATCATGGATCATCTCCAATGTGCAAATCCATCACGAACCATCAAGGGGCTGATCATACACCATGTACCCCAAATCTCATTAAGCACCCCTAAACATGGTGTAAACACATTTGGAATAACCTCGAAAGCTAACACTAGGTAGACATATGTTGATGATGTGGACCTTGTTGATGGCTCATCTAGATCCCATCTTGCAAATGACTTTTTTTCTATGTTAGAGGTCACCTTCACTAGCCTATGGAATTGTATTGGTGTGGGAGATATGGTGTTCAAGGGGTATACTATGTGTTACCCCTCATGTTGCATGAGGCTTGCACTTGTGATTTTCATCACAACACTTGTGAATTTTGTCACAAACAATTAGCTTGCAAGATCACATATGTTGATGGACAAGGGTGCATTTGTGTTTTGGCTTATAGATGATGCTATCTTGGGGTGGATTTCATGTTATGATGGTTACTAGTAAATGTGGGATGAGATGTTCTACTGTGCTAGTAGTGGTTTAATTGATGCGTTAGCATGTGCTTATTGGTTAAAACTCTTGATGATGTGGTGCACTCTCATTCTTTGGTAGTGTTGGCATGTTTGGGTGTTTTGGTTTAGCAATTATTTAACACCTAGTGCATTTCATTGAGTGGGAAACATCGACTTAGGGTCTCCCTAAGTTTCAAGTGTTAATAACTTGCTCCTTGTTCACATGGTCTAGAAATTTCAATAGTTACTTGATGTGATGAGTTTGAAGTCTCCTAGTTAGACACCCCAGTAGATATGAGGGAATTGCACACATGAACCACTTTGTTAGATGTGTCATATAGTCCTTGATGGAGCGCTAGCTTTATTGCACACATTTTTATGGTGATTTGACACTATCTTGACCATTTGAAGGCTTATTGAGCTAGCGCCCTAGCTCTCTTGCATGATTTCACACTTGGTTAGGGGTTATTTTGACATATACTATGGTTTTCCTTGGAGCGCTCTCTCTCGAGTCTCTTGGCACATATGTTGAGGCAAGCATACTTAATAATATTTTATGGCTTGAAGAGGATGGCACACCATCCTAAGGTTCCTTTCCTTCTAGGCTCACGGTTTTGGAGAGAACAACACATGGTTTTGCAAATCAATGCATGGTTTTGGCTCTTGTTTGAGGATATTGATGATGGATCTAACCACATTGGCACTTTTCTTTAGGGCACACTCTACTTGGAGGTTATTATATTATTTGTTGAAGGAAGATGTAACTACCTAGCACACTTATTAAGGGTGCACCACCTCATAGCATATTTATTTTGATTTACCGAATCAAGTTGTTCAAGATGCGCTTCTCCCAAGGGTGTACTTCATGAGGTTAATATTTTATTGTTTTACTTGGTCAAGGTGGTTATTCATGAACAAGAATCAAAGTCACACCTAATGCATGGACTATTTATTGTTTGGTGGTGGTCTCAAGGCCTCCAAAGGCATATTCTCCTAGGGTGCACCTTCCTCTTAGAGTATTATATTGTTTACTTGGTCAAGGTGGTTATTCATGGACATTCTTCAAAGGTGGTTTGAAGAATATTTTATTATTGGTTGATTCCTTGCACGTGGGAGGTTGTTACACATTGAAAGAGATGCTATTGAGGTGGTTAGGAAGGTGCCCTAGCTTTGAGGGAGCCACACATGCTTCTAAGGAGGATTTTGTTGCACATGTTGTATTTGTTGGGTCAAATCCTAATTCATTCCCTTTTGGAGCCTTGGTTCACATGTGGAAGACCTTACTTGAAGGGCACATATGTGGAGAGTTATTTGTTATTTTTTGAAGGTTGTTACTTGGTCAAACACTCATTTAAAGGAGTCGCCCTACCTTCTAGCTCTATTTTTGGTGGTGGTTACTAGCTAACTCCATTATTTTATTATTGTGGAATTGTCTCATCATTCATGGAGTTAGTTACTTGAGAACTTTATTATATTGTTTTCCTTGGAGATAAGGATGTTTATTTTATTGTTTCTTCTAGGAGAGTAAAGGGGATCTCAACAATTCATTGCTACTTTTAGTAAGGAAGCTGTTGGGAAGGTTATTTTATTGTTATTCCTTGGAAAACTAATGGATCTAGGAAAACTAATACTTGTTTATTGTAAGGGAGATGTAGCTTACTCTATTTAAAGAGTATCTCTCTCATTTGTTGGCATGGTTGGATTTGGGAGAAATTCCTTGGAGCTTAGTTGAATACCTATTGGACGTATTTGGAGGATGAATGAATTGCTTAACGGATGAGGAAATCTTCTAGATCTATTGCTATCTCATGTTGATGAAATCTTCTTGGATCATGGTTATGGAACATTGGACGGGGTAACACCATTCCTCTTCTATTGTATTTATCATTGGGATGTTTTTTATTGATGCATGTTTCTTGACACTTGGTTGTATGCGCTTGTAATCGATTCTTGATAGGTACAATTTTCATAGCCTTTGGAGTTTATCTTTTTTTTTTACAGAAATAGGGGGAATAATTTTAATTATAACTTACAAGTGCATACAACCATGTGGGTTTGTATATAGCTAAGCATGATGCAAAAATATCTAGGGTAGGTTTGTATATGGCTAGTACGAAGTGCAGAATCCATACACTACATTTGCCCCCATGCCAAGAGCAGTGGTCTAGTGAAGCGCATAAGCTGCTAGTTGACATGAAGTACAATTGAAGTCTTACAAGCAGTGAAGCAAATGAATCATGATAGCCAAAGAGAAAACCAAGCAACAATAATGATAATCAGAATATGTAAACTAATCTAAGAAGAGAGGAAACATGAGTGACATGCAAGCAAGTGAAATGGGAGAGTGAGAAGATTGTGACGTATCCCATGTGACATAGGTACGAGGCCATAATGTCTTGACATAAGGACAAAATCACCGTGTGACAAAGCTAGGTTTCTCACGATACACGATGACCCACTCACCCTTATGGCGGTGTGGGATCAAACTCAGTGTGTGCCATGTGTGGGCATATGCGATCATGCCAACAAATTAGGTAGTGTCGTCACCAATTGTATTTTTCTTGGACATAGTTTTGGTTGTTGAGGTTGAGTTTTTTTTGTTTACTTGGGCATAAATAGTAATTGACTCTAATCTATGGATTAGGTTGATTGCATCCTCGTAGGTTCAAGGGTTGGTTTTATAAAGTTCTTGGCAATTGTTTAGGTGACAAGCTAAGCAAACGTAACAATTGATGTTGGTTGTAGTGGACCATTAATTTGTGGACAACCTTTCTCCATCTGCAGACAAAGGCTGCATTGGATTCCTTGTCAATTTGTTCTATGTTGACAAGAGTGGCAACACCTACATTATTAGGTTTGGGTGGGTTGAAGAATTTGATCAATTCATTTATTGAATCTGGAAAATCGAAGATAGATACTTCGGGGAGGATAGAGAACCAACAAAAGGCATCACTAGTAAGGGATTGCGGGAAGAGTTAAAGTGCCATGTTGTGAGGAATAAATTCCATGCAGTTGGTGGTAAAGGATTTAGGATGGACCACAAGATCTTCATTCTGGGTGCCACTAAATTTGGGCAATTCTGGCAAAATGGAGTTGAGCCATGTTGATGCACTGCGAGGAGCTAAAGGATCATGCATGAAGTGTGTAAAGTTCAGCTGAGGTCAATTGCTGAGCCCTCCTTGATTTTGATGGTTATCTAATCTATGTGAGGGATATGGGTTTGAAACATCGTTTCTTGAAAATTGTTGTTTGAAGGAAGGGACATTAAGCTTCCATTGTTTGGGGTTCGAGGGCCCGAACCTTTGTTGAAGTAGAGCCATTGTTTGCATTCTAATAGTCGCTCATTTGATTAACATCTGTGCTAAAAACGTTTTGTATGTTGTTCATAGGTTGATTGGGTGACACATTATGAGTATAGCGATTGAAATTGGGATTTCCTTGGTTACTATAACATGTGTAAAGTATGTATAAACTACATACTAATACATTACAATAATAATAAAATAATAAATAAACACGCAAAAATAATTAATAACCAAAACTCATGTCTTTTCATGCTTGTGACAAATTGATGTGTATATACATATACATATCGTCTCGAAGCACTTGTAACATCAAACAATCATTCATATACAACAGTTATATGTATGTATGTATGCATGTATTTCAACTCTTTGTCATTCTTATGTTGGATATTTTCCAGTTAATTAATGGTTGTTCATTTAGTGGTATCGAAACCACTCTTGGGCAGACACTCTGTTACGTGAGTTCAAAACTCTTTGGCTTGTGGTCATATATTTTTATTTTCTGCTTTGCCCATGGCAGGAATCCAACTTGGCCAAAATTTTAATAGATAAAAAGAAACCTGGACCATCCAAAGAATACCCAAAAGGGGGAAGTCGATTATGGGGGATCCACCTGCCACCCCACTTCCAACTCCTGATGTTCAAGATATTGGTTTCTAGATCTTTCCTTGCAAAGCACTCTTGAAGTTGGTTCCCACTATGCATTTCATTATCGTTTTCATGTATCTTGAGATTTAACACTATAGCAGTAAATGCGTCTTTTCCATCGGTTAGGACTTAATTAACCATGAAAGTTGTTAAAAGCATCGACCTGGAAATTATTCATTGTGAGGAAACATTGTCTGAAATAGGATGCTTGAAATCGTACTTTTTTCTACCTCCTTGAAAACCTTCTGATCTAGTTTTTATTTGGGTTTTGCTACTGTCATTAATTGCCTCTACATCTTTCATGTTGGCTATACTGCTGAATTCTTTCTTGGTAAAGTTTACTGAAATTATGATCAAGGGTAAGTTTTCTCTCTCCTTATATTAACAATTATACTCATATTAATCGTGCATTAAAATTTTGTAAGGGTCAATTCTTAGTCATGCTGGAAGGAGTATGCTAATATTCAGTCCATTTATTGTTTTAAATGTCTTTTATATGCATTCACCCTTTCAGAGTTACCTGGTATTTCTAATGATGCTTATTTGTGTTTTATATACCCTTTGTAGGCTTGTCTGATGACGATCTTAGGGAAACAGCATATGAAGTTCTTCTTGCATCTGTAGGAGGAGCAGTGTGAGTTCTGATGTTGAGTCTAATGTAAAGATTGATATCTGGTTGAAGGTCAATTAATAGTGGGGAAAAAAGGCTACAGAGTATTGTTTTTTTTTTCCTATAAAAGGAAGGTTATTTGATTGTTTTGATCTTTTGGCCTAATCTGTACAACTAATGGCAGGGGCCTAATATCACCAGCAAAGGACAGAAGGGATGAGAACAAACTAAACCTGTCAAGGAAGTTTCCTCATGGAATCCAAGATAAATACCAATGTCAACCTGCCAGAACACCTGGACTTGCTGGCTTATTGGAGACAATGCGAATACAGATGGAGGCAAACTGCTATTCCTTTGGTTCTTCCTCTTACTTTCATGTGCATTTGGTTTGAATAGTGAAGTTTTGTTATGTACAAAGGCTCTGGGTCTCATACAGAATTAATTAATTTAAAAAAAAATAATACATAAATTACGTGATAGTTATTTATGGGGCAGCCTTGACCACTAGCAATAAAATAATCCCAAGAAATAGGTGAGTGCCTCAACATGTGTGCAAAGAGGGTGAGCACTCCACCTAGTAACCATCTTCACCTCATAATAATTCATTTCAAGTGTGAAATCTAACATTATAAGCAAGGGCGCTCATGCTAGAAGCCTTCATCTGATAAAATAAGGTTAAAATAGCCATTAAATTGCTATAATCAACGTCAACCTGTGTGCACAAGGGGAGTGCTCCTCTAGAAACCATAGTCCTCATGATAATAAAGTGAATAAAGTGCACATAAACACCAAACAGCCTAGGGTGCTCACACATGAGGCCAAAACCCACACCAAACATAGGAATGAGACACCACAATGCCTGGAAACATATAAAAATAGTGATGATCATCATATAATAGGAAGGGGACAATGTGATATGCACCCTCCTAACCAATAAACAATGAAATCATCATTGCAATGCTGAATCCAAAGGAACTGACAATAGCACCAATACCTAGGGATGTGAAACAATCACTTTGCACTAGCCACTTTTCTCTAAACATCACACACAACTGTTGAGCAGCAAGTCAGTTAGAGAGAACCATAAGGTAAATGCCAGGAAAAGTGTGTGCTTCTATAAGATGTCCCTTGATAACATCAATCAATTGTCTAGAACACCTATAAGTATCTGTCACATATAGTAAAGTGCTCAGAATCATGCTCATGCATCATACTAAGTAATAGTATCAATCACATTAATCGTGATAATACAAACAGGTCACAATGAAACAAGTAACAAGGGAGAGAGGCTATGGGGTCCCTTAAATAAGGCATGAGGGAATTAATTAGGAGAAAGGAGGCCATTGTTAAGAAGATTTAGTGTTTTAAAAACGGTTGGAGTCAACTCAGACTTGGTCAACTTGGTGGAGTTGACCAGTGGCCGTACCGACTCGGCTTGTTGCTCGGTTTGGAGGGCCGGTTTCGTACCGAACTGGCCGAGTCAAAGCATGACTCTGCCAGTTTGGTACCAAACTGGCCCTACTCGGCCAAGTAGGTACATGACCTTACCGTGGCTGACTCAGCATGCAAAATTCAATTTTTCTTTAAAAGAGGTTTTCACTCTCATTTTGCCTCACACGGTTTGACCAAAAATGCTGGCAATTAATGGTAATGTTAAATCTTTTCTTCTATCTTTCCTTTTTATTCTTTTACTTAAATTTTTAACGTTACCATTAATTGTTTCAGGATGTTTGAGAGTGGTTCCAACCTCATTGGACTTCATATGGGGAAAGTAGAATTTTGTATCCCATTCAAAATTTAGCAGACTTAACAGGTTTCAAGATTTCAGAATTGGTAGGATTGCAACATTTTCATTGGATTCTATCACATACGAGGGTATGGGATTGGCAATTAATCAAGAGCACCAAGCCCTTTATGTACCTCAATGTTGGTGGTATTGATTGTTGAACTCCTCTGTCATGGCCTTAGCAAAAATGTACCCTTGACTCAAACAAAATCATTGATTAGGCATGTTAAGCCTTTTCTACCATATTATAAGGCTTGGATTAGGTAGTTTCATCAAAATTGGGTGGTGTTCACTAATGTCCCTAGAGGATCGAGGTAGAGGCAAAGGCTAGACAAGAAGCAAAGGTTGATACTAATGATGGGGATCCCAATATAAGCAATTGTGGAACATTGCTTGTCATTTAAATGTTCTTGCTCATTTATTCATAATGCTTTCTTTCAAAGTTTCAGTAATTTTTTGGAATCTTTAAAATATAATTTTTCCATTAAAATTAAAATATTTTATGTATTTTTTACTAAACCAAGTCATTGAAATCAGATTGGTTTGAGTCAATTTGAGTCTGAGTTGACCCTCAACCTATTTTGAGTCAAGTCAAGTTTTAAAACATTGAGAAGATTAAGGCAACTTCTTATTCAGCTTCAATAGTCCTTGTTGTCCCTTAGGGGTTGGGATGCTCAAAACACTTGAAGATATGCTTGTCAATTGCCATACTAGCCAACACATTCACTGACCTGTTAAGTAGGCATGGCACATGGGCATTTTTGACACTTTAGGATTGGAGTGCAAGGTTCGATGCTCGCTTGGACAGTGCCTTGAGTCTTCAGCTCCTAGTGAGACCCAGCTTTGCTTGCTTGGAAGTCAAGGAGATTGATGACCACATTGTTGTTGCCTTTGAGCTCTAGTCATTGGAAACCCAAGTCACTTGCAAGCATGACACCATTCCCTAGTGGTTCCCTCTTTGCATTATTGTTGGCTTTATGCCTTGACTAGCCCCCCCCCCAGTCGTCTCTATTGATGCCACCATAGCTTGCATAACACCGGTTGCCCCTTGAGGCGTTGTGAAAATTGAGCTTGCACCAGGAGGGTTTTGTTTTTTCCCAGAGAGAAAGGGGTATATCTTGTGGGACTTTAACCTTGCCATTAGTGGTAATCTCAATGTTCTTTTGACACATTCAATTATTTTTGCATTTGCTCTTGCATTTCTGAGGAAGCCTATACTTTTTCTTCAAAACTATTCATTTTGCAAGTCAAAAGGAATTAGCAGATGAAAAGCATAGATAGCTCTAATAGGAGTTACACTTATAGTTGAATGCTTGCTTTTATTTTCAGAATTCTAAAGTTTATGTTTTTGTTGCCAGTCTATCTTTGTTATAGGCCAGGATAAATAGGTCAAAGTGCTCCTTGAGGAGAAAAATGAGTAAGTGGAGGACTTAAAAAGTAACCATAAACTCACTCCAAGTGGCTTGTATACCCAAAATAATGATATACAGTTAAACGCATTTCAGGTGCAACAAGGGTGAAAACATTTCAAACTATGGGTGTGGCAGTGTGGAAGTTTTCCTTCGTAAAGGAGGGTGTTGTCAAGATGCCAGTGCAGCTGTTGGGGAGATGGAAGAAGTAAAACCCTTGCAATTCTGCATTAGACAAACTACATCATGGGGCATCCTCCTTGAGGCATTTACCAGTGGCAGAAAATTTAAAGTCACTCAATAAAGAGGTTCCAGGCATTTGGATTTGACCTTTTAGATAATGAAATTATGAATACCCTACAATTCTCATGGAGTAGAGTCTATGCATACACCTATCATCTTTTGATAAATGAAGCCTACTAGAGAATTTTTTCTTTCAAAACCACTTAAATGGGAATGGGAATGATTGGGGGATGAAGGTCTTCCTTTGAGTCATGATGATGAAAATTTCAGCTCTATAGTAATCTTTTCTAAATTTCAATGGTGTAGTACCTACCATTTTCTAGTTCTATATTTTTCCATCTTCCCATACATATCTGCTGGCTATGATGCCTCCACTGCTTAAGAGAGGTTGTTAGCAACAGATTGTTTTTTGACTTTTACTTTTTATAATCATATAAAACATACATTTGTAATGCTACAAAGCCAACATATTTATCAATAAACCTTCAACTCAAAAAATATCCTTTCTACTAATATTCTTCATATGATGCTCATGAATTGGATGTAATTGAAATGAGAAGACCACATTTTGGGATGCAATAAGAAACAAAATAAAATGAAATTATACTAATGTTCATTGATGACCAAATTTGGTCAAAGGGACTGTAAAGTACAACATATCAACATGGCAATAAGAGGAGTGCAAAAGTCATTTCCCAAAATAACAATAAAAAACACAAAGCTAAGAAAATAAGAGAAAAAGAAAGCTTTATATAACAAATAGAGCCAGCAATAGGTACAAACATAAGTAGAAGTAAAATAGGCTATAAGAGAGGAGGATCAGTCACTATCGTGATCAGATCCAGGAATAGCAATGTCCACCCTGAGAGCCATTTTGATAATGTCCTCTAGAGAGTGTCTTAGGCGGATGGGCTCTTGAGAAGTGATCTGCAGTGGCCTTTGGGTGTTACTACAAGAGGCGAGAGTAGGAATTGAAGCTTAGGTGTAGCACAGGGCAGAACCTTTCCTAGCATTTGAGGTGGAAAGACTCCTAATAGTATGGAAGAACTCTGTTAATCATGTAGCTTTTAGTGTTTTTCTTTTCAGAATAAAAATATTTTCTTATCATCACAAATATCTAAACATGCCAGATAAACAAGATATAATCTTTTTTTCATATGCAAAGAAGAAAATAATCATTTTTCTGCATTA
Organism: Picea engelmannii; assembly: GCA_009831015.1. NCBI lineage: Eukaryota > Viridiplantae > Streptophyta > Pinopsida > Pinales > Pinaceae > Picea > Picea engelmannii. The sequence goes on along the minus strand of ML776852.1, from coordinate 989,207 downwards.
CATTTGCCTTTCTCTGACTAACGTGTTTGGCCAGATCTCAAAATCCATGGATAGACGTACAAGGGAAGCCCTATTAAGGGCTGCTACTGGAAAGGTTGGAAAAAGGATGGATACTCTTTTGATTCCTTTGGAATTCCTATTTGTGGTGTCACCCAATGATTTTGAAGACATGAAAGAATACTACCGTTGGAGGAAACGACAGGTTTGGCTGCTTCCCAACACAATTACTGGTTATAATTAGTTGATGTTACTAATGATCAACATCTTCCCATCTTTCAAAATTTAATGTAGTACTTTTTCCATTCAAGATTTCATCAGATAAACTCAACAACAGTGTTTCAGTGGTTATATTCTTTCTTTGATATGGTTTAGCATATATCCAATCTAAACTGATTTTTGTTTGCATCCATCCAATAGAAGTCTTTAACATATTCAAAATGGTGGCAATGTTTGAGCTGCAATAATTTTTATGAGCTCTGATAAAGTGCTTTTGATGCTAGTTAAATTTATTGGAGGAAGGTATTCTCGTCCACCCTGCAATAAGTCTGGAAGAGCCTGATAAGGTTGGATCTGAAATGAGGTTTCTTATTGCAAAGGTTGAAGAAGCAAAGGTAATGTGACTTGAACTTATCATTTTTCATTAAATTGACACGGGAGAAGAAAATATTTACAAAGTTGAGCTCTATCCTACAAAACATGCACAGTTTAAACTGTGAAAGTTGTGCTTTTTTCCCTATTCCATTATCATATTTGACAGGGAGGGCAGTGATATTTAAGAAACCTATAAATTATGTCTATCAAAGTAGGAAATTCAAAAGTTTCTCTAGGTACTTTGGAATTTATAGTTATTTATTTTCCTTTCTGATTTTTTTCTTTATGCCTATTTTTTGTCAATAATGAATAGATTTGTAAAATCCTTATTTTGATATGATGCTATGAAGATTAGTTATATTTTAATTTCATGGAGTTGAATAGAGATGATATGATTTGTTACAGGTTTTGCATTCATTGTATCTAAAACTTCCATTAACATCCACTAATAAAACTTGTTATAAGCAAGTAGTCTTAAACTATGGTATGACTATTCCCTTTGTGAATCTGCAAGAACAGTCCACAGTGAGAAGCATTGGAAGGTAGAACTGATAAAGAAATATGATTGATTGATGATTTTGGGGAAAGCATAAACATGGCGATCAAGGGGTGAAGTGAACAAATCTAATAAGAATAGATGCCCTTTGTGTTAGAGTTTTACCTGGTTGCTTGTAGTTGTTTCTTCTTCCTTATGGCTCAGTAGTGACAGCAGATCCATACCTCGGGATGCAAGGCACAGCTTTGATGATTGATGGAACCAGGCACACCAATAGTTGCTTTGGGAGGTCAGCTGTTGTTATGTGCGTGTGAGTTAGGAGGGTGCATGCATGCCTGCACCAGTCTCTAGTTCAGACTCAGTTCAGTCCAGTCTTTAGTTTGGTTCAGACTCAGTTCAGTTCTGCATGCATTTCCATAATTAGCTAGTGCACACATGCTTGAGGAGTTTTTCCAGTTTTATGTAGAGAGAGCAGATCTCAAGGAGGGCATGCATGCATGCTTCAGCTCATCCTCCTGTTGAGGCACTTTTTACATGACATTCTTGTCGATGCGAGGACACACTAGGTGATGAGATTAGGGTTAGGGTTGGACACAGTCAAATCGAGTGGTTTCTGCATGTGTCCAGATTCATTGCACTCTTCCGCTTCCTATTCTATAAAGGAGATGCAGGGCTTACCACTGTGTTGGTTGGTGAATTTTACTTTTGAGCTATTGCAGTGTATTTCATTGTTCAGAAAATAGAAGTTAGATGCAGTGTTGAGAGTTCTGCATTGAGTGTTTTCTGTTCGCAATTTGTGGCAGTGTGGGTTTGTAAATTAATGTATTCAGAAATTGCTGTTTTGATTGAGGTTTTCAGTTTTTAAGCTACTTAGGTTTAGGTTTTTTCATCTCAGTGCAGAATCTGCTTACCATGGTCTGAAATTTAACACTTCGTCTTATAGTATCCTTATTATATTCATGACTAGAGGGGGAACAATGGTGCAATGGTGTTCCAATTGGATTTATTCCATTTGTAAAGGTTCTATTGCATAGGAAAATGTACAACTTGGCGCAGTTTTTATCAAAGAGAATGAAGAGTTACTGGGATGTGTTATTGTCATGAACAATTAGTGGATTGAATTTGACAGTTTACCTCACTTGATATATTTACAAGTGCTACATTCAACAGGAGGGGACTGTAGCAATATTCCCACCATTACAACTAAATTTTGCATATTTGGCAGAAGTGGAGGATAAGCATTGTTGAAAAGGAACACACAGTCCAAGGAGCGAGGACAAAGGTACAATTTCCGAGGCCATGAAAGTGGATGAATTTAATTGTAGAAATTGTAACTATTGATGATGAGGAATCTGAAGCTGATAGTGAAGTCAGTAAGGTGGGAGATGGATTCCCAACATGAAAAAGAAAGTGAGGGGGGAGGATATAGAGAGAACTAGGATGAAGCAGAGGAAGAAGATATCTCGAGCATGATGGGGCAAAGGGGAACAACAATCACATATGTAAGAAATGTTTTTAAGAAGAGATAAAAGCAAGGAGGAGGAAGAAGATATATCTCCTCCATGATCACCTTCTACAATTGAGGGTAGAGTCCAATTTCAAGTCCATCATTACTAGAGGACATTGAGAAGAAGTTAAGCAAGTTGTTAAAAACTCTGGTGAGACACCATGTTATCATTGATGCAATATTTCAATGACAAGCAAACCTTTTACTTCACAAAACAAGAATTAGACCAGTGCCTAAAGATTATCCAATCCCAATTATTCCAATATACACAAAAGAAATATATATATACAAAGCAATATACTTCTACAAAAATGAAGCAAATCTATGAGATAATGAATTGAAAGACAACTTTATACTTTAAAGAGTTATGTTCAAATAAATAAAGAGTACTTGAAATGAAAAATACTTTGAAAATAGTTATTCACATGAAATGAAATTACTTGAAAGTGAAATTGCTTGAAAAGTAAATTGCTTGAAAGTAAAGGAATGACAAAACTTGAAATTTAGAAAATGTGAGTTGAAAGTGTTGCAATGTGTGTATGTTACTTTTAATAGATTTTTAGGTCTCTCTTTAGATTAGGGGCAATTAGATGTGAAAGTTGCAAGCCTAAGCTATGTTACTACCCCAAATCCTTATCCCTTCAACCAAGAGGAAGTGCTGGGTGCTCAACAAGGGAACAACATGAGTACTTCAGGTTGTTGTTTCAGCTTGGGATCGAGAATTGTTTCTTGGTTCAGCGTGAAGTAGAAGTCAGTGGCGTTGAGCTCTGCTGAGGCAGAGTACATGGTAGCTAGCTTAGCAACATGTGAGGCCATTTGGCTTTGTAAGCTGCTCATTGATTTGTTTGGCCAGGAGTTGGATGCGATTGTCATTCACTGTGACAATTAGAGCTGCATCAAGCTCTCTGAGAATGCAGTGTTTCGTGACAAATTCAAACACATAGAGATCAAGTTTCACTTCATCAGGGACTGTGTACAGAAGGGGACAGTGAAGCTACAATATATTCCTATAGGAGAGCAGGTGGTAGGCATTCTCACGAAGGCCTTGATGAAAGGCAAGTTTGTCTTTTTCAAAGACAAGTTTGGAGTGGCGCATAACACCTTACTTGCTAAGAGGGAGTGTTAATTTGGTAGCTCAGAAGGTGTCTCAACTAAGCCTATGTGTCCAAGGTTAGCTGATGGACACAATTAAATACCCAGATCAACTTTATTAATTTTATCCTAAGTTTTAACTATTGGACTCACGAACAAAGATAAACGTGAATGCATTTATTACTTTATATGATACAGTATATATACATGATTATGACCCTTTGGTTCGGCTTCCAAGGGTCTCTTGGACTCTTGATTACCGTTACAATAGCTTGACTCTTCATATTTCGTCAAGCATGTAACCCTAACGGATTACGTTTCCAACATTCCGCCCCCTTAATCCGAAGGGGTGTATATGAGTCCAAGGTGAGAGCTGATATCTGAAAGTGGGTAGCTGAAATCTGAAGGTGTGCAGTTGCTGATGGATGAATGTGCTCTCTGAATTTGGTGGTTTTGGGATGACCACAAACCGAATGGCTAGCAGAAGATGATGTCTTCTACTAAATGGTGGTGGTGGTTTAAGGAAGACCACAAACCGATCTGGTGGTATAAGGATGATCACAAACTCTGGAACCCCGCTTTAGATTCAATGGTTCCCAGAACATTTCCTAAGTTAGCTAGAATTTGGAAGTTGATGTCTTCTGCTAATTGGAAGTGCTCTCGATGCTGGTTTAAAGATGACCATAAACTGTGATGTAGAAGAAGCTGAAAGTCTTCTACCAAGTGAAGGTTTAAGGAAAACCACAAATCGTTGTCTAGCATAAACTGTATGTCATCTACTAAGTAGTGGTTTAAGGAAAACCACAAACCAATCACGCTCGCTTGTTATTGCTCGATTGATGAGACTTCGAAACTAGAAGCCTGACTGTCAATCGATGATGTTGTTCCCCCATGTCAGGGACAAGGTGAGAAGATGCAAATCCTTTCACTGCAAGATGCATCAATACTCGAGAATGGTCTTGTCAATATGACTGAGATATCTTCTTGACTATTGATGACCATCACCAAGAAGTCATCCACCCATAGTGGTTCTTTACTCTTGCATATTTCTTTTTGTTAAAACATCTGTCTTAATGATGATTGTGTTTTCCACAATGCTCGGAAGGATGAAGATTGAAGCATTGATCTTCAATGTGGCCAACTTGCTGACGATGTTGGCATATCGAAATCTGCTCTTGAACTGGAGCAGGTGAATGTGAACTATCTTGTAGCACTCCAACACTCTAAAACTGGATCGGTTTGGTGTAATCCGGATTATGAAAGGTGACATCCTTTTCATATCCGATACTTGTTCTATGCTTGTTCTGCTTGATTTCTTCCCAAGGTCTAATGATTGGCTTGGAAAGTGGAAGTTGAACTTCATCTGCACTTGAATCTGGAGCTGTTTCACTGAGTTGTTGCTGTATTGGCTGTTGGTTTGAATAGGTGACATCATCTTCATCATCTTCGAAGATAGGGTTTTGAGTTTAGAATGTTGTCAAATATTCTTTATCTCAAGTGCGTCATGAAGAAGTCAATTCTGAGTTTGCAGTAGTGCTACTTTGGCTTGCGTGACTTGCAAGCAGGTTAAAATAGACTGCAAAATGGTGACTGTATTGTCCAGAGAGGAGAGGATTAGAGTGTTCAGTAACTTTAACAATTCCTCAACTCAAGCCATGGATCAGAAATAGACGTCATGAGTTTCTTGCAAGTCCACCCAGACTTTACACTTTACAATCAGACTAAAAAATGCAAGCAACAAATGGAGGGTGTCGGGTTCTATTGAAAATGCACCCGTTTACAGAAAAACACAAGTTAACTTACAAGGAGACTATCTGCAAGTATACCTCGATTTGAAATGATCTTCAAGATTGAATGTGTTGTTTGAACACAAGTGGAGCTGTCGACATGCTACGCTGATGTGCTCTGGGACTCCTTGAAAGGAAAACTGTTCTCAAAAGAGATCACTGTCCTAATTGCCATAACTTATCACTAGATATGTAGAAGAAATGGATCTGTTTGGTAAAGAGGAGCACATGCATATGGATCAAAGCATACGATGAATGTAGTATAACAAAAGAATGTTCGTGTCCAAGACCAAGACCGCAATGAACTATTCAAGGAAACAAGATCAATAACATTGTGTACACACGAGCTCAATTTCAAATGCACGGCAAAGATTGCATGACATTGTCACCTAGAGACACTATCAAAATCCACCTCAAATATTTTGCCATCGCATCTTTGCAATCTAACATTATTTAAACATTCCACATTTGCATGAAAAGCCTTCCATGTACATACATCCATCCTTAATCCCTATACCTCCTTTATAAGTTCAACTACATGAGCAAGTTACCACTTACAAATCTTCTACAAAGAGAGCTTTCCACCATGATGACATGTAACTCGATTATCTCAATGCGTAGTCGATTCATTTACTTAATCAAGTAAAATGATACTAGATAGCAAAGGATTCGTTGCAGCGTTGTCTTTGGCATCCAACTAAGAACATTGACGATTTGTTGCCACCACCACCATCTCAGACATTTTGAGAATAGAGATAGCTGCCTCTTTGGTGTCCACAGAGAATCTTACGAACCTTCTACAAAGAGAGCTTTCCACCGTGCTGGTGTGTAGCTCGATTATCCAAATTCTGCCCACTTTGATTATTCCCGGTTCATTATGGAGAAACGATGGAGAACTTAAAAAATAGACGAGCGCTTCAACAAAGCATAAATAAAACCCGTGGATCAAATGGCCATTGAGGTCGTTCTGTGAGAGAAATCGCAGGCGCCGGCACACAGCAGGGACGTACAACGTTTGTGGAGGTGATGGCTGGGGATAAAGAGCGTAAAAGAAGACTAGATCGCCTCTCAACACGTCTTTCTTCAGTTCAACTTCTTTTAGCTCGTCGTCTTCACTTGCAACTCGTCGTAGAAGCCGACATAGAGGTGGCTCTCACAAAATCTAACGATGCGGCAAATGAGAAGAACAGGGCAATGATTATCAATGCTGAAATTCGGTGGACCAAGGCCAGACCGCAGGAGGAAATATCGAAATTGCAGAAACTGTGTGAGAAAAAGTTCAAAGGGCTTTCAAATGAAGAACTTGCTGCACGTAGTGATTTGGTCTTGGCATTGGCAGAGAAGATTGAGTGAGTACCAGATGGAATGGGGATAAATGTTGATTCTTCAACATCATAGGATACAATGCGAAGTGAATTCTATGAGCGCATTGAGGAATCTAAACAATTCGGGCAAGAGTATGAGTTGCGGAAAGCAAGACAGGATAAAGTTCTGGACGTGATCGCTTCATATTCAAGTACAGTAGATGGGCATGGCACAAATAAGGCTGCTCTAGAGGTCATCCAGGAGGCGCATGGTTGAAGCACCCATGTCACCTTTCAATTTCTTGCAGTATGGTCGGCGCCAAACAGATATGAAAACTAGCAGTTGCTTACGACAAAGATAGCACGCATAACTTAAATTCCAAGTAATGCAGATGGAAGAATAACTTAGAGGACGTTAACCAATCTGGAGTGATAGCAAGGATTCCTAAAAGGGGAATACAGGAAACCCTAATGCCTGTGCAGACAGGTCGCTGGCAGACTTAGGCAGAGGCTCAGATGGGCGCAGAGAATAACCAGATAGCAGAGATGGCAGACAGGCTAGCAGGCACAGTAATGCAGGTTGGCAGAGGAACGTTTTCTGTGCATGGGGACATACCTTAGAGTGACAGATCAAAGTGGGGCATTTTTGCAGGCGAAAATGAAAACCCTCATGGAAAATCAACTATGGAAAACTACCATAGGATAATCAGGCCCTAAGAACTATAGTTGCTCTGATACCAATGTTGGACTCATGGACAAAGATAAACGTGAATGCATTTATTACTTGATATGATACATCATATATACATGATTATGACCCTTTGGTTCAGCTTCCAAGGGTCTCTTGGACTTCTGATTACCGTTACAATAGCTTGACTTTTCATATTCCGTCAAGCGCGTAACCCTAACGGATTGCGTTTCCAACATTAACTTATAAAAAAATTAAAAGTCATTTAAATGACTTTTCACTCAGATTTTTGAAAAGTAACTTTTTTTCAGAAATTAATAATTCACTAAAGTGAATTTCTGGAGGTTTCTAGAAGATTCAAGAAAAGCTGAGTTAGAATGATAAAAGGAGGCTGAGGGTGAAGGACATAACACATTGTGTGTTGAGCTGGCGAGTGAGGGCGCTGGCTGAGCAAGAGGAAGTTGATTCTGCAGAGTGACAAAGGGTGACTTAGCATCAGAGGAAGTGAGCTGAGTGCAGGCCGTTCCAGCAGATATAGAAGCCGAAAAATCAGGGCCGAAAAAGCAGGCCTAGTTTGCTGGGCTGTAAGAAATTTCTGAATATTCTGTTGCTGTAAATTAATTCCTACAAAGCCAATAAAGCCCCTCCTTTGCTGGTTTTCCCCACACTTGGGTTTCCAGGGTATTTCTGGTGTCTATATTTTATGTGCTTGGTTTACATTTACTTCTGCTGTGCATTTTAGTTAAAAGAACTCAGCTGTAAATTACTTGCATAATTTTCAGAAGTTAAATTTCAACAATAAGTTAATTTCTGCGTGATTAAAATTATTGGCAATAAGTTCTGTTTGCTGAGTTTAAAGGAAATTAACACTTCCTGCTTTCCAATCCGCAAAAAACTAAACCATTTATTCTAGATTTTGTCCAGCATTCCCTTTGGAATATGACCCAAAGACAACCAGTACACTGGTATGCTTTCCAACACAGATTTTACTAAGATCAATCTGCCCCCTCGGGACAACCATTTATAACACCAATTTGTCACTATCTTCAATCTTCTGATGCAGCCACAACCATTCTAAGAATTTATAATCATTTGGCTTTAAATGAAAACCTAAGTACTTGATTCTTTTGTCAAAGGGACTGGGTGTAAGGGGGATGATCTGAGCAATCTGCCTTTCCAAGTCTTATCCTATATCACTAAAGAGGATATAAGCTTTTTGATCATCTACTTCCATCCCTGTTGTCTTACAATAAAGGACTGAAACTTCTTTGATTTTACCCACCGCTTGGATTGACCTTGAACCAAATAGCTTGACATCATCTACAAAAAGAAGATGAGATAAGTTTACTGGACCTTCTACCTTTATACCTCTAATTGAACCTTCTCTCTTTGCTTCATTTATCAACCTACGTAGTCCCTCAGCGACCAGGAGAAACAAGAAGGGGGATAATGGGCACCTCTGTCTGAGCCCTCTTGAAGCATTGAAAAAACTTGAAAGAGAGGCATTTATGAGAACTGCAAATGATGCCAAAGAGAGACATCCCATGATACAATTTACCCTCTGCAGGTTCATCCTAATTTGAATCAGGAGCAGTCTTAGAAATAACCAGTTTACTTTATCATCAGCTTTTGCCAGATCTATTTTCATGACTACTGCTGGAATTTTGTCCAATTTTATTGAGTGTATTCCTTCCTGGGCTAATCTTACAGCATTGTGGATCTTGCTATTAAAGAGATGGAATAGATCTTCAGATATAACCCTGGTTAAGATCGATTTCAATCTGGATATCATAAGCTTTGAAATAATCTTATAGACTTGTCTTGTCATGTTGTATGCATGTGTCATTGTTCTAGGGAATGATATCTACATATTGCAGAAGCTGTTATTATTGTAATTTTCTCATATGCGTACTCATTGCCTTCATGGAGGGGGTATTGCTTTTACTTGCTGAGGACAGGGTGTACTATTACTCATTGTGGGCAGACATTGGTGTAGTAAACCTTCAAAGTCGAAGTAGAGAAAGAACTTTTCAATAGCTTGAAGGTTATTAAATGTTAAAACCTTCAGAATCTTTGGAGGTGTAAAGTCTGAAAGGAATCTTTGTTGTACAGAACTTCCTCCCAATCTTATCTTCCCTGGATAACGGCATATTGAAGGATTTGACAGTTTAGAAAGTTGATGTGGGTTTCTTCTAATATCTTTCCCCTTCTCTTTGTAAGGGTATCTATGTTTGTAATTCTATTGTAATGAATTAAGTGGTCTTATTTCATCTGAAAGACAGAAGTTAGCGTTGAGAAGTAATATGCAATGTGAGTACAGAATACTCTGGAATCTTTAGTGATATGATAACCCTAGGGTTTGCATTGGGCAATGAGATAACCTGGAAGAAAGGGACATATTTCATAGAGATGAGATAACATGAGTGATGACCTTTTCTCCTGCCACAACATTCATGCTATGCATTTATTAGGGCCTAACTAGAGAGCCATTGAAAACAAACTTGTGGTACATTTCCATCTCCACCTCTGCCATTGCCTTCTTGCATCGAATCATACACATAAGTTGGTATGCTTGACATCTGTAACAAGAAGTTTGACCAGTTGTCTATGTGCATCACTCTACTAGGAAATGCTGTTATATGGTAAAGTCTTTTAATATGTTATTTTAGGCTTTCTAGGTAAATAGACAGTGTTAGTTTAGTTTCATTGCACATAACTGGTATAACGTTTTGGTCTGAACAGATGGCTTATTTCTGCTGCTACTCTAGAATTAAAAGTTCTCAATCTAAAGTTTCTTCTTCCCTTTTCACTTGTGTATCTTTGATTCTCCAGTTTTTATCCTCCATTCCTTTTCAGGAGGCAACTGTTTCTGGGGAAACATATGTTGAAGCCTTGAGAGCTCTTCAGGGATATGTCAGTCTCCTTGCAGAAAGAGCAAGAGAAGGAGACCAGATGGGAGAGTTTTGTCACTGGGCTGATGGTTATCACTTGAATGTTCGGCTTTATGAGATGCTTCTATGCAGTGTTTTTGATATCATGAATGAAGGAAAGATAATGGAGGTGAGTTGCCTGGACTTATCTTGCTTATATGATGTTTTTCTTAGTATAATAAAGCTTGGTTTGATGAGATGGTTCCTAATGGTTCTTGCTAGTAGGTGGTCGTGAGATCAATTCAAAGAGTATAACGGTATAACCATTTCCACACACAACACCACTTATAAGCTATGTCATGGGATTATTAACTCTTCAATGGATATCCTAGGCCTCTATGGCCAGCTTAACATGGTTTTTTTTCCTCCAGATTTTATAATTGTATATTAGTTATTGCTAGCAAATTTAGGGCCAATGTGTAGTGATCATTTTAATGTCCTTTGAATGAATAACGTTTCCAGGTATACTTGTATGTAGGAAGTTGAAGAAATTCTTGAGCTTCTGAAATCAACATGGCGGGTGTTGGGAATCTCCCAGACTGTCCATGATGCATGCTACACTTGGGTTCTTTTCAGACAGGTGATTTCTTTTGGCATGTTTTAGATCCTAGATATTGAATTTTTGTGCAACCTGGACAGCATCAATTACTGGTATTAAAAACAGGAAATTTAGGTGTCTTTCTGTACCACTTGTAATATTGAAACTTGTTTGGACAATTATAACTTAATACTCTAATTTCTGATAGGATATGATGCAGACTTCATCTTGTACTGATCTTTTCTGAGCTTGTTTGGCCATAAGTTTCTATAAGTTGGCATATTCAGGTAGCCTTCAACACCTCCAGGCATGGTAATTTGCTGATTACATGGAAGAGATCTTTGTGTGGTTCTTATGAAATGAACACCTATTATTCAACAAATTTGAGAAATTGCAGGACAATATTTTACTAAACATAGATTAGATAAAGATAAGATAATTTTATTAATGTCCAACGAATGATCAAAAGAAAGGTCAATGGGACTAGAAAGTACAATCAGTAATGCCAATCTGTAGGGGTGCCCAATCTCCCCTGTAAGCATAACACATAAAACAAAATACGAAAGGAACAAACAAGAAAACATGAATTAAATATTTCATCAAAGAAGGGGAAAGAAGAGAGTGCAAGAGATCAACTAGAGGTACGTAAGACAGGATCAAGAGGAAGAGGGTGAGGAGGACAAAATATAAGCTGTGGGACAAAATATAAGCTATAGGACTGATGCATTGTCTAATGATGCCATCTGGAGAGTATGCAGGGCTGAGAGGACCTGGTTGGATGATTTTAGGAGGCATCTAAGAAACATGAGTAGACCTTCTCCTAGCATTCGAGGTGGAAGAAAAGAATCTTGTGATGTGAGCCCTAGCTCTTGTGGGAAACACTCGATCAACACGGGAGTGATATGTTGTGTGTGGTCTCATTGACTTGGTGTCAGTTGTGCTACCCATCAGAGGATCTACATTTTCTTAACATCACCAAATGCTGAAATCAGCTGAAAAAAGAGGGCAATCAATCTAATGGTCTGAGGTCTGGAAGCACGCTGCAGGTTCTGTCATTTGAGAGTCAGCCTCATGAATGTAAACAACTAGACACCTCTAGTCAGGATATCAAATGAAGATGGATATGGATCTCCATGAATCATGAAAAAGTAGTTGTATCTCCCCTCGATCTCATAGTAGATGGGGCATATGAAAATGAAATTCTCCTCAAAGTGCACCTCTTGCAAATGGCGTAGCTGACAAATCCTCTCCTCTCATGGGATATAGCACTCAGACTCAATTTATAAGAATCTATGCTGATCTGCTTGAGAGGGAACCCAAGGGCATGAGACTAGTGAAAACTGGTATACTCAAGCCGCACGATAAGATCCCCCCTTATCTATACACATGCTCTAAGTAGAAGGCCATATTAGGACCAACGACCTATGAAGGGGAGATCAAAGTAGCTTGTATTTACTCTTGGTAAATGTTGCTTGATTTACCTGTTGATCTCTTGATGAAGAGGAAGAATTCAACTAGGAGTATCCACGAAATAGTTGATGTGAGGGAGGGGGGAGCAAACTCTTGATGGATATGCTAATAGATTGAAGAAGTTAGGAGGCTTCGGAGAACCAAATTCTTCTTCAACTTGAGAGGGTGGAGGCAATATACATCAAATAACAAAGTGCGAGGTAAGGGTGCCTGTCATGCCCTAATCCTGAATTGACCATGGAGTGAACCCTATGAAGAAAGGAAACCAATTTGAAAATGCTCCCAAGGCACATGGGATGGGCACCAAACTTGGCTTACATAGTGGCCTGTGGGACTGTGTGCATGCATTGGACCATCTGTTACAACATGAGAGGTCTTGCTTAATGCGGGCCCAATCAATAGGTAGTAAGCTAGAGTCCCAAATATCAACCCCATAGAGAATAGTTGGCTTGATCATCGTGTTGAAAAGATGCATCTTAGCCTAGATGTCCTATAAGTGTGTGTGGAAACATTGGCACTTAAGCATGGAGAGAGACCCATACCCTTTATTTAGTCAGGGTTGGGTAGCATGCCTCAAATTGAACCTAGAGCCTTTAGAAAGGGTTCCCAAACAAGTGTAAATTGTGGTGATCTCATTCTCACATCTTTGAAAAAGAAATGAAAAGTTGATATGCTATTTTTAGAAGCATTAAAGACCATGATTTTAATCTTTCTAAGGGTCACCATCAATTGCTTGCAGTCATAGATTTCAACAAGGGCATCAAGTTGCCTTTCTAGACCCTCAGGGGAGGATGCTAAGAGGATAATTCCATCTGCATATAATAGAAGAGAAATCAGGACCCAATGCAGAAGGAAACCATCATTACCATGTGTGTCCTTCCTAAGGTCAACATCTAGCTCATCAATATATGTCCTAAACAAAGTCAGTGACAAGGGGAACCTTGCTTCACACCAATCATGTTCTTGATGAAATTAGAAAAGCCTTAAAAGTGCGAATCCTAGCAATAATAGTTTGATAGAGTGTTTTGATAACCATGATGGGAGAATCAAGGAAGCTCATGTCGTGAAGCCTTTGAAACAAAGAGCCTCCTCACTGATAGGATTAAGTGTAAAAACTAGAGTTACTAGATTCGGCTTTCCTAGCCTCGTACCCAGATCCAAATTGTTAAGGAATCGAGGAACTGATGGTTTGGATCCAATTCTTCATGATTTGGTTGATTTTGTTGAGGGATTTGTTTTCAGTTATAGAATCACGATCCTGTCAGTAAGGAGTTGGATCCTAAGTTAGGATTTGGTTCAGATGTTAGGGGAATCAGTTCCTCCAATAGTTCTCACCAATTTTAAGTGAAACCTGATCTCTAGGTGTTTGGATTTGTCATGAAACACTGGATTCTTAGAGAGCTTGATGCAACTCTGATTGTCACAGTGAATGACAGTCGCATCCAACTCCTGGCCAAACAAACCGATGAGCAACTTACGAAGCCAAATGGCCTCACATGATGCTAAGCTAGTTTCCATGTACTCTGCCTTAGCAGAGCTCAACGCCACCAACTTCTACTTCCTGATGAACCAGGAAACAAATCCTAATCCCAGGCTGAAACAACAACCTGAAGTAATCTTCCTGTCCACCGTGATGACTGCCCAATCTGCATCTGTAAAGCCTGTCAGCTTCACCCCATCTCCCTGGATATAACTCAACCCATAATCGACCGTGCCACCTAGATATCTCGGAACATGCTTTGCTGCCACCCAGTGCAACCTCCTCGGCTCAACCATAAACTGACTGAGTGTGTTCACGAAAAAGCATACATATGGTCCAATGTTGACAAGATACATCAGAGAGCCAATCAATTGTCTGTAAAGAGTAGGGTCCACTGCCTCTGATCTGGAAGCATCTAGCTTCTTCTAGTTGGTCACCATGGGCGTAGACATAGGCTTGCAGTCCAACATCCCGAATCTCTTCAGGATCTCCACTGCATACTTCCCTTGTCCAAGGAAAGTCTGACCATCTTGCTGCCACACCTCTAACCCCAGAAAGTAGTGCATCAACCCCAAATCCTTCATCTCATACTCCAAAGCAAGATCTCTCTTGCACTCTGCAATGAGCTTCTCTGAACTTGTAAAAAACAAGTCGTCCACATACAACACAATAATGAGCGACTCACCTCCAACTATGATGTAATAGAGGTTGGAGTCTGCCTCACTCTTGGTGAAGTCCATCCCCTGCCTAGGTCACATGGTTCGGTTTCGCGTTCGGGTTCGAGAACGATTAGGTTCGATTCGGGTTCGAATTTTCCAATAAGGTTTGGATGAGGTTCGACTATATATATTGAACCCTAATCGAACCTCGTCCCAAACCTCAATAAAATTCTCCTTCAAATTTGTCCTATGTTTCAAATTCGGGCACGGGTTCGAGTTCGTTCAAGTTCGACGAACCTCAATTTTTTTTTTGAGGTTTGCCGGATTTCGAATCTCAAGCTTTAGGTTCAACTAACCCTGTGACTTATTCCCATGCAAGTAACTGTCAATCCGTGAGTACCACGCTATGGGAGCCTGCTTGAACCCATACAAGGCTCTCCTCAACCTGCGCACATAGGAATCCCTACCATGCACCTAAAAACCCTCCGATTGCTCAATATACACCTCCTCCTCAATGATGCCATTGAGGAAGGTCGTATTCACGTCCATTTGGTGGATCTTCCACCCCATCTCTGCTGCAATCAAGATCATGGCCTTGATTGAGGTATATCTCGCCACTGGGGTGAATGTCTCATCATAATCGATTCCCTCCTTCTGAGAGAACCCCTTAGCCACAGAGCGGGCTTTGAACTTCTCCACACTACCATCTGTAGCGTGCTTGATTTGTAGATCCATCTCGAGCCAATCACCGATTTCCCCTCTCACTGGGGCACCACCTCCCATACATCATTCTTCATGATGGAAGCATACTTTTCCACCATGGCATCTCTCCATGTTAGGTAGCTAGAGAAGTAGTGGGGGGGGGG